>OY855912.1:25225908-25310908 GCA_963693305.1 Meandrina meandrites | reverse complement strand
GGCAAGACCTCCGAGTTTTTATCCTTCACTGGCTATAAGACGTACTTAATATATATCTTGTTGAACGTTTTTTAGCTCGATAACATCCGCCGTCTTTTAATAGATAGAACATTTTGAATTTTGGAGTTTCACGCCAGACGACATCAAGATGGCCGCCAAAAAGCTGTCACGTGCTCATCCTGTGATTTTTAACAAACTGAACAGTTGAGGTTTTGCGAGGGGTATTCAAGTGAATGCTCACTTGTTCATGAGGGTGAACTGACCGCTTTCTATAGAAGAATTGATTTCCAGATGTTTTCATTAATTTCTGGCCGCCATGTTGGAGCCGCTCTGCATGGGCACCAACATGGTGTTTCCATACTGTACTCTGTAAATTCGTGTGGAACATTTTCTCGGGTAACTCGAGTACGGATTACCGTACAAACCCGAGACTTGGACAAGCAGAATATCTAGTAATTTTCTACAATTGTAATATTCTTGAGTTTTTTTACTCAATAGTTTTGGATTTACTGTTTTGCAGCGTGACAATGAAAACCCACACTGACTACTATATCACGACATCACACTTCGAGTTTGGGCTACCTGTAGCTTTGGTTAGCTTTTATTTTAAAAGAACTCCTGTTAAATGAGTAAATAAGGTTGGTTAGTGAAACTAGCGTGGTAAAGCACGAATTATACATGGTGTAAATTGAAATTGTTACTTTAAGTCCACGGTTTATATACCAATTTTTACCGCTTCACTGATTTACGCTTTTAAAAATAGTGCCATGATCTCTCCCTTGTAGCAAACATTTGCCGGTATGCATTCAGTGTAGTGTCCTGAACAGTGGCCAGATACTCCAGTTGACTTGTATGTGCCCAAAGTATAGCTGCTTTTCTCATAAGTTTTAAGCAACGATTCAGGAACAAACCAGAAGAAGAAATTGTGATTCTGCGTAGTATCTGTTTTAGTTTCAATAGTATAGCAAGTATTCTTAGATAAACTAAAAGGCCTATTAAAAAAAACATCAATATATCCACAGTTTTTATGTTCCTGAGCCTTATTTATGAAACACTTATCTTTAATTTGTCTGATCTTTTTGTCTGAGCCTTGAGCATGTACGGACAGACTAACGCGACAAGATGGTTGCCTTCCTGCTGTGTCTGTGATGATCTTTACACCGCATAATTTAATGGTCCTGCTGACTGTAAAAGTTAACAATCCTACTTTCTCCATAGGTTCTATGCTTGAATGTATATAGATGGGATCTGTATTGCACCAGCCCATCGAACACTGGATAGGGGCACCTGTATCAATCCTGGGACGAATTGAGAGATTGATACCACCGGGAACAGAAACAGAAGTGAACTGCCTGAAAACATCGATAACCTCAGTTTGCAACAAGATTTGCGTAGGCATCACCACGTCTGAAAACTCTTGAGGCGATATCAATGAAAATCGAACAAGTTTCAACAGATCTTCTCCAAGTACAGACCGTTTATTTGCTCCATCAACAGTCATGTTCGCTTCTTCGCATCTCTTTGCTGCCCAGCGATCCACAGCTTCAAACAACGTTACTTCGACAATACGTAACGATGACCGTTCGAGAAAAGAAAGCAAGAACTCATGTTTGACCTCGAGAAACGAGTCGTCAGCGACAATTTCTTGGGCATTGTAATCGATTACTTCCCAGGAGGCCTCTTCCAGATTTTCATCTTTCAAATGGAAGGCATGTTGAATTACATCCAAAGCCTCTAAAGGTTCCATGATTCGGTCTACAAAATCTACGCACTCTCCTTTAAGCGAAGGGACATCATATTTATCAGCCAGATAACACACTTGAATAGCTCTGTCTACGTCTCCAAAATTCGTATCATCGTAATACAAGTAACGCAGAAATTGAAGGAAGACTTCTGGATCACAGTCAGTGATGTCTACAGTTTCTCTCTTCTCGGCCAGATCTCCGTAAAACATAGCAAAGAACACAGGACTGCTGATGGCAAGAACGTACTTATGGGCTGGAATGGTCTGCTTGTTAGGAAAGGCAAACTTGATGTCGCTCATAACAGGATTGTTAAACATGTGCTTGTTTCTTTCTAACACTGTGCCTCCATTTGCCTGCCACCTTTCAGAAGTGTCGTCTGAAACGTTAGCCTGACACGTTTCTGAAATTTCTTCTGAAGTGCTTGCCATCGTGTCTTCACTATGAGAAGAAAATGGATTAGTTCTTGCCGTGCGTTAAAACAAGTACAGTCCTGAGGCGAAAGCGAAAGCGTCAGACAGCGCCTAGAAAGTTCAATGTGAATATACAGCCAAAACAAATGTACGCAGGTGAAGTCAAATGACACATGACGTTGAATAACAATGGCTGTCGCAGTTGTTACAAGGCGCTTTGCATGTATTACTTAGGTAATAAGAAATAAAAAAAAAGATGCTTTAGTAGTTTAAGTTACGATACCGAGGCAGTCAGCGCCCGTTTGTACGTACCAAAGAGTTTTCACACTTGCACTAAACCTATAAGTCTGTTGCGTTAATTATGTTTCTTTGTGGCTTTTTAGACGACCTTAATTATATTAAGTTTTGTGATTGCGTGATGAATGGTTTAAACATTATCATTTTTGGCATTCTGCTGCATAAACTGAACAAAGAAACCGTTTGAGCATTTCGATCCGAGACCCCCTCGGGAGTACTCCCATATAAGGCTGTGTAGGTGTGTGCCGGGGGATGGGGTATGGTTTTCAGCTTCTCGGTCCTGAAATAGGGTATAATTTTGGCTCCTTTTGACATTTTGTTCCCGGTGTGATCCTTAAATAGGGTACCTAAATTCTGTCAGCTAAAATTACAGTGCGAAAACGCCCAGCTAAACGAAAAAGAAATCTTCTATTAAAACTGAACTATCCGTTCAAGTATCACAATAGACTTTCTCAAAGTCCTTTTAGTTTTTTTTTCTGGCCTCGTGGTTGGTTGGGCCTCGCTCGCGACTGCGTCGCTCGCTCGGTCGCTTCGCGACCTCGTTTGCTCACACGGTCGCTTCGCGACCGTGCTCGCTATTATACGAGGCCTTGCTATCGCTCGCGATCATTTACACGAGGTCGACTTGGAGCAAGTCTAGTATCACAAAGGTGATTTAACAAAGATTTGTGCGTGGTTAGCCGTAATTTGCATCGTCACGCAATGCTTCTCCTCCCCTTGAATAGATGTCATTGTTCGGGTTTGGGCCTTAAAAAGGGTATCAATTGACGTTTTCTTTATCCTTAACTTGGGTCAGGATTTAGGAACCTTCGCCGCGGCGCACACCTATCCGACATTTACGAGAGTTTTCCCTCGCTCCGGGTCCGAGACCCTCAATAGTAACATACAGAGCAGATGACAGATTTTCTCTCGTCAGCACTCGTTGACTTTTTCTCGGAACTGCAGCAAAAAGATAAGAAAAGACGAAAAGCACAAGGGAGAACCAAACGTCGAAAGAGGTAATTTTTTCAGTTTTAATTCATGCGTGTGCCCGAGCTAAAATACCATAAAACGTGATGTAAGAGGCAGGCAAGGTACGTTTTCATGTTGGAAATGCCATTTCGAGTAGTTCGAACCTAATTAAGCTTATAACTGACCAGGAAATGCGAAACGAACAATTTTTTACATGTAAAATGCCTTCTTTTCGGAAAAAATCCAAGCGTCATTGGGTTTAAGTACATGTAGCTTAATACTTTTAGGTGTCTACTTCCCCACGTAGAAAGTAGCGACCGTACTCGCACACTCCCTGTGTTACATTGAATCTGTGGTTAGAATACCACGGTCATCCCGGCTAACCCGACAGGCATAAATTTTTGTCATTTATTTCATCACGAAAACTCTTATACAGCGACTCCAAGCGGAAATAGAATCGAATAGAAGGAAAGAAGCGGGGTCATGTTGCAGCGCGAAGCCTTTTGCGGGCTTTGTACTCACAGCAATAAACTGCTCGAGCGGCAAATGTACTCAGCTACAACCGCACACCACCCACAAACAACAGGTTTCCAATTCGTATCACTATGACGTATCGAGTACTGGTATTTGTCGCTGCCTGGTCCGCAACGAACAATTTGCCTCTTGCTATCGCGATTTTCGCCACCTGCCACCATGTCAATATCTCGTTATTTATCAAAGGATGATTATTTAGGTATCCCATAATATATCGGGAGGAGCGGTGGCCTAGCACGTTTCAAGTTCAAGCGCTGGCCGCGCTGGCCCGAGTCACTGAGGAAGCCACTTTACTCTCACAGTGCATGTGTCAGTGATTGTGTGACCCGTGACGGAGAAAGCCTGGGCGCTGATAAGCCCTCCAATCTTAAATTAAGTCAACGATGTCTAAAGCTTGTCTCTCTTCTCCGCCAGTTCTGCTCGATCTACTATGACCTTTCCAGCGCAAAGTAAGATTTCCTACATTACAATAGCAAAAACTGTAGCAATTATATCACTTTTTAATTTCATAGTAATTATAACTGTTCTTAAAATAAATTCACTCTTGTGTTGAACCATTCGCTGCTGCCTGACTAGCTGATGTGTTGTATAATTTTTCTTGCTGTTGGTACATCTTCTTTAGTTTCTTGATCAGCTTGCCACTCAGTGATTCACCAGCCTGATCATGAGTAGGAACTCCCTGTAAAAAAAAGAGAGAAAAATACAGAACAGTAAACAACGGGGACTGTAATGACCCAAGAGAAGATTTCCTAGCCTTTTGGAGGCATTTCAGAAAGTGAACGTAGGTGTGGTTCAATGAAATCAGATCTTCAGTAGCTTATCTAAATATACCCCACATGCAGTTCGTGTAATTGCAAAAGGAGTTAACGATCAAATTTGAGGGAGGTGGATGCATTGGGAAACATGCAGTATGTTTTTATATCCCACAGAAAAATCTACATGGAAGTGTATGAAAAACTGAGAGCAACATTCAAGCTTCCAAACTAATCAACATCCCTCAAATTCAGAGAACAGCAAAATGTTTTGCCGTGCATGTTATAATTCAAAAAATATCAAAAGTGTGTGCATTTTGAAAACAAAGAAACAAAAACCATTGATTCTCACCTGCTCATCAAATTGTGAATACTTGTCGGTTTCGTGTTTAAACATCTCCCATGGAGGAATTCTAGCTTTGGCTTCTTTTGCAGCCTAGAAATAGGATACATAACAATAAGTGGAAATTCGTCACTCTCAAATATAGAGCGTTTTAATTCCAAGAGGAATGGCTTGGCACACCAATATGGCCGCCGCTTTTTTGCTTTGGAACACCAATATGGCTGCCGTGACGTCATATGAAAACGCACAATACTTCAAGGTTACCGTATACCTTCAGATCGACAATTTTTCCAAAAATCGGATTTTTACATCCAAGTAATAGTCCAAGTGTGATCTTTCATTTAAAAAAAAGTTTTGAAAAAGAGTGAATATCGGCGGAGAAATGAGCATATTTCGTTTTTGACCGGAAGTAAAAATTCTTCTTTAGAGTGACACCCATGTGACGTGTATGCACTCAACCGAGACGGTTTTCACGGGAAGTGTCACGAGAGCCGCCATTCTCGCGTACTGATTGGCCTTGTTATTCGAGAAGGTGTTGCAAGCTTCATGTGGGCGGCGTTTGTTTGCATTGCAAGATATTTTTTTGAGCGCTGTTTTCTGAAATCAATTTTTCGCTTTGAACGCGACACTTTAAAGAGCTACAACTCCAAAGGAATTTGCCCCTTCTACGTCAAATTTGGCGAGCAGCTAGTTTAACATGTTAATAACAAAAACGTGTCGGCGATTTTTTTATTTTTGTATACTTTTTATACTGGAGCGATTTTTGTATGATCACTCCCGTGTGTTTTGGCCCTATTTGCGAAATGTCTTGTATCTTTTTATTGCAATTGAATATGACAAAACGCCGACACGTTTTCTTAGCGCTTGGGGTCCGGAAACCAAAGAACAAATCAAATTAGCGAAATACTAAATGCGCTTTGACTTGTAGCCTTCAAAAGGCGACTCAGGCGCTCGTGTTTCGAGGTTTCTAAAAGATTGACATTTCATTCTACTACAAAATGGTTTTTATAGATTGAAAGCCAGCTCAATAAGCTTTAATTTGATATAGGGTTTTAGCTGCCTACAATTTATTCCGACTGCGCTATATCGTTTAGACGCGAGACACCCCCAAAGGTATACGGTAACCTTAAATTGCATTATATTTAACTGGAAATTTAGACTACGAGCAGCCCCTATTTTTTCGTAGTCCGTCGAGCGTGAAGCGACGGACTGCGAAAAAATAGGGGCTGCTCGTAGTCTACTGGAAGTTCTGCCTTCTTTCTCTAATATTCAGTGAGAGATGTGTCGGGCTTCGCTGTATAGTTATCGTGAAAATCAAAGACACTGCTGCACACCTTTTCTGCTTCAAGTTTTTTCTTGGCTTCTTCTTTTTGCTTTCGTTTCTTTTCTTGTTCCTAAAACAAAAAATATAACAAAAATGCTTAAACAATAAAGATTAGGTGAAACAATATTAATAGGGGAGCAGGGATTGCGCAGTGGTGAGAGCGCTCGCTTCCTACCAATGTGGCCCGGGTTCGATTCCCGGACCCGGTGTCATATGTGGGTTGAGTTTGTTGTTGGTTCTCGTCCCTGTTCTGAGGGTTTTTCTCCGGGTTCTCCGGTTTTCCTCCCTCCACAAAAACCAACACTTCCAAATTCCAATTCGATCGGGAATTCGAGGGCCACAGGTTTGTCAGTCGCGAGACTGTTATGTGCTACCCTCGTTAAACATAGTTGATTTATTTATTTATTTATTTTATATGAAAACCAACGAAATACCTCTAGTTGTTGCTGTTTTTCTTTCAATAAAGTTTCTTTGTCCACAAACTTTATAACCGCATGATCACCTAGAAGAAAGATTAACAAGCAAATACACTAAAACATCTAGATAGATTCACTTTGCTTTTGTGGACGATGGGGTTCTGAAATATTCAAACATTTAAATCAACGGACACTGAACGCTCGCAGTTGTAAACTTGATTCACAAACTCATTTAAAATTCATCAAGTTAAAACAAAGAAAATCATAACCGTGAAGGAGGTTTGGATACCTGGTCTTAATTAGCATAGATTTTTACAATTTTATTTCTCCGTTTACTCCTTAGTTTTTGTTTTGATTGAGAAGATATATCAACTACACTTCGAATTTGTCAAAAATACTCCGCTGCACGTCGTATTTTCACCTCCCTTCTCGGTGTTTGGATATGCCGATGAAACACTGTCTCTCCTGTTTGATATATTACTTCAATTAAAATATAGATACATGCGTATAAGGGAAAATATTCAAAATGAAAATGAAAGGAAAAACATTTGGCCACTAACCCTCCACGTCTTCCAACTTTACTCCTAGTTCTGGCAAATTGTCGTCCCTCAATCTGTCGCAAGCTTGAAGGATTTTAGTCACTGCAAAAGATGTTAAGTTAATTGCAATGATTTTCATTTTTCTCCAGAGTTATCTCTAAGATACGAAGCTCAGCGAAAACAAAAAGGAGGTCAGGGGAGGCCTTGAGACTAAAAAAAGGCTTTTATGTGAAACGAATTCCAGTCTTTCTATTAAGCTTGACAAAAAATACCTCTTTAAATCCCTCTTTTAATACTTTGGAAGATGAGATATTTTTCGTATACAAAATCAGACATGCTTTTAGCGCGATTACTTGTTAATTGTACAGACTCTCCAAACGTTAATCTGGATCCGTTTCAAATAACGCGTAACTTGTAAAGTTTCGCGCGCGTCACAGTTAAACATATACGACCTCGCCCAGTTTTTGAATTCAATAGCTTCCAAATTGGAAAAGTTTGTAGTCCTATGACAATCACATACTTATTGAAGCGAATTTTACCTTTTTCTTCTCGTGCAACGTTCCTGACCTCTTCTCTAAAATCGGCAAGGAGCTGGACATACGGCATTGCAACCTCTTCGTGCTAGCGTAAAAAAAAAATAATTAAATGCTGTTTCCGACTAACCTTCCGCTTCACTTCTTGTTAAGTTCTATATTTGGAACAAAAGACGCGTGCGACTGCCACTATAAACCAATCAGAGCGAGGAGATAGTTTTTCTGACCAATCAGATGCAAAGCCAAATCCATTTTCCCGCGCTTGTCGCCGGATACACAATTTTTCTTCAATCTCTGATTGGTTATTTGAGACAGTGATTGGCTTTGCAGGGCTTTCGTCTCTGCGAAGCCCAGAAAATGTCATGCACCTACTTTCCTAATTTTTCCAACCAACCACTTCTTATTTTTGCATTTGACGAAGTTGCGGGAGAACCATTCGGCAAATTAAAACCGATAATTTACAAACTTCTTGATAAATAGCTTCTTTATTCTTGTCGCGTGTTGATTTATATCGTAAAGGGGTAACTTGATTAGACAGGTTACAAAGAAAGTTTCAAATATTAAATGTCTTACATTAGCTGCAGCAGTTTTGCCAGCTACAGGAAATCCAATAGCTTGTTCTTCATCAATCGCTCCGAAAACCTGCATTGATAAAGAACGAAAAACAAACATTTTCATAGAGAATCTATCTGCTAGTCCTGAATGAACCCAGACACGGACCAAATTAACGTTCAAGTTTAACACAAGACGTAGCTTAAACAAACCTTGAGCATGTGAGTAAGATACTTGGCAATTCCTTCCAGGAGCTGATGGTTCGGCGATTCTTTTTTCTCCTTTTTGCTGCTGATGTAGATGTTCGCTTGTTTCACCAGTTCTTGCATTTGTCGCAACGCTGTTGGCGTGTCAATCGAATCTTCCAAAAAAAAAAATCAAAAGTGGAAACAATGTCTTTTGCTCATTAATTAATTACTAAGATATAGACTATTATGGTGGAGCTATGCTGCTGAGTATGCTAAGATGCTGGGGAGGGGAGGGGGAGACCCTGTGATGGACTAGCATCCCATCCAGAGGGGAGTACAAATACTCTTGGTCGCTTCATGGTACGGAAGCCAGGATAAACTCCGGCCTGACGGGCCACTAGGCTCGAACCCCGACTTACTTACAACAGGTTATTTCAGATGTGAGAGTGAATTCCAGCACTTACCACATAAAGCATTGTGGACGGCCGCCTTTTTAGCCATAAACCTGAAAACAAATCACAGAGTAACCAAATGTTTTTAATTGTGACTCATTTCGGTTAAATTGTAGATTGCCTTAACTCCCGTCTCAAAAAAACAGCAATGCCAATGTCCTAACTTCTGGGAATGTTTCCTTATTCTCCCTTGAAACTCAAGTTTTGAGTGCTTCAGTCTGGGAAACGAGTTCAGTTGTTTAGAACGTAAATTCAGTCAAACTGGTTGACCAATCACAGCCAGTGTTTTACTGCTGTTATTATTAATGTTATAATAATGATAATGATAATAATCACAATAGTAATGGGAATTTGCAGTGGCATTTCCACAAAGTGCTCTTCATCTACTGTTCCCTGATCGAATTGGAATTTAGAAGTATTGGTTTTTGTGGAGGGGGAAAACCAGAGAACCCGGAGAAATACCCTCGGAGCAAGGACGAGAACCAACAACAAACTCAACCCACATATGACGCCGGTTCCGGGAATCGAACCCGGGCCACATTGGTGGGAGGCGAGCACTCTCACCACTGCGCTACCCCTGCTCAGCATGAAAAATACTGATAGAGCACACCGAGGCGTAAGAAAGGTCAGATTGGTAAAACCAGGCCAATACATACTTGTCTTGCAGATCCTTCTCGAGTTCATGATAGTTGTGTGCTGACGCGGTTGTGTCTTCTGGTTTTCTAAGAATGTCCTTAACATTCAAGAAAAAATCCTGAAAACGATATAAACAATCATTGATAGTAAGTAAAATAAAGTACACCCCCAGTCTCCCCGACAAATACCGTAAAATTCAATTTAGCGTCCGAAGCGCTGCACGTATACTAATGCTGCAATCTGATTGGTTCAGCTATCGCACACTGTGTGCAGTGGCAGAAGGTCGTCTACGAAATGGTGACTTCTTCTTGTTTCTCCAGGGTTTCGGAGGAAGTTTAGAAACATTACTGGATAATTCAATTCCCGAGAAAACAAAAAGAAGAACTATCTCCGTTAGGGAGCCAAATTTAGACGTAATGAAATGACCACCAAAATGAGTGAGTGAAATATAAAAATGACGACTTCAAAGAGCGAAGGAACATTTCAACAACACAGATAGACAGAAACAATAGTCCAACAGAACAACTTAATAAACAAACTTACATTAAACAGTTTGTCCGTCTGCTCTGCTTCTCGAAGCACATTCTCGCTGTAGTCCAGTGTAGCATTCCACGCATGGAGAAGAAAGGCAAATCTGATTTGTCTGGCGGAGTTCCTTGCCAAAGCTTCCTGAAACCGTAAAAAAAGAAGAGATTTACTTTAATAATCACTCATTCTTGATTCAATGCTTCTGTACATACTAAGAGGCAGGTCTAGGGGAAGGGGTTCGCCCCCACAATCCCCCCCCCCCCCCCCCCTACTATTACTGAAAAATATATTGGAGCAAGAAAGGGATCATCTAAACTTTGGTCCATTTTGAGGAAGCTCCTTTCTTCATTTTAACATCTTTTTGAACATCTTTGGTGCGATATGGCTCTGCCATTTACCTGATTGTCCAGAGCACTGAGTTGAAGGCAAAGTGCCTTTCTGGTTAACAAAAGGTAAAACCTGCCTTGATTGTGATGAAATTTTTCAAAGACTTGGACATCTTACATCCCTCTATCGTCAAGTGACCAGAATGGAGAAAATAATGGATCCACTGACACACACCATAGTGAGCCTGCCGAAAACAAACATAGAGGATGAACCCTTTTGCGTTATGTTTATTGTGTCACCTTGTTGGCAACATTATTGAGGGACACATAGAAACTGTTCGCACTTGGTAAGAGTATATTTCACAGCATGAGAGGTTGACGCAGGTTATTCACCCTTGCATGGGCCAATCAATGCAAGTTGCCCACTGCAAGTTGTTCATAAAAGACATCACTCCATCTATTAGAGAATATGTGAAACTTCTGAAATATAACTTAGAAATTGAAAGACAAGTCTCCATCGTGACACATTCAAACGATAAATTCCAACAAAAGTGGTACCAAATACTCCATGCGCTGTAATATATTTTTTTTATCATATTCTCCTTATGTATCAGTATATTATAATTAAGCCTTCTAAATGAAATACTTTGGGTCCCTTAATTTGAACACGTAACTTCCATTTACACCTTTCTCCAATTTAGTCTTCCTGTGTTTTGTATTGTAAGTAATGAAAGAAGATACGTCAGTATTGTGGGTAGTGTTAAGTAGCTGCCCTATATTATCAGTAAGGAACTAGCGTTATTTTATTGTATTGTAATGTAACGTGGAGTTTTCCAATAAAAAAAAAATAAAAAAAGTTGTTCATTGTTATGAAAAGTTCAATAACATTTTTACAATTATATTTTGTGAAACAACCCAGTCCCATTGCATTTGTGTGCACTTAATAGCAACTAAATTTGGGCCAATCAACGAATATATGCATGCAACTTTGTTTAGCAAAGGCTTTATGGTTGGTAAAAGAAGCAAATGCTGTGTGAGAATTCCAGCTCTTGCAGCCACCTTCAAACTTCAATCAATAATTTACCTCAGACTGTGCAAGCTCGTTATCATGATGAGGAAATTTCAGATCCACTCCACCAGTGTGAATGTCAATGGAACTGCCCAACACCTCACTAAAATAAACCATAACATATTAAGTATTTCAAGCCATGTAATTAATCTGGATTAATAATTAAACAATTCAGTGCAACTCTTCTGCTTATTATTATTTTTTAAATTGTACTGCTATATACCATGTGATCATAAGTGTCAAATAAAGTTTAACTTAGTAACTGGAATCAGTAAATACAAAAATTAAAGTTATTGTAAGTCAATCACTTCAATTAAGTCACAGCTATCTGCAACTAAAGGAGGACAAAGAAAAGTGGCTATAAGCTTGATTCCAGTTCAAGTTGAGAAAATACTGCACTTTATAGTGTAAATTCTACAAGTTAGTTTTTAACTAGACATGTCGAGAGTGAGTGAATTTTTTGATGCACGCCTAAATCATTATAAAATGTTAATATGCATCATTAATTCTTAGACAACAGTTCACAAATGATTGCTTGAAGAAGAGCTGAAGAGAAGAGAAGAGAAGAGAAGAGAAGAGAAGAGTGAGAGAAGAGTGAGAACTGAAGAGAAGAGTGTATTAGATTTGAAAATAAAACAAGCTTGCAATACAAAAAAAAATAGTCAATCACTTACAATTTGAATACTGCCATTTCACTTTTGTTAATTAACAGGAAGAATTAAAACTTATGCTGATGGAGATAATTTCATTTGCTCTCTTGAATGCCTTGGTGAAAGTGACACTGTACACTAAATCAGGACATTACATGACAAATTACTTTATTTTTAAAATTCTCATTATTACTTTCAGTTAAAATTTCAACAAACCTTGCCATTACAGAGCATTCCACATGCCAGCCTGGTCGGCCCTATAGACGGAATTCATAAAAACCCCACTAAGGTTAGCAGAAAGGTCAGCTTTTACCCAACTGAATGTTTCTAATTAACTAATGACATTGATGGATAAAGGATAAAGAAAGATTGATTGTGGGATAATGAGGGCTTATCCGTCTGTCTGTCTGTCTGTCTGTCTGTCTGACTGCCTGTCTCTCTATAACAAATTGGGTTGTCAGTAAGAAGGTGGCAAAGGTTGTGGATTAGGTGACTAAAGCAATATTCTATTTTCGAGTACACAATATCATTATCCGTGTCTCTGCATGCATTGCAGACCTATGCCCATAGGTAATATTGTTCTTGTCATGTTTTTTGAATTGCAAACAGCAAATTTATCGGAATAGGCTGGTAAATATTACTACCTAACAGCTCTTATTGAAAATCCTTTGTAATAGCACCTCTGTGGTGTCTGTACTTTACATGAACAGTGTACCTTTCCCCAGGGCGAGTCCCAGGCAGGTTCTCCAGGTTTACTAGCTTTCCAAAGTGCAAAGTCACGCTCAGACTTCTTGTCTCCTGTGTTTTGACTAAGCTCTCCTGTTAACATAAAAAAATAACATAAGTATGGAATACTGTAAAATTCCGGCGGTTATAGTCCCCCCCCCTCCCCCCGTTATAGGCCCATCTACCTACATCCGGTTATAAGCCTCCCCCCCCCCCCCTGCTAGACGACAGTACTTATCAGGGCTAAATGTTGCTTTTTTATGTCTTTTAAACTTAAAAACGTGTTCCGATCAACACTGCGGTGGCTCGTTTCAAAAAGTTTTTTATTCCACTTATAACCACCATGCACCCACCCCCGCTCCCCCTCCCCCTCAGCTACCGATTATAAGCCCGTCAGTTTATAAGACCACCCAAAACCCCTTATGGAATTTTATGGTACTTCAATCTACAGCTGGTACAATCTAAATTTCCTAGTTTTTCTCACTGGATGGCTGCGTGTATTAAGTATCAAGCTGCATTACCTTCTCCCTCCGCTAGAGCTTCCAGATCACCAACTGCTTCTGGGACTAACTTCGCATAAGTATGTTTATCACTGGAACCAAACTTGATGGTGTCAAAATACACGGAGCCATTACACTCATACCTGTGGAAAACGAAACATAAGTAGTCATACATCCAGACAAAAATTACATTTAAATTTTAATTACTAGCTTACAGTATAAGTGTGAAGCAGGGTTTTCAATAGTTTTGTAAAGTAGCAGGACATAGTTGTGAAAGCACCGGACGTGAAATTTTTCTCCTCGCCAGCTCCAAAGGTGCAAGCACCTAGGGGGGTCTGGAGGCATGCCCCCAGGACATTTTTGAAATAGAACACTCGGAAACTCTGTTTCCAGCATTTCTCAGTTTCCCAGGCAGGGCTGGAGTTCACTCAAGTTCTCTTTAAATAATAGTAAAAAAATAAATAAATAAAAAAAACTCCCAAATATTCGTATCAAAGTACCGAATGACCGGACGATATGTCTGGCCTCCAGCCTCAAACAAAAACCCTGGTGCTGGGGCCCTGTGTTCAGTAGACTTCAGTTCGACTGGTCTGGGTTTGAACCCCGGCTGCAGTCACTGTGCTGTGTTCTTGGGCAAAACACTTTATTCTGATAGTGCCTCTTTCCACCCAAGAGTATAAACGAATACCTCTCTGGCAGTGGATTCTTGTGACATCCTGACAGAATGCTGGGGCATAGCCTGTGATGGACTAGCATCCCATGCTAGCAATACTGCTAGCCGCTTCATGCTACAGAAACTGGAGTTAAGCACTAGCAAGGTCAATTATCAATACTCACGCATATCCATTGTCAATCACTCTCTGGATGAAAGTAACTACTTCAGGAACATACTGTGTTATGCGTGTTAAACAATCTACAGGAAGGATCTGAAGACAAAAATTATGTAACAAGAAACATTAAACTAGCAACAATTAGGCAATAGACATTATTGAGTGATCACTACTTGCTTGAGCTCCACTGTATTAAGACAACAATTGTGGTACATACATTAAGAGCGTTCATATCCACATGAAATTCATTCTCCCAATGTTGGGTGAGCGTTGCAAATATTCTGTGGTCTGTCACATTCGATCCAAACTGAAATAAAACAATTCAAACAGTCTTTATTTTAGTTGGCATAAACACTTCAAAACACGTCTAATCACCCTGAGGTATTATATGTTAAAAATTCTAAATGTGTGGTTCCAGGAAATGTCCATATTCCCCCCACAGAAGGCATTGGAAATTGCCGGGGTTGGAGGGTGTCTTAAAGCCAAAAAACTCCCCTAAGGAAATGTATGAAGCTCAATTGGAATTTCCAGAGGGGTGGTGGGGGGGGGGGGGGGGGGTCCTTAGGAGGTATAGATAATTTATGGAACTACACAATGGTTACAGACTGTAACGAAAAGGTAAAGTTGTAAGAGACAAGAATGGCTTAATGATATGTGTGCTGAATCAACTGTTCCACTGGTCCACCTAAACATAGTTCCTCCAATCTGCAGCTCTAGTGCTTGAGTAAGGTATGTTTTAAGTCTGACAGCTCATCACTGGTACACTTCTTGGGTAAAAACTATGAGTATTGTCCTTAACCTACCTGAGAGTCCAGCCACGCAGACAGAGGGTCACTTGCTTCACTCAGTAACTCCTGTTAAAACACAGAATTATCAGCCAAACATTTCATTCTTTAAATTCCCGTAATTAAAAAATTATTTTGATGCTGGCCAGCCTTTGGAGGTATCACTCTTACAGCCTCTAAAAAGTATTTACACTAATTAAGGACAATAAGAAGATGCCACTGACTGTTCAAAACATAGTAAAACTGATCACACTAGGCAAAAAATAAACCACATTAGGCAATAAATAAAATTAATATATATAAACTATAGTGTGTTATAGGGATTTTGGCCACTGAGAAATGTTGTATCAGAACAAATGTGTTCTCATATCGTATCAAACACGTGTCCTGATATGACCTTTGGAATATTCACCTTTTGAAAGAATTGAGCTAATTTTATATACCAGTAATAAATAGAATAATACATGGGAGCTTGGAGATATGAAATTGATCTTCTCGTGTTCAATCTTGATATTGAGTTAAACACTCGCAGATAAATTTCATACCCCCGCGCGCCCATTTATTATTCTCTATTTAATATATGGTACCTGGGTTACACAGTGAGCAAGAAAGGTTAACTGTCTAGTAAATTTTCATTAATTTAAAAATGGCAATCATCACATTCTAACCTTAGTTGCTGATTTGACATCCTCTTCAGAACTGTTTGTGGCTTTTAAATCTTTTAATCTTGAACTGCAAGATTTCACTTTTTCCTAGGAAAAAATGCACTTTATACAACACTGTTTATCAAGAAAAGTTTATTCTTTTCTTAAAAAATGCCAGGGTGATGAATTAAACTCAACAGGCCTGGCAGGTACATATAATTATCTGAATGTCTTTTTTTCACCATTCAGCTATGGAAGGAGTAGTGTTTCGTCATTTCCCTGTGTATGTATGAAGTGACTGGATTTCATTTGCTCTTTATTCAGGGCCCAGCACTGAATCAAGAAAATAAGCTATTGTTCTAATTTACAAAATGCCTTGCGAAAAGTAAATTGATAATTTAAAAAGTATGAATAATGCACACTGGTACATTATGGACGTCAGATTATCTGAGGTAGGTAAAATCATTAATAAATGGTTTACAATTTTTCATTTTTTGATTTTTAGTTTTCATTGTCTTATATCCATTGTCATAATCTGAAACAGTGGGAAATGAAAATCAATTAAAAACTGGTTTGAAAAATTTTAAACCAAATATATTAAATTAATCAAACCACAACATGAAAATTAAGCACTTACAATAATTCTAAGATACATATTCTTCTTGTCTTCATCTGTGGTATTCTTCATTTTTTCTGTGTAAGGCTGAAAGAAAATAACTATCTGAATTCAAGCAGACATCCACATACAATTATTCATACACTAAAAATATACTAATTAAAAATAAAGACTTGTCTCTAGTCAGTCATTTTTAGGGTCGGTGTATATGGGGAAAAGTTACCCTGGATAAGAGGATATGAGGGTAAGCCAACTTCAGTCATAACTATATTTTGTAAGTATATACCACACGAGTGAATAGTGCTTTCCGCGCACTCTGATTGGTTAACTTGGAGGTGATTAGCAAAGTGCTATTCACCTCCGAGCAACTGAGGAGAAACAAAATGGCTTTGCTTGTTGCTTTCGGTACTGAAAGTAATGTTTTGGTCCACCAGCTTCTGTAGTATATACTACAAAAAAAACACAAGTATTCGCCTCACCTACTAAAAACAAGTATTCACCTCAGTGTTGCTGAAAGCGGTAGATATTTACCACTATTCACCTCCACTTTGGTGAATAATTGTTACTTAATATAAATTAATAGCTGCAGTAATCTGTTTACAAAGGGTATAATTACAACTTTGGCTGGGGGGAAGTGACCCTAGGTTTCACTTCAAGCCAACACTTTGGCAGTATTCTTTTTGCTTTGCCTACCAGATCTGAGAGGGCCAATTTCCTTACTCAGACAGGAAGGGCAACTTATTCACATATTAAATGTTTGGTAATATAATAGATTACTTGGGGGAGCCACATGTAGGGTGACCCTGTAACTGGGTTTATTTGGAGCCAAGTCCAATATTACATTACCCGGCTGACATTGTGGCATTGTGAACTTTTTTGAAGAGAGGAAAGAAATTAAGTTATTAGATTTATCAATTTGGTAGGTCAATGCGATTCTTTTAATGATCCAGTCTTTCTAAAAATGCAAAGTTTCAAACATGCACGTGTACAGCAGTAGTTCATTATATTTTAGAAATTGTAAAATCAATACATCAAGCTGTAACGAACGTATCCACTATACCTCCAATGCAGTATTTACATCTTCTAAAATTTTCTCTGGAGAATTGTTCTCCTCTGTGTATTTCTCTAGCAGGTGATTTCGCCTGGCTCTGAAAATAATCTGTGTAAATAATATTTAACGTGAACTGTTAAACAGGAGAATTAAACATACAGCACTGGTTCAATGCTTTGTTCATTAGTCATTAAGAATGTGTTCATACCATAGCACTTAGAAACATTTAAGGATGCAGTGTGACTAATGGTTAGGGCGCTGGTCTTGAAATCAAGAGGTTCCGGGTTCATACCCTCCTCCCTGCCACTGGATTTGTGTTCAGTGGTCCCAAACTTAACTCCTCTTTGCTTTGTAAATAGCCAAATGGTCAGCCTCCTGCAAGTTGGGATTTTTCAACAGGTTTCTGTTGTACTTACGATATTTGTTTGTTTATTTATAGTGTCCTCAATTACAACAGCAGTGCTGAAGACATCAACACTTAAATAGAGGGATTTGTTGTATTAATTTTATTTTAATTCAGTCTCAAGTTCTACTCTTGACTGGTAGTTTTCTAATGGCTCTTGCAGTTTCATATTGTGCTGTTCTTGAAATGGAAATGGAAATGAAAGGGTTGTTTGGCTTGAATCTGAATCCTGGAGATTCCAGTTTAATTTCAAACTTTCCTTTAAACATTTACACTTTTGAAACTCTCTGGAATTGCACATTTGCCATCTGATAATATTCCCCATGCAACTTATTTGCAAATATTTTTATAATTTACCCATACCTTGTCATCGATGTCTGTAATATTCATTACATAGAACACATCATAATTAAAATAGGACTGAAGTACTCTTCGTAAAATATCAAAGGTAATGTACGACCTGAAATGATTTATGAGAAAAATGCATTAAAAACAGCTATTAGACAATGTTAACTTAAAGATGGAGTACTATAATCTACATCTATTAAAGCAGAAGTCGATGTGATTTATTTTGCATTCTGTGTCAGGGTGGGTTCTAATGACACTGACAAATTTCTTAATGAAATGATAGAGAATTACATGTGTGTTCAAATACCTTGCATGTCCCATATGAGATGCGTCATACACTGTTGGTCCACAACTGTACCAAAACACTCTTCTACCATTTTGTGGCACAAAAACATTCTAGTAGACAAAAACAATACAGTGGATTTATTATGAGCCCCTAAAATACTTATTGCATGAATTATGTTATTTGGTTCATATATTGTCTAAAAGATTCATTCATTTTGATACTTTTTATATAAATCCTTGATGCATGTTTCCTTCATACACTTGTGAGACAGAAGGCCCAGATTTTAGCATTTCTTCCAGACAAGAGGTACAAGGAACCCTTGCTATAATCTTCTACTTTATCTTTTGGGTCCCTTTTACTAGACCTGCCAATTCAACTCTTATACCTTATGCATAAGTCTCCCGCCTGCGGATCCAAAATATCGATCTTATGCATAAAGTACAATTTCTCATGCTTAACTAATAAATCTTGATTTCTTACTCGAAAAACCAAATAGATGTGAATTCAATTGAATTTCGGCAAAAATGAGCATTGCTATTTGCATTTGAGTACATCGGCAATGTTTGAAAGTTGTCAGAACATCTTTGGTGCTCTTCAGCAAATGTTTGGAAGTCATCAGAACATTTTCATCAATATCCAGAAATAGACGGAACATCTTCAGAAGTTGGAGATGGTAATCTCACGCCTTTAACTTACAAAAAGTTGACAGGTGTTCATTTCTCTTCAGATAGCTGGTTGATACCTTGCTCTAGGGGTAGGGAGGGTGGGGAGGACATGCAGTCTAAAGGAAAATTACCCATGGTTCTCAAGTCAGTTTTATTTTATTTAATATGGTATAACCTTTTAAAAAATTTTATGCACAAATCATTTAATTTATTTTTTCTTTGAATAAAAATAATTATTATATAATTATTAGGAGCACATAATGTATCATCCCCCACAGAAAATGGTCAGTACATCCAGTCTGTAAAATATTTATTACGAAAAGATTTTTATTCCGACAATAGAGCAACAAAGAAAGAAAGAACAGCGACTTGGTTTAAAAAAACTTACGTTCGCGGGGAGAAACGTATAAAGAGCTGATTGGCTGATTTCGAAAAAAAAGAAGTTGTATTGCATCAGACAAACCAGGAAACCATTGAAGATACTGGAAAAATATCACGGGACAAAATAAAAGCGAAATTCTTACCTTTTCACGCGTAAGACTGTTATAAAGCTTAAGTTCTCCATCCCCTTCTGGCTTTATCCATTTTGGTAAAGATTTTCCAGACATGTTATCGCCGAAGTTGCCGGAAGAGAAACTCCTTCGAACGATATACACAAGTGTTGATCTTTGTTCTTGGAACTTTGTGAAGGCTACAAACAGACGCCTGGCTCTTAACATAAACTCTTTTCACGATATTTGCGATTAGTCTGTCGCCGGTGTTTGATTTTCTTTGGAATTCAGGGTTCAAAAGTTACCAGGAATTCATTTCACGTCCACCATTTTGATTAGATCCTCGCTAGTGCCCAGACTTCTCCATGTTCTTGGTGCAGGGACCGGGTTAAGGACCGGGGTGGGATGGATTCAGTGACAAAATTGTGGGACGGGTGGGAGAGACGATGCTACTAAACTGCAAGGAATATAGCTTGCAGGAGCTTTATACCACTTTTACTTTTAACCACTTTTTGGCTGTCTTTTCGAGATTTTTGTTTTATGAGATTTTTGCTCGGGCATGCACAAAAGTCAGAAAGTGTATTTGGAGGTACCTTAGGTACCTCTCCTTTTATAGCGCGTCTTCGTTTTGCTTTTCCTTTTCTCATCTTTTTGCTCCTGTTGGCCTGCTACTGGGCTTGCTTTCCGTTCATGAATTGTCGAGAAAGCATAATCCAAACACAAAATTTCTACGATGGAGTAGCCAGGGGTGACTGATGCAAATTTTTCTTGGAGTTTTTCACGCCAATTTCTGTGCCTTTACGTGCATATTTCAGAATGCATTATTGCAATCACTTTGATCTGGGTATCATTGGAAAGACCTTTTTCTCCTGAAGATCTTGAGAGTATGCAATGTCTTTATTGGTTAAGGGTGATGACGTCAAAGGTGAAACAAAGGCTAACGCTCGTCACAGGCAGTTATGGGCAGCACAGGTGCCAATGGGTTAAAGTACCAGTACATTTTTTTATTTCTTTGATTTTGCTCAGGTAGTCAATGAGGTCAAAAGTCTGGAAGATCTGATACCTATTAAATAAAATGCTTAGTGACATTGTCAAACAAAAAGGACAATTAAATAATCAAACTACCATGATTTTTTAATCATTTTGATGTCAATTTAACACCCAATGAACAGATTCCTTTACAATTTGAACAGATTAGCACGATTGTATATTTCTTATCTAAATAAGCTTGACTGGGTAAACAGTTAGAAGTATTTTATCATTTTTGTTAATTTATTTTATTTTACAAATACAGAAGCAATAAATACTATCAGTTGAAATATGGAAAACAACATACTAAATATCTCTCACAACAGGCAAATCCTTGCATTAAACCTGAACTTAAGTCAGTGATGTACATTTATTTACCTTTCCATAAAAGAAACAAAATGAGTACACCCCCCTCCCCCCTTCAAAAAACCCTCAGCCCCTATCACTTCTCCCTCTCCCCCCCCCCCCCCCCCCAAAAAAAAAAGGAAGAAAGAAAAAAGAATTCTAAGCCTGGTATACGTGGGCTTCAGGATCCATTTTTTCCACCTTTTCATCAGCAAAGTAAGGTGATATCTATAATCAGGGACATCTGACTGGTCATCTCTGATTTTGTTAATAAATTGTACAACTTAATGTACAAAAATAGCTGGTCTAGGGATGTTAAATAGAGAGTAATCAAAGTCTACAGTAAGATGCCTTGTGTGGATGTCTTCAACGTAGGTGAAACTCATAATTCAAATAACATTCTTCTCCCCCAAGAGATTGGGACCACTTTCATCCTAAAACATTTCGTTACCAGTGATGTTAACAAAATTATTGTAATTTTTACTAACTTCCAGTCCTTTGCAAATTAAATAATTTGATAGATTCATCCCTGCCCAACAATTATCTTTTTACCATACTAAAAATAATTCACATTTTACAATCTTGAAATTAAAAAATATTATTCTATTTTTGCCCTAAGTTGCCTCTTAAATATCACTGGAGTTAATGAGAGTACAGCAGACACCACAACTATCATGATTGACTTGAATGACATGACATCTCCTGTGGTCGTCAGAACATACAGTTCAACTCCTGCACTGATGAAGCCAAAAGATGGTGGAGCAACACCTTAAAAATGTTAAAAAAAAATCATTGTTAATATTTTTTAAAAAAAGGTAAAGTCTGCATTTAAGCCTAGTGGCCCATCAGGCCAGAGCTACTCCCCTGGATACCCCCCCCCCCCCCCTCCTCCCCCAGGATTAAATCCACCAATGAGTACCCATTTATACACATGGGTGGAAAGAGGCACTGTGAGAATAGTGTCTTGCCCAAGAACAAAACACAATAACCCCGGCCAGGGCTCAAACCCGGACCTCTCAGCCACAATGCAGTGCACTGGCCCTTAGGCCATGGTGCAGGGCTTGAAATGGCGACCAATACGGTCGCCAATGCGACCAACATTTCATCCTTGGGGACTAAATTTCTGGGTTAGTCGCCAAAATGGCGACTACATTTCTCTGTGTTGATGATAAATAACGGCCATTTTCTCAGACATTATGTCCTTCCAGAGAATTATATTGGAAGATTTTTGCTTCTAAAACATTCAAAATAAGAAAAGAAGTCATATTGCTCCAATCCATCCTTTTGCTTTGCCCAAAAAAGATTCTCTTGCATCCGAAAACTTGCACGTTTGAAGTCGGCCTACAATGCTTTGCAAAACCCTTTTCAAAGAGTACGTCATGTATGCCTATGGATTGTGTCTCTTGTAATGCAGTGCTTTCTGCCATGTTGATTCCTTCGAGGTTCCTTCCAGTTCTTTACGTCAGCTACAAAGTTAGTGGTCATAAAATCTTATAAAATGTTTTTTTGTTTTAAACCTTGTGATAAGATCGCTTTGTTTTTCTTTTCGAATGTTTGTGTATTCAGTCCTTTTTAGATTAAATTCCTACAAATGATTTCAGGCACTTTTGAACTAGTCCCTATTGATTTTACAATCTGGCGACTAAAAATTTGCATTTGGCGACTAGTTTTTAGCACTTAGTCGCCAAGTGGCGACTTAAGGATTTTTTTAATTTCGAGCCCTGCAGTGCCTCCCACTTTTCCTTTATAACACTTCCAATTAAAGCTGTCAAAGTGACATTTCAGACTATGCAAACTTAACAGTGAAATTCCAATATCTCAAGTCTCCAGAGAAAACAAAAACTGGCACGAAGATTAGGGCTTTGAGATACCAGGAGTAAAGTTACGATGAAGTGACTGTGATCCAGGTTCAAGTTACCAGGAGTTTTGTGAAATTGTGAGTCCATAATATTATATACTGGCACCTGCATGAAATAGGAACATTCAAATAGGCAAGGTTTTAGAGCACTAGGGTTAAGGGTGCTCACTCTTTTGGCAGTAAAATAGTCAAGCAATAATACTCAAAAAAATAATGTAACAATCGAGACCTTACCTACAAAAGTCCCTACAAAAAATGGCAAAAGTGGTACGCCTATGACTGGAGAGGAAATGTTGATGAACCAGTTGGGTAGAAATGGAGTGATGCGTAAGAATATGATGTAGCTTAAAAGGTTGTCTCTATGATGGTTGACCTGCAACAAAAATGGCACTTAAAGTTATTTTCAAATTTGTTAACCATAATGGCAGGGAAAGTATGTTCCAGTCCAAAGTGGAATGGACAAATCTTTAAGCTTATTAGAACAGCACTATAAGTCACTACATTTCCATAATAATTAATTATGAAGTTCCAGGAAATATCCATATCCTCACATAATTAAGGGATTTGCCCTTTGACCCCTTCCCCGTGTACATGAAATTTGGATCAAGAGAGCACAGTTTTGCCATCACTATACCTGTTCACGCCACTGATTTACTCTGTCAGGCATGTAATGTTGTACAAGTCGTCGACCAACCAAGTAGAACAGTAAATAGCAAAATGAAGCGCCTACACTGGAACACTGTAAAACAAGAACAACAAATTTTAACATTTGATTAACAGCTTGGAATAATTTTTATTTTTGCTTGGTTTAAAATTTTTCAAACCAGTTTTTATTTCCCTTTGTTTCAGATTATGATAATTTATGAGAATGAAAACTAAAAGTTAAACTGGTTTGAAAAATTTTAAACCAAAGAAAATTTAAACCACAGCATAGACATAATTTGAGACTACAAACCAGTGCTTTTCCTACAATAAAATTAACTGACAATGGCATTTTTCAGTTGAGTGGATGGCATGGCAAAGACACCAATCAGAAAAAGCCAGAATTGCTTTTGTTTGGTTTGAAGATTTCCATAATAAAAGATTCTAAGGTTGTTAGTTTTTTTCTGTGCTATGGTGTGCAGAATTATTATTTAGCCAAGTATCATCTAGACATGCTGTTTGACAGCCATTATGTGGGGGAATATACAACTTACCCTTAAATTTATTTATTTAGGGATATACAAAACAAATTCATCTCAGCGCAACAGCTACATTTGAGCGATTTAGTTCATAGTCATAATTAAAGTAAAATTTTATAATGTGTGAAATCAAATTATGATTTCTATTACAAAACATTTATTAATAGTGTATCAACATGAATCGTTAATATTAAATTTATTTACTATTTCTAATAGCAATTAAATAATCAATAGTGCATTAATTTTACATTCATGATACACTTACCAGACATACAAGGAATAGTGCTAGCGGAAAAGGAAATAAGAATCCTGATAAAATACTGAGAAATATTGATCCAGGAATGGCAAATGTCTGCAAGCTATACATTGTGTCAAGGAAGGTGCTTTCATTGGCAGCATAAGAGTTTGGATAAAATTCTAAGTAGGCAACCAGTTTGAGTAGAGTAACGGACTGTTTGAAAGAATCTTTACTGTCTTCAAGTTAGGGTTAAAAGACTTAGTAGCCAACTTCTCCAAGCAAAGTAGAGCAACTTTAGTAGCGGATGCTTTTCGCTGGCCATCAAGTGCTTACTGAAAGCACTGTAAAACTAACTAAAATACAAAGTTATAATAGCAAAAAAAATCAACTGATTTAAATCTGAAAAATCAATATCTGACCAGTTCTCTTTTATCTTTAAAATTGAACAGACAAGCAACATTAAAAGGATACAAAATGTAAATAACAACAAATCCTAGGAGTACTTGAGTGAAGTATTCGTCGGTGTAATTAGACAATGCTCTTCCTAAGCCTTTAGCATCTTCCATGTCTCTTGGTAGTTTTATCCTTGCCTTGTCTTCCCTAGAGGGATTATTATAATCACAGTGAAATACAAATAATTTCCTCTTATTTGATTGCATTAATCAGATCCTAGATTCGAGCTATACTTTGCTCAGCACCAGCTCAGTGTGGAGATGTCTGGGTTATAAAAGTTAAGATATGTTTTGGGAAAACAAGACAAATTTACATGCATTGTGAAAATGTTAGGAGATTCATTACTGAAGAGACCAATTCAAAAGTTTTATCTGTCATTTCTGAAATATTATAACGTAAGGAAAATATTTTACAATGACAGAAATGTGATACATACATTTGTTTGTAATCAGGGCAAGTCAACATTAAAGTGAACTTGACAGATGTTTTCCCATTTATCTTTTTAACAATTTTGCACATGAAGTCAAGATATTTCCAACAATCTGATCAATTAAGCTGGGGTCCACTTAAAGTTGAAAAAAAAAATGCTGTACTGAAAACAAAACCATGCATCAGGCCCAAGTTGAAAGCTATCAGCTGGATAAATCACTATCCAGTGGATAGCATAGTTTGTTTTGTCAGCACAAGATATCCACTAAATAGTGATGAACATCCATCGGATAGCGTTATCAACCCTTTGAACAACCAGGCCCAGATCTGGTGACTGTGTGACTTACGGTCTAAGCTTGGGAAAGCTCCAGTATACAAAAGCCATCGCCACAAGGGAGCTTACAAATATTAATCCTAAAACAATGAATGGTCCTGTGTTGTTTTCCATTTTCTGTGATGTTTCTTTCGAATCTGAAAGAAAAGAGATGGTAGCATGCATTGCATAGTAAACAAAAAAATGTATGGTTATTTATATTTACTGACTAACTATAAAAGCTATGTAAGCCCTGAGAGTTCAAAGTGCACCATAAACAGGCTAACCCAGACCTTTTTTTAGATTAGCCTGAATATCCCTCAGGTTAGCCTGTTTACAGTTAGCTCTCAATAATGGTGATGGGTTTTGCTTGTTTCAGCGATTTTGTTATGCGTTCAGCATTCTGTATTCGGCAAAATTTACCCGTCTATGCGTCCAGTATAAAAACAGGCACTGATAAATTGCCAGATGAACAGGTGGTAAAAAAGGTAAAAAACCATCAAATATGGCTGATATCCATTTGATGTAGCCCTCAGAAAAAAATCTTGAAAGTTAAATTCTCATATTTCATGGAAAAGAAACCTTTGTACAGTATAAAGTTCAATAATCTTATCAGGCTAAGCACAATCGGCAGTAGACCAATTTTTATTTTTGAGTCAGGATACTATAAAATATACTAGAGATTTACAAATTAGCAGCACCATCCACAACAAGGTCATGTTTAAAGTAAGCTTAAAGTTTCGATCTAAACGCCGGAAGCTCATGACGCATCATATCATACAAAAGAGCCACATCGTATGATGGTGAATGAAAGTGGTCATGTTTTTCACAACGCATGGAAAATTTCCTGGCAACAGTTAAGATTGAAGCTGAAAAGCCTCTAAAGCTAAGAAAACATGGAAAACAAAATTTCCTTCCAAAACTTGAATTCTCTGAGCGAACTTACCTTTGTATGATGGATGGGCACGTGTCATATTGTTGATGTGATTCGGGTAGTTTTGTGGCAGCGGCTCTCGTCCCTTGATTTTCAGCAGTTCGTTGGGAAAATCTTTAACTGTCATCCTAGCAGAATATTGCAAACGTTTGAATGAAAACACAATAATTAGGGCACACGTCCAGCTGGAATACCTTACGTCATCTATAAACTCACCGGTGACTGTGTTTCTTGTACCATTTTCCTTGGGAACCTGGCTTTTTTTCCAACAGAACGAGGAGGCTCTGGGAACTAGAAATTTGCTTTCCAATTCCAAATCTTCGTAAGTCGTAACTTACCGAACTCTTTCCGATTCCACTACGAACACTTATTTTCGTGTGGCCGGGCCCCGCAATAAATATTTTCACTAACAAAAAAATTACCCGTTTTTGCATCTTTTTAGCATAAACGTATACAGAAGAGATTTTTTTTTACTTTTGCGCGGTTTATAAGGCCAAGTAAAAAACAAATGTTTCTCGTCCCCGCCCACATCATTTTTTGGGGGCCGCCTCTCAGTTTTTTATTATTTGTTATTGGTCACGTTTGTACGAACAAAAACCAACAGGAGAAAACGCTTAATTAAGAGATGGCTTTTGTGCGTGTGCTTTAATTCGAACTCAGGCTAAAATTTTAAAGCCTTGGTTCACTAGGTCTGTAGTGAATAGGACAATCACGTTGCAGGATTTATTTTGCAAGTTCGCTTCTGGGGAATTCGACGATGGAGGAAAAAACATCGATATTCAAACAACACGGGTAAGGAATGCAAACATCTACGTGATGTTGTTTAAAACATATGTATCAAAATAAAACAAACTTGTCTTTAATCAATATCTGACGTTTCATTTATTTTTATTTGACCTGAGAACTCCAACTTGTCCCTGGGGGAGGGCGGTAAACATTCAATTGGGAATAATAAAAAATTCGGAAATAACAAAAAAAACGCCCGCCCGCTCCTTTTTTTTGGAAATCCGGACGAGAAACATTTTTTTTTTACTTGGCCTAATTTGCGAAGAGCTTGAAACAGGTTTGATTGCATCTTCGTGCAGAGCAAATAATAGGAAGGAACGAAATTGATTCTTCTTCCGTGGCCAGTAAACAGGCTTTGTTGTAAGCTAGGTAAAGGTGAAGGTAAAGTCTGCATACGAGCCTGGTGGCCCATCAGGCTGCAGCTTATCCTGGTTTCCGTAGGATGGGATGCTAGTCCATTGCAGGGTTATCCCCAGCAGTAAATTCGCCGGTACCCATTTATGCACCTGGGTGGAGAGAGGCACTATGAGAGAAAAGTGTCTTGCCCAAGAACACAACACAGTGCCCTGGCAAAGGCTCGAACCCGGACCGTTCTATCCGGAGTCCAGCGCACTAACCATTAGGCAACCGCGCCTCCCAAGGTAAAGGGCGAAGAAACGAGGAGCCGAGAGCCAGAGAGTAACCTGCGATCAGGGCATTTTTTTCCCCGCCGCGAAAAAAAGAACGCCTGATCGCAGGTTAGCCCGAGAGCCATCTGGCCAGTATAGACCCCATTCACTACGAATTTGATTTGATAAAGGATAAATGATAGCGAATCTTCAGCGACGCGTCAAGTCAACGAAATTAATAAAAAGTTCCTTCACTTGATTAAATACTCCGTCAGTGTCGCATGAATCCTCCACTTGAATCCGCGGCTTACATGGGAGATAGCATGCGGTCGCCCATCGAACGAAAAGCGAAAAGGACAACGAAAAACTGGCTCTGCCGGACATGTAGTTTTTGTATTATACCTTATTCCAAAATGGTGGAGAATACATCATTCTTTTGCCTTCATGTAAATAGGCCCTCGTTGCCTTGAGCCAAAACTTCTTTTGAATTCTGCAGACGCTACCGAGGCAATGAGGGCCAATTAGCATGAAGCCTCTCCCGTCCTTCGCTTTTCGTTTAGTGAAATGTCTTGGGCTTCGAGACAAGAACAAGATGCAATCAACAGTTACTTGGTTTTTATTTAAACTCGGCAATTATATCCCAGAAGTATGGTAAAAAGATAACAAGTCATTTTTGAAAAATAAAACAACATAAAATCAGATAAACTACCGAGGGCTTAACTACGTGTTAAATATGAGAGCATGACGGAAAATGGTAAGAGTTTGAAGAAATCGTCACTTCATTGTTCTCTGTACCTCTATTTGCTTCTAATAACAGCCATCACTATTAACCTGGAATGGCAGTCAAGTTATATGTCCTACACTGCTGCAAATTTATTCAAACGAAAGGGAGAAAGAAGATACGTTATCTTTAAAACAAAGATATAAACCACCACAGTACCGGCGCCAAAAAAACTCACGGCCCACAAATGGGTAAATCTGGTCAATTTAACAGTGCTAAATTGGCTTTAACTATCTTACAGAATTTCATCATGAATTAGAAGTTTTTCGTAATTTTTGTCTTTAGTAAGTGTTCCTCCTATTTTCGGGGATGAAGTTTGCGTGACGTCCCAGATAGAAGTCTATTAGAAGTTTATTTGGGTCGTCACGCAAGGCTTTCCAACGTTCAGCAGTTCCTTTACATATTGATCAACAACTCAAAACTGAAGTCACGACATTCTTGACTCTTTAACGACTTCACGGTAAGGTGTTCCAGTTCTGTTTCCAGTCTAGTTTAAAGGATCTTTTTTTGCAAGGAAAGTGGTCACTGACATTCTGCTAGTCCTTGTATGAGATCTGTGAAAAGAAAAATTTATTGTCTAAGTGATTTTGAAGAGAAAGGTTAATAAATGACCAAATGAGGAAATTTTGAAGCCCAAGTGGTTACTTATATCATGATCCCAGTTTTTTTTCTTCTTTTTTCCACTGACTCAAAAAAAAACCCTCTCAGGAGTCAATGAGAGTGAAAAAAGAAAACTCATTTGCCGCTACACGACTCGCCGCCGCTTTGCAGCTCAAATTTGATTGAGAAGAGAGAAGAATGAGAACCTCTGATACGAGGGTATTAAGTAACGTAAGTAACGCATTGTCAATAGACTATGGTACTGTAAGTGATGTAAGTGTGGGTCGTGTAATTATCCCATTGTAGGTGGTGTACAAGTATTGTTAGAGTATAAATATTGTAAGTAATGCATTGAATATTGTGTTGCAATAATTAAACAAAATGGCTAGAAAGGCAAGATTAAACTTCTTGGGATCTTGAAACAGATTCACGCGGAACAGCCCACCCTCACTATATTTCTAAGAAGGACTTGTGATCATTTTTTTTACGTATAAACACGTTCACACTGCAAGATGTTTTTAAAGAAACCTTTTCGCTCTCAATTTTAGCAACGCTTCCATAGCCTCAGAAGGACCTTCGAGATTTGTTTAGTTACACTGAAAAAAGCTTCCGTTTTCAACATCAAAACCACGGTCTCCGTACAACGTCAATCCCTTGCCATGCACAGTATGTAATGTATTAGACTTTCAATAAAGTCCTTCGTCTTTATTATGGCGCGCCGGGACGAAAGACTTTTCATACTTGATTCGCGCCACTTTTAGCGCCCCAAAAACGGGTCGCTGAGCTTAGACCAATCAGAGCAGCTCCTCAGAACAGAACTGTCAATCACAAGGAATTAAGCGCAATGAAACGTGACTTGCGGTTGAAATCCGACATTTCACATTCAAACATGTTGTTGATTGCGAAAGCGATAAAAGATGCTTCGAAGGGAATATTCGATCTTGCGTTACCAGTATCAGAAGAACACAATGAAGCTTATCTTTTACGGGAGAGATCTTTTTGCGTCTCATGTGTCTGCTCCAACCGTCAGTTACCGCAGCTGGGAAAAACTTGACCTCTGAGCTACGCATTTAACTCAATTATTGGAGATGAAAGCAACGCGATGGTCTTTGTTGTTCATCCGCTCATTTCTCAAATTAAATTAAAGATACGCTCGCTACAAACAACGCTCTCCTGTTGCTGCGAATGTCTTCGCCCGAGTCACGATCACTGCGTGCTAGCCTTTTCACAGATGTAATACTAGACTTTCTCAAAGTCCTTTTAATTTTTTTTTTTCTGGCCTCGTGGTTGCTCGCACGGTCGCTTCGCGACCCTGCTCGCTATTATACGAGGCCTTGCTATCGCTCGCTATCATTTACACGAGGTCGACTTGGAGCAAGTCTAATGTAATACCTCCTTTCTCTGCTGCGATCGCTTTATTCAGTTGTCGACACGAAACTTAGCCTCACTTCATGGAGCTTCCGAACTGATTGTTTCATTTCTGTCTGCACAGTTTCGGCACAAGATCTGCAAGATGCTTGTGGGCAGGGTTTTCAATAAGGGCCGGCAGCCGGCGAAACTCGCCGGCTACTCCACACGTTTTCGCCGCCTACTTTGATTAACAACTTACTCGAATTTTAAAAATTAGAATGATAAATAATTTGCCACAACATGAACAGCGGATCGGCCAACCTTTTTAAAATTCGTTTAACGCAAAAGAAACTTGCCATAATTCTTGGTTAAAATATATTGACTCAGGGCTTGAAATTTAGACCAATACGGTCGCCAATGTGACTAACATTTCATAAAAATTCTGCTTTCGTCACCAAAATGGCGACTACATTTCTGTGTGTTGACGATGAATAACGGGCATTTCCTCAGACATTGTGCCCTTCCAAAAAGTTATATCGAAAGATCTTTGCTTCTAAGACATCCAAAATAAGAAAAGAAGTCAATCCATATACTCTTCCTTTGTTGTAAAAGATTCTACCACATCGGAAAACTCACAGAAAGCTTACCGTGTTTGAAATTGCCCCATAATGCTTTGCAAGCTCTTGAGCACGTCATGTATGCCTAAGGGTTGTGTCTCTTGTTGATTCCTTCGATAGTGGCCACAGAATCGTATATATTGTGTTTGTTTTAAACCGAGTGATAAGATTGTTTTGTTTTTCCTTTTCAATATTTTGTGTATTCAGTCCTTTTTCAGATTAAATTTCTAGAAATGATTTTAAACACTTTTGAACAAGGCCCTATTTGATTTTGCAATCTGGCGACTAAAAATTGCGTTTGGCGACTATTTTGTCTGCAAGATAATTAGAACCGTTGAATAAAAAGCTAGAGAATAGAGCATGTATGGTTCTGTCAAAAATGACCTAATTCTTACCCCAGAATGCAGGAAATGCACTCTTAGAGGCTCAGATTTTAAAAGGTTCCCAGGGGAGCATGCCCCCGGGCCCCCCTAGAAGGTCGCACCTGTGGCGTGAGTAGCCCCTTCGCCACCTACTTCTACAATTCTGCCGCCTACTTCAATTCTTATTGAAAACCCTGCTTGTCAAATAACCTTCGTCACTGGGCCCAGTCACAGAGGAACTCTTTACCAACTATCGACACTATTAACTCGAGATTTAAACAAGCTTTGATCTTTTTTCGACCACCCGATGCCGTTAGCTTTCGCTTAAAATCTTTGTTGACTACATGTTTTGCCCATTCTTTAGATAAAGGCAAAACGATTCAAGTCAAAATGAAATCTAGATACCAGATGAAAGTCACGCTAGAGGCAAATTCCGCCCCCTTGAAAATTGATACTTCTCATTTTTGGCGCGAAACAAAAATGAAAACCCTGCAAGCGAGACAAGTCGACGCTTCGCGGCCAAAAGCTCGCTTCGCTCGCTTATTTAACTCGTGAGGTCGACTTGTAGCAAGTCTAGTAATGTATATAAAATCGTCAAATAGGGCCAGGGGATAGTCTTGATGACTGAGCAGTGAATTAACTGACCTTGTCTCAATCCACCATCTCCATATTATTGTTGTCCATCTGGTTGTCGTTGTCGTACTGTGGGTATTCACCATTCGGTTCTTCCTTGATTCTTTCTCCTTCACGTTCACGGTCACGGTCCCGATCTCGGTCACGATCCTTGTCACGCTCCCTTTGAGTTTCTCTGTCACGATCGCGATCACTGCGATCACGATCTCTGTCCCGGTCCCGGTCACGCCGCCTCTCTCTATCCCTGTGACAAAAAGGGTGTCACGCAATCATGCTTTTAATTACATAAAAAGAAATAATAAGGTTCCCATCAAAGATTGCATGACAAGCTCACAATTCATAGCTGCACATCTCACCTGTCACGGTCGCGGTCACGCTCTTTTTCGCGTGACCTGCTTCTGTATTTCCGACGTTCTTTTTCGCGGTCACGATCGCGGTCACGATCTCTGTCACGCTCCCTGTAACGTTCACGATCTTTGTCACGGTCACGATCTCTGAAACGGTCACGATCACGATCCCGATCTCGATCTCTGTCTCCGTCTCTTTGGCGGTCTCTGTAAAGCGAAAGAATATTACCGTGATTAAATTGAAGGAGTAAGACCACAGGGCTAAGTCACGCTTTTTTGGCACCTATTTCTACGAACACTAAGAAATGACAATGAAAATGCCAGTGTGAATCCACAACAAATTCATACAAAATTGACTTCTTCTTGATTCAAACCTATTTTAATCTTTTCCAAAGCTGATAAGTCATCCACCATTTAGAGTTATTATTTGATTTGTGTGTATGTCGCAGTTCCAAATTCCAAAAGCTATTAGACAATAGAAAAAAATACGCTATACAAACTGACTGGCTGGGGAAAAACCCTAACTTTCTCATCACAAGAAGAATGGCAATTAAACAACAGAGAAATGCAATGATTAATACTGAGCTGGAAAATTAAGGATTACAAAAGGATTCAGCTCATAGAAATGCAAGTCAGCAACTGTTCACTCACTCATATCTCTCTGTATTCTCCACGCGTCCTGAATGCTTGATGTTCTCATCCGGTCCACCAATACGAGTGCCGCCGAGCCCTCCTCCTTCAGACAAAAAGATGTAATTTAGTTAAGAAGCAAACACTGTACTCCACTTTCTTCGAATGCAAATTAATAGTAAAATGGTTTCTAAGCACTTCTTTCCCACTTCTGTGACACAAAGCAGCCTTGCTCTTGAAAACTAAAAATACATGTAGGTGCGTGTCGTAGCAATGTTTTAGAGAAAGAAAACAGTTTATTAGACAACTGGCAGAGCTGTCATGGAACATTGAGGAAGCTGGCTAAAGAATGTAGATGTAAGTCAGTGGTCTGGATAACAAATGGGAAATGTGATGCTATCATTTCGACATCATGAACATGGCTGTACAGTGGTGATTGCCTAACCACTGCATTTCATTAAGTTTTTAGTGAATTTTTGCTCTCTACCTATTGCTATTGTTACCACCATAGAGAGAAGATGCTGGAAATGGATTGGTCATACGTTAAGGAAGGGTGAGAGAAACATAGCACGCCATGTGATGGATTGGAATCCGCAAGGAACACGGAAACGTGGCAGGCCCAGAACTACATGGCGCAGAAGAATACAGAAGGACCTGAAGGAGACCAACACGACCTAGTGCGAAGCCAAATGAGTAGCTCAGGATCGACAGAAATGGAAAGCAATTGTGGACGCCCTATGTCCCCATGGGACAAGGAGGACTAGATGATGATGATGATGACTTTCTGGTAACTTCATAATGTTTTTAAACCTAAATAATTATAAGACAATGCCCAGTTCCTATGAGATGTGCATGCAGGGAGTCATGGAATTCTTGGCCATATGCACCAAGTGAAGTGTCTGTTTAGGAGAGGTGTCGACTTAAAAGAGATGAAACAGTAGTGTTTGTATGTGACTGGGACCATGAGGAAGTAGCTACTTATGAGAAGTGTCAACTTATGTGAGGTCAAAACTGTAGTGTTTGTATGTTACTGGGGCCCTGACAAAGCTGTCAGTTATGAGAGGTGTCTGCCTATGGAACATGTCAGTTAGCAGAGGTTTTATTGAATGCGACTACTATGATCACATTGCAGGTGCTGATCAAAGAGGAACTGAGAACTGGGACTTTTATCAACACTGAAAAATGATCAAATTAGTCCAAAACTTTGTCAAAGTGGCAACTTCATGGTGTATATCACGCAGTAAACTTACCAAGTCTTCTTGGCTTCCACGTCTTTACTGTACGACCTCTCTCCACATCCACCACAATTCTCCTGCCATCAATCTTCTTTCCATCAGCATGCTTGTACGCAGCTGCAACGGGAACACAAAAACAAGTACACGATGTTAATACCATACCAGTTCAATAAGAAAAGAGGTTTTGCATGGCAGTTCAGGTGCTATGTAATACTTACCTGAGCACTTCAAAGGCAAAGACAATATGGAGCTCACAGGCTAACAGCAGGGTTCCAGATAAGTTTTAAAGGCAAGGTGTCATCAAGGAATCACTAGAAATTCTCTATTACTTTGGTGGGTCTCGTAGATGGCCTTTTATTATAATATAATAAAAATAATTCTAAAAAAGCCTGTAATTTAGCCCATATTGTCCTTGCCAATGGTACACCAATCACTGCCAATGAAGTTACAGACTGAGTGCAAGCACATGCATTAGTTGTCGCACCCCACCTACCAACTGGGCCTGGGTTATTCTCGATTTTGTAGCTAAGAATACATTTGAGGTGGCTCAGTTAGTACTACAATCAAACTTCAATCACTCAGACCCTGTGAACTCTTGAAGGCTGTCCAGACAGATGTAATAATTATTACAAGGCTGCTGCCTAACGGGCGCCCGGTCGCCTGGGGCGCCTAAGTTACGAGTGCGGGCGACTAAATTTTTGTTCAAGGAGCCCGGATGGGCGCCTAAGCATAGATTTTCCATTCTCATCTAATGACTTTAACTTCCTTGTAACTTTGTTCCACTGGCGTAAGATATATCCCGTTTAAAACCATAAGCGCTTCATTTCAAAATGGAAATACTAAAATTGTCCACAATAGAGATAATCTTAACGTATAAATACGTGCAACTTCGAAAACCAATTATTTTCGACTGTTTAGGACTGGGACTGACTCCCAAATATGGAATGAAGAATGAATAGTATTATGGGCTGCTTCACGTTTCGTTCGCTACGTTGATGTTTTGGAGGAGTTTATAGTGAGTGTGAAGTAAACATTTTACGGATACAAAAGTGAAATCAATCTCCTGGCCATTCATGCATCAGGTCTGATCATGACAATTTTAATCTGCAAAAGCTTGATACAAAAACCTTTTCAACAAGCCTAAAATAATGTGCAGAATGTTTTGATATTACACTTACGAATTACTGTAATTAAGCTTATTATTTAACTCAAACTTTTATTTTTTCACTTTAGAGTACGCTTAATTTCATAACAACAGAAAATGTGTGCCTTTTCTGTGACATTCTTATCAGCTAGCGCTTTTTGTGGATCAACTTTGTTTGTTTGTTGATTCGAACTGTTTCGTGTTTTATCTCGGTTATTGAACCGTGCAAGGAGAACATTACTCTTGAAAATAATAATGTGCTAGAAACTTTCCTGAAAATAGTTTGAATAACATGAATTGTTTTTAAAACTACTGAAATCTATTGTATAAGCAACTCATTTGATAAGCCTAGAAACAGTTTTTATTTTCACAACTTAGTTTTTCTGGTCTATTTTTGACAACTGATTATGAAATGTAGATAAGATCAGAATTGAATTAAAGTGTTTACACAGGTGTTTTGACTTTTTATTACCTTTGCCTTAACCTTCAAATAGACCTGCTAAATTGTAATCTTGGTTCTGTTAAACCTTAATTACTAACAATAATTCAAGTTCTTTAGTGAGCTTGCTGTGCAAAAGTGAAATAATAATTTTCCTGCTTCATGCTTCACTGATTTTGCTTCAAAACTTTGGATGTTCAAAACTCCTATAAACATTGTTTTATTTGTTCCACACATTTTTAACTTACTTTATCCAAGATTCATCACAGCACAATATACTGGTTGGATTTTCAAACTCATTTTAAGCCTACAGAAACTTTCTAATATACACACTCCTGTTCATGTCACCCAATCAGTGTAAAAAGGGTTTTATCGAAAGAGAGGCTCTGTTAAATAAACTTTCAAGTTAAGAAAGCTGGAATTTCTCACACAACTATTTGAGGGAGGTTACCTTCAGAAGCTTTCAGAAAAAAATCTTGTCCGAAGGAGTTTTCTGTTCACGTACAAAGGCTCTACTGACAAAATAAAATGTGTGTGCATGTGGAAGGGGACGGTAGGGGGGGGGGGGGGGGCTGCTCCCCAGACCCCTCCCCTAGATTTTTTTTTTCTTCTACCCCTCCCCCCTCCCCCCAGGATTGACCATGGCAACTTTTAGGCTGGGCTCCTAAAGTAATGGCTTGGGCTCCTAACTTAAAGTGTTAGGAGCCCGAAGGGCTCCTTAGAAATTTCCTTAGGCAGCAGCCTTGTATTATAAGTAGATTTTCTGAAGCATACCATGAAGTGCAACATTATACTATGAAAATTCATAGCATAGTTAACAGGTCTGAATAACTGAAGTTTAACTGCAGAACAATATATAGATGAGCTACTTTACCACAACACAATCTAATGCCCTAATCACCCACAAAACCTGGGCCCAGTTGTTCAAAGGGAGAATAATGCTATCCACTGGATAAATCACTATCCAGCGGATAAGTGTTTACGCTATTCACTGGATAGTGATTTATCCAGTGGAAAGCGTTGGCCATCCTTTGAAAAACTGGAGCTTGCTCGGCAGAGTAGTCAACATAAGTACAGCTGCAACAGTTTAAGTACACTAGTTTGTATATTGAGGAAGTGGATGAACACTTTAAACTCATCACCAACAGACGAGTGTGGGGAAGGTGTTTGTAGACGAAGAGCAACGAAAGTGAAATAGATTGACCTCAACGGAAGAGCTGTAAATTTAGGGAGGCCCTGTAAAAGCCCTCGGACCACCCTGCATTACTAAATTCATGAGAGACCACTAGCCAGCATTGTCTTGAGTTAAACCTTGCCTCAATTAAAATTAGCCACTTTTAAAAGCAATTACTGCTAAATTTTAGAGACTATAAAAAATGTTTCCACTTCTCACATCTTGTACCTAGTGTGCTGAAGCATTACAGCTGTACTCATCTTGAATCTGAAAGGATGCTTTATATTTTTCAGGGTTTTAAGTGACAAAGCTTAACATCTTTTCCATTTGCCTCAGATTACAGTTGGATAAAAACCCACAAGAATGTTTAACACCAAAATATACCAGAAAACAATACTTTCATTTTCTTCTGAAATTTCTTTAACACAATTTTTGTTACCGTTTTATTTCCAAGCTCAACATTTCAACTCTACCTTCTGGTCACCATACATTTTTTTATTGCGAGTTTTGAGAATTTGATGATGCATCAAGATAATCAAGGTGGATCTCTCTTGGGAATTAAAGGGGTTGAGTAAATATGAAGTGTAAGAATACTCACACCCTTGCCAGGTCCTAACGGAACCAACATTACTCGGCAAAGAGTGGTGACATTCATTGATCTCCAGTAGTGTGCGTGCGTCACTGGAGTTCCTTACCATCACAACCAGTGACCTCACCAAGGGAAGCCAATTAGAGCACACTACTCCCCACCCCCCCCCCCCCCCCCCAAAGAAAAAAAACACCCCAACCCAGCATCTTAAAACCTTTCAACACCGGCATACCTAATAATCACAACAAATAATTCATACATTTTCCACATACTGTAGAAACATGGAAAACATTTTTCTATTCCCTAAAAGTCACCTCGGCAAGGAGCCACAATGTGAGGCAATTTAAAAAAAAATGCTAATTGGCTTCCCTTGGCAATACTCACCCGAGAGGATATTTAACTAGATATTAAAAGTAACTAATGATCAGAAAATTATATGATGAGCTAATGCCGCTCAGCTTGGTTGGATTCCTAGTTGGTTTGCGTACAAGTTCAAGATGCAAGCGTGATGCCAGATTGCATTTTATCATTAAAGAAATGAAAACTGTAAATAAGTTTCTGTTGTTTATACTGAAGTTAGCTCTTCTCGTTTACAGTTTGCAATGTAGCCAAAAATTCCAATTCTTTCTCTTAATAGTACATAATTATAAACAATTATTCGATGGGGTTTTTGTGATATCCAGAATAATCAAGGTCGAAGTAAGTGTTATCAGCCAAAGCCAAAGGCTGAGGTTGATAACACTCAACATGACCTTGATTATTCCAGATATCACAAAAATCGAATCTAATAATTGTGTCATTATAAATTAACGACAAACACACTGTTGAAGAAGCAAATCAATGAGACATGTTTTTACTCCGCTGTGTGCAAGCTTCCACTTGCCACCCATGAACTTGGCATTGGTCTTGGAAATCTTGCATTGCACATGTAACCTACAGATTATTCACCAATCTGCTAGCAGATTAATGAATAATCTGTATGTTGCACTAATTCCCAGAATTAACTGTAGGCTCTTTGCCAATGAAAAAACAGATAGTAACTACAATGTATAATAACACCCCTAGCATATTGTAGCCTGCTTTTGCCTTTGTTTCTCCTTTTCCTTCTTCCCCACTTTGTGCCTGCCTCAGAGGCTAAGCATGCCACAGTCAACCGTCCCTGACTTGCACTAAGAAAGCCAAGTTTTTCAAGTTTTTCTCACAGTGAAACAAAACAACTTTCTTGGTTTCTTGGTCAGTTTGTTGGCCAATTGTATTAACAAAATGCTCTAAATTTAAGATCGCCAGAAGACCTTCATTAAGATAATGTTATTATTACATGAAACTCTACCTTGAAAATTTCATGGAAAGATAATTTGGGCTGTGTTTTGATGCGTTTCCAAATAAGAAAAATATAAACTTATAACCTGGATGTGAAACTGCCATGAATTCTTTTGTAGCTCTTCTGCTTCCGAAAACAAACTAGATAAAATATTTTCAAAAGAACATTTATTTTCCGTAAATTATAATTATGTTTATGCAAGCCCTTCGTTCACTATTTCACATTCCAATGTAATTGCTTAATTTTAGTATACTTAGAGTTCTTTTTTTTTGTTCAGAGACAGCCTTGAATTGATTTTAAATGCAAAAGTTCAATTTTCAACTTTTTTGCTTCACACAACTACTTTTTTTTGTTGACATAGAGTTGAAAAGACCCAGGTTTACCTGTGCGACACCTATACCCACCATTTTACCTGATTATCTTTCAGGAGAATTCAAGAGTAATGGGAAAAGTTAACCAAGTACTGGCTCATCAAAGATAACTCTCACTTTCATGTGATGGTGAGTGATAAAGTATTCACTGCAAGATTCGATCAAAATAGGGAAACTTAGTAAACAAGTCAGACAAAACTCAGCTTACCAGAACTCTCCCAGAACTATAGATCGTACCTTTAACATGGTCTGGGTGCAAAGAAGTTTCATTATTTTGAAACATGCCCAGACCTGATAGTAAGCCTGAAACAAGTAAGATTATTGCTCGACCATGGGCTAGTTAACATCGACCAGCCCAGATGTAAAGTAGAAACTGCTAACTGAGTGTATTTAAATAGCAGGTAATTCAGAAAAATTTCAGAACAAGATGTTCAGAACTAAGACCAGTCCAGCCAATATTTTGACAATCATTTTGTGGCAATTCTTTTTAATTTGGTGATAAACATTTGCCACTGTTTAGTCAAAATGGCTCAAACATTCAGGCTGTCACAGTTAGAAATGCATTTTTTTTGCCTGTTGCTATATATTATTGAAATTTTTCAAATATTGTTTCAAAAAGAAAGCCAAACAAAACAAGAAACATTATCATAAAGAGTAGTTTTTGATTTTTTTTCTGGAAATGCTAAATTGGTTGGTCTGGTATAAATTGCATGTGTCAAAGACAAGAAAATCCTATTATAATGAACTACTCTATGTGTCAATTAATAAATAATTATTATACATGTACTGTGAGTCAGCAAAGCAAAACCATTTGCAACCATTACCAATGTACCTTGCATCAATACTTCTTACAGCCATTTGTATGTACCTGATATGATGGTGTAATCTGCACTTAGACACTTGCTTCAGCAAGACTAGCCATCACATTTGTTTTCATCCAAAGTATGAACACATGAGATTCAAGTATGTTTATTACAAATGGTGGTTTTCAAAGCTATGTGAAATCAAAGTTCAAACTTTGTTAAACGGTTAGCTTTTAAACCGCATCAGTCAGTTCAATGGCAAACAAAATCTTGTGTACATGCTGTGGTTCAATTTAACCCTTGGTACACTTTGGTATCTTCTTTTGTTCCGATGTATGGTAAAGATATGAAAATGAATATAAAACAAAGAAACATACCAGATTGAACAAAGGGTAAAGTCTCCCCACAACATATATACTGGGACAGATTTTTTTTAAAAGGCATTTTGTTTGACCTAATTCAACAATTTTGGTGACGTCACAGTAGTTTAAAACACAACTACATTTGATTGAAAAATGCCAAAAGAGCCAACCATTTGAATTGAACTGGGACCACATGATTTTGTAAACCACTCTAGTGTTAATCCTTTTAGAATGTAGATCTTTTAAGCATCTGTTTTTGAGTTTGAGCTTATTCTAAAGTTTTATTTTCATTCTTGAACATCTGTTGATACTTACCATGCATGTCTCTCTCATGTTCATATTCAATAAATGCATAACCTCTGGGTTTGTTGTTGTTTACATTGTGGACGATATGGATCTGTAACCAAAAATATGACGACCATAAGTAATAAACACAATCCTGTGGCTCACCCATGTTAAACTTGCAATCTTACTATCAAAGTCACTAGACTGGTAAAATACATTTACAAAATTTCATCTGGCGTAGCATCAATTTAGATAATGTGAACTGAAACTTTTATCACGTGGACACTATTTATTCATCGGGAAAGACAACAAAATGCTTCATGGTTTTTGGAAAGTCTCAGCTGCAAAACAGCATGGAACCCTTTAAAATTAAACAAAACCTGCTTTTCTTTAAGGTTGAATATATCTCGTGTTTTCCGACCTTCAACAGCGTCAGTATTCATACCAACTCTGGAAAAACTATGTTTACATGGCCATGGAGCGACCATTAAACATCAGATCAGGTGTTAAGAATCAAACTGCTTTGAGTTCAAATTTCTAATGACAGTTTTACCACTCTAGTGATTTGGATAGTATTGGCTAAACTGGTAGCTACTATTGATTGCTAATACCATCTTCAAATTATGTTAAATTGCAGAACTCTGTTACTCACTCGTTTGATTGGCCCATAGAGCTCCATCTCTCGTCTGAGTTTAGATTCAGAGGTGTCGTAATTCTAAAATGAAACGTGTGCAAAAATACAAGTGCCATTACACCTTAAACTTAACAACAAAGTTTATTAGTCTCATCTCGTGATTCAAAGACTTTGAAGCAAGTAAAAAGGCAAAGATTGTATACATACAATTCTTCCAATAAAAAGTGTCCTGAATGCATCAGTTCCTACAGCATTAGCGTCATTGTGAGGATCCCCTTGGAAACAAAAACCAAAGAATTATGCATGTGTATCACTACTTTTGGGTAGTTACAGGGGCTTTGTCATGGATTTTAACAGCTTTTGAACAGGCAAAATTTATATTTGGCTACAATGGAAATGGATTACAATAAAAAACCGACATTTATAGCCGTAGTTAGACTTCTATCCACATATCTTCCTTTGCATGTTCAAAGATAATGTTTTCAATGTGTTTAGCTGCCTACCACTAATTTCAGAACAGTTTAGACCAAACACCTGTGAAAGATGAAACTTGTTGAAAGGAATTTATATCAGAATAAAGAAATGTATTGTCACTGGGATATTTTGGTAAGCAGCTTCTTGTGTAGCCTCCCACGTAGCCATTTTTACTTGATCTGTTGTCTGCATTGCATCTTTGAAGCTAAATTATGCTCGAGTCTACTACTTCAGAATGGTCACTACTTTTGGCAGGCCACTTCTCTCTGGATTCACTGACAACAGTGAAATTCTGTTGCTTCTTTCTGGGTGTTGTTTTTTTCAGAACTTTATGAAAATATCGAGAAAAAAATAGTCACTTACATTGCTCCATCTGGTCTTCTTGAAACTTTGTTGTGCGTTCATTTTTTTCCTTCCTCTGGAATGGAAAAAATTAAATTGCATTAAATTCTAATTAATGTCCTACCAAATTTGCAATATGTCCAGTCACAACAGAGATTTGCAAGGACTCATGGCCTGTTAAGCAAGAAAAATTAATCCCAGCACTGCACAGAAGGCTGCACTTTAGCTATACATGTGAGCAGTACATGTGGATGTCTATAAATTCCTTGATTTCTCCTGCCTTGTCTTCTAAGTAAACTAATTTTCTTGAATTTTTTCTGGCCCTTCTCTTAACACAAATAATACTTTACCTTTCGTTCTGTTTTTTCATCTCTTGTTTCTCCACGGGTTGGTGGGGGAGTTAAATTAGGATCCTTGAAAAACAAAGAACAGTTGATAGCATCAGTAACTAAAGCATTGATCATACAGTACAGTGTTTGTAAGGTAAAGCTGGTCAGTGCCTTCATCACTGCAGTAGTGTATCATATGCTTGTCCTCTAGTGTAGCAGTCGCTATTGTTTTGGGGCTAGGGGGCATTACTCCCTGTTGTTTGCTCTCTTGTTCTCTGAAGGGTAGCGAACCATTCAAGTGAGAACTTGCGAGAGCTGCTATCGACACAATGTGCAAGAGTACTAGCAAACTTAGAGTGTGAACTCTGACTTATGCCTTAAGTACCTCTACCCTTTGATTATGCTCATCTAGCTACCCTGTTTTAGCCAGGTGCATATCAGGATTTTTTCGCAAAGCGTACATATAAAAGATCAAGGGTGTTTGCCTCTATTGTAACTAGAAGGACAAGGACACTAAAAAACATATTTGCTATCCATCAGTCACTGGTTTTGAATAGCGGTTGTACAGTCCAGTAGATTACATGACACTTTTTTTTCTTTATCTATAAATTTTGCCACTCTTTGTTTTTTTCTGACAATTTACCATGGACACCATGGTAAATCAAACTGAAAAAACATAATAAAATTTTGTTGGTTTAGACAATGCTCCAGATCAGAGGGGTTAGCTGATCCGACAAATTAACATAAATCTTCCAATGATTTGGTGGGAGCAGCGATGCCTGGTTCAGATGCCGAACTTTTCATGAGTCGAACTTAATTCACATCAAGGTCGGCCCAAATCAGTGAAATCTTGTCTTTTGATTCAGACGCCAAACTTAATTCAGTTTGAAGCAAAATAATTTGAAATGTCAAAATTATGTCTGCAAGAAACTGCATGTAAAATACATTATAATATTATTTGTGCATTAGGTTTGGTACATGAAAAGGTTAGTCTGGCATCTGAATCAAAGCCAGTCCACAGGCATTATAAACAGCTAAACCAGGCAGTAAGAATGGCTGAGCCGTTCCAAGTTGAAATAGTCATTCTCAACTGATTCAAACGCCAAACTTTTCATGTACTCAATTCAAGGTACTACATGTAGGTTCCGCTCATGAAAAGTCTGGCGTCTGAACGAGGCCTAAGAAAATCGCTTCCTTAAAAAATTATCTGGATCCCTGTTCAGATCTCAACAACTACTTTGTTGACTAGCACCAGTATATTGGCTTGTTTATATTATCAAAATCAGGTTGAAGTTTGATCTTTATACTTCAACTAGTTCTTTGGTAAGGGTATAAACAAAGCGAACTAGTTGTATATTCCCCACTTTCAAGGCTCACTTGGTTTACAAGGAACTCTTCTTTGTGGTATTCATATACAAAAAAGGTAGTTTGGGAAACTGATATACTTTAAAAGAATCAAACATCTGCTGTAATTTATAATCTTACAGTTTTTCAGTCACTGTTAAACTTGATTACGTAGAGTTATAATCAACCTTTACTTCGATTTAAATATGGCCCAAAATGCAAGATCACGCAACAAAGAATACTTTCCCTTCATAGCAAACGGTGCAAATAAGTTCCTTACCTCAAATTCTCTAACAAACTTTGCAAGACCAGTGTATGGCCACGCTCGCTTCAACCAAGCCGGTTTATCCAAAGGTGCTAGGTACGGAATTGGATCGCGCGGAGCAAACAACGCCAGCAAATTCGGCGGCAAAAAGGCCGTCATTTTCCTCCCGACGAATTTCCAATGTACTCAAGCTAAATTATAACACTGTTATTTCATAAAACGTTTAGAAATTCAGTTCGAAACTCAAAGCATCATTCTTGAAGATCGTACCGCGCCGTTTCATTCGTTTCATGTGCTTCGTAAGGAACTCGCCGAGGCTCATGGGAGAAATAAATAGAAAACAAATTGTGATTGGTGGACAGCTGACTGGCCAATCAAACTCAATGTTAGTTTCTGACCTTTTCATGATTTTCAAGATGGCCGTCGATGAGAGGACTCTGAACGATCTACTCAACATAAACATTCGCAATGGACTACAGTTTTTTGATCGCATTGATGACTTTACAACATCAAACGTTGGAATAGCTGCACGTGGAGGTGACGAGGAAACACTAAGACATCTTCTTGCGAGTGGTAAGTATTTTAATAACAAATAAATAAAGACGCGGTGTAGCACTATGTGTTAACCTTGTGTGTAAATGCAATACGATTTGAGTAACAACTTGTTCGCACAGTGCGTTTAAATCTTGTAGGATTAGGCAAAATTAAAAGTAAAAGTAACATTAGAAACGGTTCAGTCCTCGTGTACCGGTACACAAAAGCCGATGCACAAGACCAAACAATAAGCTTACATTACAGCCAATCAATGACTCTTAAACAAAGAAAATACAATGGTTATCCCTTATGCACTGGTACACAAGGACACAGCCAAAAAACAGTCAGTTTCAAACCACAAAGAAACCTTGTTCACACAATCATGTAATAAAAGCATTCAGGCCAGCCAGTGAATGAACAGTATTGATCGTTTGCAACCACGTGACAAGGCGGCCATGTTGGTGGTCAAAACAATAAAAAAACTTTTTCGCAGAATTTGCATGACAAAAAAGTTAAGTTCCCAGCGGAGAAAAACGCTTTGTTCTTGTCCCCCAGCATGGCTGCTGTGACGTAAGTTGCAAGCCAGCAATACATGATCAACCGTGCTTAACAAATAGATTTTATTTTGTCTTGGGTCTTTTCAATCATACTTATAGATCACAAATAATGTCAAAACAAACAATGAAGTGGTTGATGAGCTGCTTAGCGAGAAGGTCACCACTGCTCTTACCATATTTTAACATGTTTTTTTATCTATAAGCTGGGGGTGAATAAGGGTACGCAAATTCACCAATCCATGCTACTTTTTGGCCCAATCTATCGAACTGCCACTATTTTAAATAAAATCTGGCCCCATATTACAGAGATGCCAAACTAAAAAAATTGAAATCCAGGAGACTGCTCAGACTAGAAGCTCATAGCTCAGAAAGCCTGGGCATCAAAAAGCATGCTGATGATAGTGGGGAGGGATAGGGGGTCTGAAACTCCCACTTGCCATATCTTCTACTCCCGTAACTTTTACTCCCGCTTCCCGCCACTTTCTGTGGTGGTTCCCTCTCCTTTGTCCCATTTCTATTGCAAAATATAACAAAATGTTGCAAAATTTTTCTCAATTTCTCCCGGTTCCCGCCGCCTTTGGACTTCTGCTTCCGGCCCTCTCTTCTCCCGCCCCTCTCGCACCCTCCTGTCCCCATCCACATGATAAGTGTTTTTGTTAACAACACAAAACAGGGTTTTCTTTAAACCAATTAAAAATGACATCTTAACAGACAGTGGTAAAAGGCCCTATAGGCAGTGGTAGACAGCCGGTAACTGGCTCTTATTGAAACACTTGCTAAAGTCATGCAGATCAAGTGGGTTTCAGTTCAGTACAAAAACATTCAATCAGATGAGCCTCAAAACCAATTCTTTTCTAAATTCCCACAAAAATCAACAGTACTAAACTAGATACTCACCACCTTTCTCAGGATCGTCATGTGATGTGTCAGATAACCGTGGCTGGTTCCCTCTTCACGAAGCAGCTGCTGCGGGGCGAACTAAATGTCTAAGGATCTTATTGGAGCACAAGAGCGAGGATCTCATTAATTCAAAATCTTACAGCGGCGAAACAGCTCTTTTCCTGGCAACTGTGAATGGACATGTTGAGTGCGTCAAGCTGCTCATGGAATTTGGAGCTGATGTTAATATGATGAATGATGAAGAAGTGAGCTTGCTTGTAGCTGCTGTCAAAGGTGGCAGCTTAGAATGTTTTCAGGTGAGTGTTGACCACTACCATAAAGTTCGTACATTGTACGGAGAGCAGGGGTAGTACAGTGGTGAGAGTGCTCGCCTCCCACCAATGTGGCGCGGGTTTTGATTCTCAGACCCAACATCATGTGGGTTGAGTTTGTTATTGGTTCTGATTCTTGCTTCAAGGGTTTTTCTCCAGGTTCTCTAGTTTTGCTTCCCTCCACAATACCAACACTTCTAAATTCCAATTCAATCAGGGAACAGTGGATCAAGAGCCACTCTGTGGAAATGCTACTACAGTCAAACCTCGATTATTCAGACTCTTGGGGACCGGGCTAAATAGTATGGATAATCGAGAGTCAGGATATCGAAAATATGAATATTAATGAGCCAGATGATCCAATGCCTGGTTACTAAGCTACGAGCGTTTCATGAACACACTTTCTTGTCATCACTCACTGTTTAATAGAGAAATACATAACAACAAATACCAGAAAAACATCAATCGTATGTCAAAGTTAGTGGAAACGATGTTCGTCTGATTTTGTTACCGTAATTATAAATATTCATTAAAATTGGGACCAGAGTAGCAAGTCTGGATAATCAAGAAATCTGGACAATCGAGTTCGACTGTAAATGCAATTTCCATTTATTTTTTTAAAGTTCTAAAAGAGGCGATTCTCATTACTTTCAGATATGGCAGTGTTTACCTATTGTTACTTCTGGGGCTGTATACTTTTAGGTTGCTAAAACATGTACTGTATATGGGTCAATTAAAAAAAAAATTGGCAAATATCAGAGCAGATATGTACAGAACTTTTGTTTGAAAAGAATTTAAAGGTGTTTTTGTTTTTCTTAAATTAATACAGCTTTGTCCTTTTGTTGTTTTGTCTTTTTTTAATTTTTTGTTCTTAGATTTTCTTAACCAGCTGTGGTTTAGATGTAAACAGCCAGGACGTAGGAGGCTGGAGTGCACTGCATGAAGCAGCATTTGCTGGCCGTGAAGACTTCATAGAGATGCTTCTTTCTTCTGATGCAAATGTTAACATACAGAACAGTGACGGAGCCACGCCCATATTTACTGCGGCGCAATATGGAAAGGACTCTTGTTTAAAATTATTGTTGAAAAAGGGAGCTGATATAAACTTATTGACTGTAGACAAGGCTTCACCATTGTTTATTGCTGCCCAGGAGGGCTTGACAAGTTGTATCAACATCTTGTTAGGTGCAAGTAAGTGTTTTTTTAACGTATACCGTTTTCTTGATTAAATGCTGGGCACCGAATAAATGCCGGGTCTCCGAGGTGAAGTTAAAAATAGGCCCCTTGGGTATTTATTTAAGTTACATAAAGGTGTAGGTATATTATCCAGATACATTTTTGTCAAAAATAATGAATAATAACCTTTCCTTTATGAAAACCAGGCTTGAATAAACTGCAGGAGTCACATAAATGCCAGGTCCACCTGGCCAAGTTCAAAATAAATGCCGACAGCGTCTTATCAAGAAAATACCATATTTGTGCATGCAGTTTAAGAGGAGCCTCGTAGGCAAATGCCCTTTGCACTTATCAATAATCACACAATCTCAGAGAGTTTTCTTCCAAGATTGTGTGATACGCTAAAATTACAATGTAATTGTTCAGGTCAATATGTTGGATGAGTGTTAAACTTTCCCATTGGAAACCTTATCTTCTTCGGACCACCTTAACACCAATTAAATTTCTGCAAGGCAATTTAGCTCACAGTGTGAAACAGTTTGGTTAAAATAATTGTGTAAGGAAATTTAAAAAGAAAGCAACACAAAGGGTCTTGACTTTCTTAAGATGCTTTTTTATTAAACAAATATGAGTTGTTTGAGTTTAACGTGGTCCCATTTTTGGGGAAGAAGTTAAAAAATTAATTTGTCAGTTTGATTTAGCAAAGCAAACTGTTGGCATTTGCATGCTCAAATGATGTCATGTTTCCTATTATTTTTTGAGCACTATGGCATGAACTTTTATTGGCTTGACGCTATTAAGTAAAATTCCTGCTTCTCTTGTTTATAGGGGCTGACCCAGAAGCACGCGTCATCGACGGGGCAACACCGATTCACGCTGCCGCAGAACACGGGCACCACGAATGCATTGAGATGCTTTTAGACGCCGGAGCAAGCGCGTGTGCTGAGACCACCCCCGAGAAAATCACTCCGCTACACCTGAGCAGCCAGGAAGGTCACTACAGGTGTATGGAGCTGCTTCTATCCGAGGGTGTGGCTGTGGACGCTGCCACAGTGAGTGGGAACATGACCCCGATTTGCTTGGCTGCCCAGGGACATGCGGAGTGCACCAAATTGTTGTTAGACTGGGGGGCAAATCCCAACCACATATATGAAGATGTGGACGTGCTACCCAAGACACCGCTGATGGTTGCGGTAGAAGGCGACTCCGTCGATTGCGTCAAGATCTTGGTTGAAGGCGGCGCAGATGTAAACCGAGCAACGTACACTTCGCCGCTAATTCTCGCGGCGCAGAATTCCTCGTGCGATTGTGCCAAGATCCTGCTAGACTTTGGCGCTGATCCGAATTTCACAGATAGAGGAAAGAATACTGCCCTTAGTATAGCTGTTACTAGATTGTCCTATGGGCACAGTTACAATTCGAACGATACGCAATTAGAGTGTATAAAACTTTTACTCAAACGCGGAGCAAGCGTCGATCAGCTTCACGAAGGAGCTTGTATAGCGTTAAGAGACCGTTTCGCCATGGCAAATAGTCTACAGCTGTTTAAGTTGATGTTACAGTTCGAAGGGAACAGGCCAAGCACGCGCGAGGTATGCCGCGCGAACTCGCGCGCGATGGGATTGATGCGTGACGGCTGGCATAAGCTCTTGTATTTAACAAGCTCGCCGCGTTCACTTCAACATTTGTGTCGCCTCGTCATCAGAAAGAGAATTGGGAGCAGCAGATTGGAACGAATCCCAGAACTGCCAGTACCGCCGTCTTTAATACAGTTCCTCATGTATTCTAACTTGTAAATATCGAAGATCTGTTTGTGTGTTTTTCTGCTAAACTTTCTCACCTTGTCATTTGTTCAGTATTTAAATAATAAACTCCTTTAAAAACAGAAAAAGGTCGTAGTTTCATTTTTTTAAAATTACTTTCGTTTCATGAATTTGTCTTCCAGTGCAACGTACCTTGAGTGCAAGACGGGCTTTGAAGCCGCTAATCGTGGCTTCGCCGCAAACAGATAGCGGCTTAAGAGAAGTCTGCTAGGATCAGCAATGTCGGTAGCATACTGACTGTATGATGATAAATTAAGAAAGATGGTTAAGTGTTCTGATCCTAGCAGTATGCAGGACACGTACCACATAAGAAGCTAGTAAATGGCCCAGCTCACCAAGTCTCTCGTAGCTCAGTGATTGGGGGATCAGGGGTTCGATTCCCGTTTGAGACTGTCCCACGCTCGTGAAATGACAAACATTAGATCTTTTTCATTCCCAGTTCTTATAAGACAGTGATCTGTACATTAAATCCATAACTAGCCTACGAACAGGCTCACTCGTGGTGATTGAGGAGGGGGGATGGGGTGGGGAGAGAGGGAGTATGCACAGAACTGTTGGTCGGAATTGAACGGTCTCAATGTACTGCTAAATCCCTGCCCCAGGCGTGGGGCGAGTATGATTTGACAAATGGTACAGGGATTTTCCGGTCATTTTCGGTTAAAATGGAAAAAGAGGAACAAGTCTGAGGATTTCCATCTTTTCCGGAAAGTTTTCACTGGAATGAGTTGTACCATTAGAAAGTTCCGGTTTTTCATGACAAATGGTAAGCGTCCCATGTTTCGGTTTACACTTGAGCAAAACAGTCATTGAAGTTCTGCCCAAACGAATGCACGCACGTGTTAGAGATGTCAGATGTTATCTCGTAGGTCACCGCGGGACCCTGCTATTGATACTTCTTATCCTTCAAATCACATTACAGCGAATCTTCTAAATTCCTCCCGAACCCTCGAATCTCATTACCAAGAACATGCGTTACTTCGAATCCCAGGACTCCTCGACACCGGAAGTGAGCGTTCCAACAACATCCGGCACCTGTTGGACAGTTATTATAAGCATAATCACCATTTATCACCATTAATAATTAAGGAGTGCTAAATCAATTTTATTTGCGCCAATCACGCTGCCTAGTATTGAAAGGGTTTGCCGCCATAAGTATGTACGTAATTGGCTCGGAAGTCCATTAGAAGCTAACCAGAGAACACTTGAATACAAACTCTTAACGATTCCACTTTTCGCTTCAGGCAGGATGAACCGAAAGGATCGAGGGTTAATGCGACATTACATGACAGTGACATACATATCTTAAAAGTGTTGTTTATCTTCATACTCGCTCTAAGGTATGAAGTGATCAGATCAAAATCGCCTGTTTTCAAAGGACTTCGATTTGGAAATTTTTTGCCAGCAAGTGAAAAGTAGAGAGGACGTCATGTATGCCTCACTGGTGCACACTTCTCAAACGACAAACGATGTGTCAGGTATAGTGAAATTCAATGGAGGGATTTTCATGCAGCTTTACTTGAAAGCTTTGTAGCGTGATCAGGGTTTTTTATACATGAACATAGCGTATTTTACTCAGCATGTAATAATGCCAAGATTTCTTAATATCCCACACTGTAACCGGCGTGTATATGCGCTTAAAAAAACTGGAGAACGTTGCCTTAACTTACGAATGCTATTGAAAATAGAGATATGTATCTCAAAACAACGTTTAATGATATACGACCAAAAGAAGATGTATTTTAAAATGTCACCAAAACTCAGATACAGGCAGATGGCCTGCCAAAATTTATATCGATGACGATTATTTCCGCAGAATGATTTTAAAAGCTAATTGATAAAAAACGGTGCACTTAAAACGCCTGTACAATGTGCCTAATTAAAGCTGAGCTGGTAACGATATGAAAACAAACGAAAATGTATATCGCCGATTTAATGTGAATGATCTCCGTGAGAAACTAGATGGGTGGTAAAAAATAATTAAAGGAAAAGTAACCATCATGATTAGTGCATGTTTGTTTTCGACTCGAGGGAATACGAAGATAGACGGTGCCCCCTTAATAAGACGCGCGTTAATTATTAACTGTTTACACTTTTGTTTTGTCAGTGACAAATGAAAAGATACTTAAATCCAAATTACTTTGAGTGGTATACTATGGCCTCTTAAACCAAGCTGAATATTTTGCATATCCTTATGGCTAAAGGAAGCCCTTGATATGTTGTGTATTTTTCTTGTTTACCAACAACCCGCTAAAATTTTCCGTACCACAAATTTGCCGCAAGACGCTTCCAAAGACGGATTCTTAGTTTTTTTCTTCACAGAGCTTGAATTAACAAGCATCTGCGATATACGGTTAGAAACTGTTTAAAACGAGAAAAGCTCTTATGTCCCAAGTTGAAATAGACAAAAAAAATCAGCTATTTTTATCAGGAGTTTATTATAGTTTACTATAGTGGACAGTTCAGCCAGTGAACATGAATAATGTATAGCTACAAGTTTTCTTGATATGACATATTTACTGATTGAACGAGGTTATTTAATGGTTTTAAAACCTTTCCAAAATAAATATTTTATTGGTTACATTACGTTTTATTACTGGGGGCATCATCGAAATTTGAATTTGATTCGAGAAGAGTGTAACGCACCGCAGGCGAAATATTTTTACTTCAAACGGAGAGCAAAACGTATTCGTAAGTAAAGATACACTCAAAATAGATACATTTGTGGTTTAATTTTGTCTTGAATGAATAGCTAATGTACGTGATAAGATACTTGCGATTACCTTTGTTATGAAGATCAACCGCACGTTAAATGTTGTGATTTATTCTGTTGTTGTTTGCGGATTCGTAATGTTATAAGATTTTTCTGCAATCTTGTTTGAGGAAGGTCATTAAATATCTTTAAAACTGTCAAATAGAAACTCTTTAACTTTTACTGTCATTCATTATAGCAGCCAGGGCATCGTAAATCGACATTTTTTTTTACAAAAAATTGTAATTACCTAAACCAAGAGAATATATTTTCTCTTGCCTAAACTAAAAAAAAATCATCAATTTCAGGGTTTTTAAAGAGAACGAAAGAGAAGTAAACAAGCTTTTGTTTATATTAAATAATTCATTACGAAGCATTTAAGGCTTTGTATGTAAACATCGAGCTGTAATAATTAGCTAATAATTAACTTCAAAATGGTTAGCTTCTGATTCAAATTTAAGTGTTCACTGGAAAAAAGAAATTGATAACTGATGCTAAGACGGCTGTTTGATCATGACTTGAAATAATTACTAAAAACTGGACAGCGCTAAGGCAGTGTACAACTAACCCCTCGTTTTTTTCTTTTTCGCTCGTCCCGAATTACCGAGAGCCTGGAACAGGCTACTGGGCATTCAAAAGGTTTGTCATTTCGCCATTGTAACTGACACTCCACCACATGAGGTCTAAACGATTTATTTTCCGATTGCAACGTTATTTTAGTTCTGTTTCAAGTTGATACCACAAAGACGTTAAAGATCGTTACATCGTGGTATCATCACTGTTGAGTTGAGTTGAGTTATTAATTTTATTTTATTAAGTTTTGGCTAATGCTCGCCATGAAACTTAATGTTTGCAAAGAAATTACTTCTCTGAACCAAATGTGTCTTCCGCGCGTTATAATTTAAAGTTACAAGCTAACGAAATTAACTTTGAAAACTGTTCATCCCAACAGCATTTCAAAAACCCATATCGCAATCCGTTTCAATCTTCTTCACTTTTGGCCATCCGTACCTTCTTTTGCATTTGCTGTGTTTTTGAAATGTTCCTTCACTGTTTTAAGTAGTGGTTATATTTAGTATTTCACTGAATTTTATGGCCATTTTGGCTAAAATCCGTGACACAGCTCCATTAATCATGACTCGCTTATTTTCGGCGGTTAAAGCTTATCACTTGCATTCTAAGTCACCGAAATCTCGAATATATTGCTGGTAAAAAGTGTTGGGCTATAAGCTGTTATGCCGAGAATGTTCTACTTCCCCTCCCCGGGGGAGGGGGTACTAAAAATATTTTCTATGGGGAGGAGGCCCAAACTCTTTCCGTATACTATTTTCGAAAGGTGTTGTAAATAAGTTAGTTTGACCTGCGAGGACTAAGTCGAGTCATGATTGACACTTGAAACACGTGTAAAAAAGAATGTTAAAAAAAGAGAAGAGAATCGGAATGAACGGAAAAAGGTCTTTCTCCAGTTCTGTGCGGAAAATATCTTTCGGAATTTATTCTCTATATTGTCACATATCTCGGAATTCAGTCAAGGAAAAATAAAGAGTATGGATCGATACAACATTCTGGTGCCGAGACCTGGGACAGGAAAGGAACTGTGAAAACAAGCTTCGAACAATGTCGAAATTGAAGAAGAAAGTGAAGGTTCGTGACAGTCACCGCGTGTTCGTTAGGAAAACCATCCACGAAGCAAATGATCAAATAAAAAAACCGGAAGAGCCTAACGCTCTGAAGAAGCTCAAATCCTTGCGTTGTGCATTACAGGATAAACTGTCGGAGTTAAAGACATTGGATAACGAAATTCTCGATTTGGTAGACGAATCGAAGATTGAAGAAAACGTGAGTGAAAGTTGTGATTTCGCCAGTGCAATCCAAGCCTGTATAGTCGACCTAGAATCAACTATTGATGCGAAAACAAACGAGGGAAAAAGTCAAGAAGGGCAAGGAGCGATTTTGGATTCGCAATCGTCTAAGCTTCAAACGCCAGGGATGAAATCAGGCAGGTCAACAAACAACACGACTCATGCAAAGCTGCCTAAACTCGAGTTGAAGAAATTTTCCGGCAATCCTATCTATTGGCATCCCTTCTGGGAATCGTTTGAATCGGCCATTGACAAAAACACCAGCCTAAATGATGTGGACAAATTTCAGTATCTGAAATCACTCCTGGAAGGTTCTGCAGCTCAAACAATGGCCGTTTTTATACTAGAGACGCGTTACCCGTCTGGACGAGCTTCGGCAAAAATTTTGTAATTCGTCCGGTTATCCGTCTCTAGTATAAAGACGGGCACAAGACGCGTTACCCGTCCAGATGAGCTACTTTTCGAAATCCGTCGTTCAAGACGCGTTTCGAAAAGTAGCTCGTCTAGACGGGTAACGCGTCTTGTGCCCGTCTTTATACTAGAGACGGATAACCGGACGAATTACAAAATTTTTGCCGAAGCTCGTCCAGACGGGTAACGCGTCTCTAGTATAAAAACGGCCAATTTCTGGATTAGCGCTGACAAGCTCGAATTACAGCCATGCGGTTGAGTTGTTGACCAAGCGCTTTGGAAGCAAACAAGTAATCATTTCGTAGCATATCGAATTATTGATGCAACTTCCAAAGGTAAACGACGGAAACGATCTGAAGCAATTGCGGCAACTTTTAGACAGAACAGAGGCAGCAGTTAGAAGCCTTCAAGGAATCGGCGTTCCAACCGAAACATATGGAACATTCTTGACGCCTGTAATTATGGGAAAGATTCCACAAGAATTGCGTCTTATCCTGAGTCGAGAGGCATCCGATGAATGGGATCTTGACACTATCATGAAGTCGTTCACAGAAGAATTGCGAATTCGCGAGAGATGTGCTTTGGGACCGGTAAACGAGCAGGAAAAGTCAAAGGAAAAACATGGGTTTGGATTTGGATTTCGTCCTGGTCAAAACAGAAGACCCCCCACATCGTCAACTCTATTTTCAAGCAACGAAGGGCCGCCGCTAAACAAGGATACGTGGTGTTCTTTCTGTAATGGTCCACATCCTACAATCAGATGTGCTGTCGTAACTGACCCCGAAACAAGAAAGAAAATTCTCCGTCGAAAAGGGAAATGTTTTGGTTGTCTGAGGAGTGGTCATTTGAGTCGTGATTGTCAGGCTCGTTGTCACCGTTGTGGCGGGAAACATCATTTAGCATTGTGCAACGCCCAAGAATATCCAGGTCACCGTTCTCCAGCCGCACTAGCGAGAGGAAACAATCAGGAACAAACTGTGAGTACTAATTTGTATTTCACTCAAGATGTTAAGAACAACTGTGTTTTGTTGCAAACGGCAAGAGCGATTATCAGAAATCCTAATGGAGAAAGTTCCTGTAATGTGAGAATCATGCTTGATTCTGGTTCTCAGAAGTCTTACATAAACAGGCGATTAGGGAGCAAATTAGGCCTATCGCCGATTGCAACTGAAACAGTTCTAATTAAAACATTTGGGAACAGTGAAGCATCATTGAAGAAATGTGATGTTGTTCAGTTCGCACTGGAATGCCAAGACAATTTGACAGTGTTCATTAATGCCTATGAAGTTGATTTGATTTGTGGCCCTATTGCAAACCAAACAATTGAAGTTGCGCAGCAGTGTTACCCACATCTGCAAGGTTTACCTCTAGCTGATTATTCACAAGGGGATGAGGAGCTAGAAGTGGACATATTGATTGGAGCAGATTATTACTGGTCAGTTGTTCAAAACCATGTGGTATGGGGGGAGCTTCATGACCCTGTAGCAATTCGCACAAGATTGGGGTATGTGTTGAGTGGGCCTGCAAATGTGGCAAATTCAGGTCAAAGTCCATCAAGCGTTAACATGTCGCATGTAATGAAGACGGAGTGTAGGGTGGTCGAAGAAGATTCTGTCTCAAAGAATGATTCTCTCAAAAATGAACTGGGCAAGTTCTGGGACTATGACACTCTTGGAGTTAAGGAAAGACAAGATGTATTTCTTGAAGATTATCTGACCAAGGTGAAGTTCAATGGGGTCCGTTATGAAGTGTCTCTCCCATTTAAGGAAGAACACCCTGTTATTCCAGATAACTACTTGTTGGCACAAAACCGTCTTGCATCTTCCTTGAAGAGACTGAAAGCTAAGCCAGATATTTTGCAGCAGTATAACACTGTAATCAAGGAACAATTGAACTCAGGTGTAGTTGAAATGATTGACAAGAGACATGAGGAACAATGCCTTCCTGGAACTGTTCATTACATTCCTCACAAAGAAGTGGTGAAAGAAGATAGGACCACTACCAAACTACGAGTAGTCTATGATGCTAGTGCGAAATCTCGAACCGAGCCAAGTTTGAATGACTGTCTCCTGCCAGGCCCTGCCTTAACTCCATTGATTTTTGATATCTTGTTGAGATTCCGTTTTCACAAAGTAGCTCTGATTGGAGATTTGGAGAAGGCTTTCCTGAACATTGAAATTAATCCTGAGGAGAGAAATTTGTTGAGGTTCCTGTGGATAGATGACATCAACTCTTCAAACCCGGAAGTAATCACACTGAGATTTACACGGCTTGTATTTGGCCTTGTATGCTCTCCATTCATTCTGAATGTGACACTAAGGAATCACTTGTCAAAGTATGAGAACATTGATCCAAGTTTTGTAGACACTGTTGTCAGAGCCTTGTATGTTGATGATTTTGCATCTGGGAAGGATTCGGTAAAGGATGGCCTTGAACTTTACCGGAAATTGAAGTTGCGCTTCAGAGAAGGAGGTTTTAACATGAGGAAGTGGGCATCAAACAGTCAAAAGTTAACTGAGTTGATCAAGAAAGAGGAAGCAGCAATATTAGCAATGCCTAAACCATTTCCCGAAGTAACTCTTGCATCAAAGTCTAATGTGGTTGAAGATGGCTCTTCAAACAATGCTGTGAATGAAGAAACCCTGATCAAGGTGATGGGTGTTCCGTGGGATCGGATAGAAGACAATCTCAAGTTTGATCTAACTACCTTTGCTGAACAAGCCTTAGAAGGACCTCTAACAAAACGAAAACTGTTGAGCACTACTGCTCAATTCTATGACCCACTAGGCCTGTTGTCACCAGTTATCTTGCCACTGAAGTGCATGTTTCAAGAGATTTGCCGGTTAAAGATTGATTGGGACGAACCCCTGTCAGAAGATCTCACATCACGTTGGAAGGAATTATTTGAAGACATGGAGAGAGTCTCGAGTATTGCAGTTCCCCGTTGTATTCTGGATGAGATAGAAGTGGGAGACATTAAATCTATTCAACTCCATGGATTTGCAGATGCCAGCAAATATGCGTTTGGAGCAAATGTCTACATTAAGGTGACGACCTCTAATGCCTGCTCTTCACATCTGTTAGCCTCTAAGACCCGAGTTGCCCCCTTAAGTGGTGAAACAATTCCTCGACTGGAATTGATGGCTGCCTTAACGTTAGCAAATCTGATGACAGTTGTGTATGAGGCACTGGTCCACACTGTGAAGGTAGATGGGGTGTTTAATTGGACAGACTCTCAAATTGTGTGGTGGTGGATCAATGGAGAGTCTAAGCAGTTTAAGCAGTTTGTGCAAAATCGTGTTCAGAAGATCCGAAGTCTTTGGAAGAAGGAACATTGGAGATATTGCCCATCTGAGCTTAATCCAGCTGACATAGCTTCACGAGGAGCCAAGAGTTCCATCATCGCATCCAGCGAACTTTGGTGGAAGGGAGCACCATTTCTAAAGAAGGAAGAATTTGACTGGCCAAGCTTACCCAACTGTCCAGCAAGTGGAACCGCAGTCCCAGAAGAAGCTTTAAAGGAATTAAAGAAGGAAAGTTCATCTGAAATCTCAAGAGTTATGACAGTATTGGTGCAAAGTTCTCAGAGCATCTCAGAAGTCATCCAACCAGAAAGATTTAGCAGTCTCAACAAACTTCTCAGAGTGACTGCTCTTGTGCTGAAATTCCTCCGAAGGCTCAGAAAGATGACAGAAACACATGACATCAGCATGGAGGACATGAATGAAGCTAAGCAACTCTGGTACAAAGAAGTCCAAACTAAACTTGAAGAAAGGGAGAAGTCTAGTTCTACATGGGAACAATTAGCAGTCTTCAAGGATGAACAAGGAGTTCTACGGTGCAAGGGAAGGATCCAGAATTCCTCATTATCGTATTCAGCAAAATTCCCTATCCTGTTACCAAGGAAACAGCACTTCACAAAGTTGGTGATAGTGCAAGCTCATGGAAACGTGAAACACAATGGTGTCAGAGAAACTCTTACTGAAATCCGAGCCAAATTCTGGATTATCAAAGGTCGTCAGGCGGTCAAGGATGTACTCTCGAAGTGTGTCACATGCAAGAAAATCCTAGGAAGAGCCTACAGTACTCCACCCGCTCCACCTCTACCTTCATTTCGAGTTTCAGATGATCTAGCATTTTCCAAAGTTGGAGTGGACTTTGCTGGTCCCCTGTATGTGAAGAATATTTACGAGTCTAAAGGAGAGGTGTTCAAATGTTACATTGCTCTTTTCACATGTGCCAGCACAAGAGCCATTCACGTTGAACTTGTTCCAGATCTTACCGCATCCTCGTTCATAAGAGTGCTAAAGCGATTTTTCGGCAGAAGAGGATTGCCAAACTTGTTCATTTCAGACAATGGGAAAACCTTCAAGGATGGAAAAGTGAAGAAGTTTGTTCTTAATCTGAACATTGACTGGAAATTCAATGTGCCCACAGCAAGTTGGTGGGGAGGTTTCTTTGAAATCTGCGTCAAACTAGTAAAGCGGTGTCTCAAGAAAGTGCTTGGAAATGCAAAGCTGAGTTATGAAGAACTGGAAACAGTCTTGATTGAAACTGAAGGAGTTTTAAATTCCAGGCCCTTGACCTATGTCTACGATGAGTTATCAGAAGGTCCTCTCACTCCTTCTCATCTTGTGATTGGTCGTCGACTGTTAGACCAGTCCCCTGTTGTCACTGCACCTATGAGCACGCTGGCCAGGCGAGAAAGATATTTGAATAATCTCCTCGCCCACTTCAGAAATCGATGGAAGGAAGAATATCTGACTGGGATCCGTGAGTACCAGAAACTTAAGAAAGGAAAGCCAAGAAGAGTCATTCAAGAAGGAGACATTGTACACATCTACGCAGACAAGAAACCTAGACAGCAGTGGAAATTGGGGAAAGTAGAGAAACTATTGCGGGGACGAGACAACGTCACGCGCGCAGCGGAAGTGGTGACAGTGGACAAGTCTCTCAACAAAACTCTTCTGAAACGTCCAATTCAGAAGCTCTACCCTCTTGAAATCAATGAACTTGATAAAGTGACAGCTAATGCGGAAGCTGTACAGCCGAACAGCGGACTGAACATTCAGATGGTCAGGGATGAAGACATCCCAACAGTTACTGTTGCATAAACTGTCTGAATCGATTTGAACACTGAACTGACATTACGAGTTGTAGTTTAAGCTTTGTTTCACCTTATAATTGACTCAGTCAATCAGGGGGGAGTGTGTTGTAAATAAGTTAGTTTGACCTGCGAGGACTAAGTCGAGTCATGATTGACACTTGCAACACGTGTAAAAAAGAATGTTAAAAAAAGAGAAGAGAATCGGAATGAACGGAAAAAGGTCTTTCTCCAGTTCTGTGCGGAAAATATCTTTCGGAATTTATTCTCTATATTGTCACATATCTCGGAATTCAGTCAAGGAAAAATAAAGAGTATGGATCGATACAACAAAAGGTAACCCTTTCGTATTCTTGGTTTTCTCGTGACGTCATCAAAGTTCTAAAATCCAAAATTACAATGACCCCTGAGATTTTAGCATTCACTGCCTATTAGACATGGTTATTAGCTCGATAGCAACTGCCATCTTTAAGAAAGATCATTTTGAATTTCGGAATTCCACGCCACACGACATCAAGATGGCCGCCGGAATGCTGTCACGTATGCTTAAAAAATATGTCTCATCCGGTGATTTTTAACAATCTGAACAGTTGAGGTTTGCGAGAAGTGTTTATGTGAATGTTAACTTGTTCATGAGAGTGATCTGACTTGGCACCAACGTGGAGTTTCCATACTGTGCTCTGCAAATTTGTGTGGAACATTTTGACGGATAACTCGAGTACGGAATACCGTACAAACCCGAGACTTGGACAAGCAAAATATCTAGTAATTTTCTACAACCTATAATATTCCTGAGTTTTTTTTCACTCAATAGTTTTGGATTTACTTTTTTGCGGCGTGACAGTGAAAACCAGCAATACCTTAGATAGAAAATGGTACCCCTCAACCTCGTCCCCAGTGCACTTTTCCTTTCAGAGGGGGAGGGCCTTTTCCCGCCCCTCCCGCTCTGAAGGGAAAAGCGCCCTGGGGACGAGGTTGGGTACCCTTTTCACATACCTAAGGAAGGAAGGCTGCATTTCTTTTCTTGATTTTTCAATCGAATGTAAACCTTTAAAAATAATTAAATTAATCGAAAGTTTTCCCTTTCCTTTTGTATACTCGAGCTCGTAAAATCCCTAAATTGTTATAAACCTCGAGTTCAAATTGCTTTCTTTTGAAGTATGCTATTCTATTTTTGACGTGGCATTGTTCCGTTTTCCATTAGATTCTGGCAGCAGAATGAGGCACCTTTACCCTAAAAGTCACAACGACAATTCAGGTAAGTGACTGGTAATTCTGCTGTGCAATCAGAAATATACTGGGTACTACGCACTGAAACAGTCATGCTTAAAATCTGAGGGAAAGACTGGGGACGAGTCTACAATATTCATGCAATCTCGTCCCCATAGCCCTTTTCGCCTCTCTTAGCCGGCTGGGGCTTTGGTACGAGAAACGAACGGCTCTGGGGACATGGGATTTTTTAATTAATTCGAATTATTTGATTGGCTGTTTAAAACAAAGAAAAAAAGCGCCACGACTCTCCCATACAGTTTATAGAAACATCACGACTGCATAAATGAAGACCGGAAGTCCTAGAATCAAGGACTGGAAATCCTTTATCTCCAGAGCCCTTCGTTTCTCGTGCCAAGGCCCTGCCGGCTATTAAAGAGAAGCGAAAAGGGCCATGGGGACGAGATCGATCGATCGATCGATCGCGTTTAAGTCGCCATCTTGGATGCTGGACGGGTTGTGGATTGGGACTAGTAGGCGCGAGAGCCGGTCAGACCTTCCGTTGGGGACCGTTTCGACTCGTTCCAGCTCTCTGCGGGCCAACTCATCCAAGATGGCGGTCGAAATGTAGTCAGCGATCGCGCCCAATAAATACGCATGTTCTGCAGGCTACCTGAAAATGGACCCTTCCAGCTAACGGTCGGATGATGCAGTATCCGCCATGCTGGAGAGCAAGCAACGCGCTAGCTGGGACATCCAAAACAAAGCGTCTTCAATCAGTCAGATTCAGATTCAGATTTCAGATTTTTATTATTTCACACTATTTACAGACATATTTTACTATCACACACTATTTACAGAAAATTCATTAATTAAAATAAGGAAAATATAATAATAGTAAAGGCAAAACAAAATGTGCTCAGTGACCAAAGAAGCATATGCTATCGTGTTGGTCACTGACACGTTAAAAAAGAAAAAAAAGAAGACATGACACATTAATTAATAAAAACAATAGAATAAAGGAAGTAAAATGTGATTAACAAAAGTATGCGAATTAAACAAGTTAAGTGAATAAATCATAATTAAGTTATATATGGAATTCAGAGAAATTATGCTGAAGATTAATATTGAGTATTTAAAAGGTATAATTTATATTGCTTATAAAAGGAAGTGTAAGGCAGTTTTTTAAAATCTGTTGGAATAATTTCCCAAAATTTTGATGCAACAAAAGAAAAAGTAGAGGACCCATAGTTATTATTTACTTTTGGCCTGTGAAAATTCAAATTCGCAGCAAATCGTGTATTGTAGGTATGGACTTCAGATGCCCGAGTAAGGGTTCTATGAAATACTGTTGGAATGTTTGTTGAATCATTTAAAATTTTATGAGTAAACAGAGCCACTTTAAATTTGTACATATTTTCAAATTTGAGAATTCCTAGAAGATTGTAATATGGTGAAGCATTTTCCCTGCTATAAGCAAAGAAAATGCTTCGGACACATTTATTCTGCTTAGTTATGATTTTACGTAAATTAGTTTTACATGCACTGCCCCAGCTTATGATGACATAGGATAAGTATGGATATATGAAAGAATAATACAATTGTTTCAATGTATGAAGATCAACAAAATATCTTAATTTATAAATAATTGCTATATTTTTTGCTAATTTATTATTAATGTGCTGGATCTGCGGTCCCCATTGTAAATTTTGATCTATATAAATACCTAAATACTTAATTTGACTTTGATGTGCAATGTTAGGAATATGTATATATGGTCTTAGTCTTGTAGATGAAATTATCATGTAATTAGTCTTAGTAAGGTTTATAGATAGTTTGTTGATGATACAATATTTAAAAACTAGTTTCAATTCCTCATTCATGACATGCTCAAGCTGATGCAGATTATCACTTGTATAAAACATATTTGTGTCATCAGCAAATATACGGAAGGATAGTTTTTTTGAGCAGTTAGGTAAGTCATTAATATAAAGCAGGAATAGAAGAGGACCCAAAGTTGATCCCTGTGGTATTCCACAAGTAATGGTTTCAGGACTAGATTGGATGTTACCAATCTTAACAAACTGCTTGCACTTTCTTAGTTTTGGATGTCCCAGAGCGTAGCGTGTTCCCCTGCAAGGGGTTATTTTGTACCAGTGACCGCTACCTGCAAAGGGCCGCTGGGTACCAGTGCAAAGTTTCAGCGGCGTTTGCCTTAACTATCGCCAGGTGCTTTACTGTGCCGAGTACACACTGTCATGCTTGAAATACCATGTTTTATAAGGATGGCCTGTAGCTTGCTATAATTGCGCTTTATTGTCTTGCAATAGGAAGAAAAAAGTGCTAAAATTGGTAAAAGCAAAGAAATATCAACTAACAGGAAAAGTGACAAATAAAAAGTTCAAAATTTCACCAGAATAGCAGCTTTGATTTCTGGACATCCTGTCCAAAAATCAATCGCAATCCACTATCATCCTTGCAATCCTGTACTTCTTCCTCAAAATAATTGTTCTATTTTGTTTTGTGGGATCTTTCTATCAAATTTATTTGTGTATTTGGTGACATTTGGCAATATAGTGAGGAAATTAGAAAATATAAATTTCTGATCAGCCGTGATAGTGTCCCTTTAAACACAAAATGCGTGACGCCGATTCAGGGTTTCTTTGCATTGAATTTTCTTTGAGCATGAAGCAAAAAATTTATGTACAATAACATTGTCTACCAGAGACACATCTCGGACGTTCTAAGGTTGTTCATCTTTCGTTCCCGGTTAGTCATGACCACAAATTCCGGGGATATTTTGGGGCATTCGATCTCGTGGATCGTGTAGCAGATCTTGCAATCTCTCACATGAATGACTTGCTGACCTTCGAGAGAATAATAGGACAAACGACAGGAACAATGTCCTTAGTTTCCATGACAAGAGCAACTCAGTGCTACACTAGACCACCAGCAGAATTAACAAGCTCACGAGACCTGCTACAGTCCTAGATCTTATCCAGTAGAGTTTGACTGAAACATTTATACAGTAAAAAAAAAATGTTGAATTCGTATAAGAACAGCTGAAGAAGAAGTATGCTTACCTTAATCCGTGCTAGCTGTAAAGCGCGCCAATACTATTTTTCATTGTCTTGTCAAAAAGCTAATACATATTCAAAGTAAGTCAGGTCGAATGTTATGGAGACGCGCCAACGAACAAGGAATCCAGCCTTGAAATTTACGTTTTATTTCATCCAATTAAAAAATGTCAGTCATTTTTTCTGTGCGTTCCCTGGCCTCCTACGTCTAAAGCGCGCACTGTTACACCGCCACGCCGTGTATAACTTTTTTCCTGCTTATGCTGTATATTAAAAATGCCGGAAATTTTAGTCGCCGTTTTCTCCTTCCTCATTCGAAACTCTGGATTTTCGAGGGACCTAGAGAATAGAAGTCCTTTTTTCGGCTTCGTATAGTTTCAGGTATTGCGCTAACGTTGCTAGGATATTTTAAAATTACCAAACGATTATTTCGATCTATTTATTCTGTCTATTAGCTGTAGAAAGAACTCCAAAAATAGAAACATGGAAAAATTTACTAGTTGTGAGTCGTGGTTCACATTTACCAAATGTTATTAAACGAACGCACTGCATGGAGAGCCAACCGTTAGCTTATTGACGATTTCCTTGCCTTCCATGTCGTGGTTTGCATACTCCTGATTCGTGATCGCTTGCAATTGTGGAAGTTCTTCTCATCACATTTTGTCGTTTTTTTTGGTCGAAAATGATGTTAGCAAGAAGAGAGCAAAAATCTTTATCATGGTAAACAACTGATTGTGTGAAGCGAATGCATTGAAGAGAAATTCTTAAGTAAGAGAACAATTCCATCTAAATGTCTTTTTTAAATATTATATTGCCACTGATGACTCGCGAGTGATTGAAATGTTAATCAGTTCACTGAAAATCAATGAAATCCTTATCCTTTCGGAATTCGACTCTGATATGACTTTCATTTTCAAAATCTGAAAAGTATGATAAGAAACAAACTCCAAAATAGAACTTTGGAAAATATTTGATAATAACAAGTATTGCAAGTATTTCCACCGATACATGTAAATAGTCAAGTGTAAAACTGCAAAATGGAAGAAGAACTCGCCACATACATGTATGCATTTTTCGCTTTAAGACAAGCTTGTTTTTAAGCTGGATGATTAAACGAAGAAGAACAAGTAATCATCGAAATTCTAAAACCGCTTAGTAACCGCGAAAATGGCTTCTTAACGCATCACTGTAACGTTTTAATGAACAATTTATTAATTGTATCATTCAATTACGTTTTCACATACTTTTGCCCTCCAGCAGTTTGGAGGAATTACGATGGCTTACCACAAAAAGAAAAAAAATAAATTAAAATGCGTCCAAAATATCTTTTACGACGAATTTTTGTCGAACTCCCGCGTTGGCACAAAATGGTAAAAGTTTGGAAGTGCGCAAAAAAGGTGAAGGCTAGATATTCAAGAATTACTAGAATTGAAAAATGTTTTGTTCAATCTCGAAATTTCAGGTGAATTAAAATGAGAAATAGAGATTATATAGAAATCATACCTTTATCCATTTGTTTAAATTAATTAATTTAATTTGTGTTAAAAAATGGAATAGAACAGTTCCTAAATTGAATTAAAAAAGAGATAATTTATGAGGATATTGGTTTCTTGTGGTTCCATAACAGATAGCCAGGGACAATTTGCTACAACGAGGCCCTTTATTCATTTTACTAAATCCAGACCTTCTTTGGGTTTGAGCAAAAAGTTTCTATCTAGTTTTGCTGATATATTTGTCGAAGCTATTTGAGTTAAGCTGCAAGCTGAAAACGGAATCACAGCGCAAATTTCTAGATTTACAGAAATGGGTTAATAAATCTTGTCTAAGACGGATTGCTGAGCAAATTTGATCGGCTTAGGTTTTCGACAATCCAGTTTATCACAAAAAGAATGATAAATTCAAAATAGAAGTGACTACTTGGTAAGTACTCGAGTTCTACGTAATCGACTCTTTGGATAATTTTGCCGACATCATGGTAGCTTAGTTAGTCAAAATCTCTCCTTTTCCTCTTCGGTGAAAGTTGCGTACTTCATGGCAATTGGAGTATTTTTTTTTAGTAATTTCCAAATCCGAAACACCACTTCAATGTATACCGTAATTCATTATTTGTCGTTCAAGCCCCTTATAAGTGCGTGGAACCTGACGGGAATGATCCGCTAAACACAAATGATAAAGAATTCATAAAAATTAAAACCGTAAAAGCCAGCCAGCCCAGCATCGAAGATTTTCTGCTTAGGAGGGCGGAAAGCCGCAAATTGTTGTTAAAGACCCAAGTTATGTGCGACTGCTGTGAGACGAAAATTGGTTCAGACACCGGTTAATTTCGACATGATTTTCCTGCCAATGGCGAAGGCAAGCGGTCGATTGACCAAATCGCAGCTAACAGTATGGAATATGCGATGTTTATAGGATTTTATAACTTCTGCTTGATATGCGGAATCAGATTTGCTGAAAATACGAGCGGCTAAACTTTATATATAAACAGAAGTAGTGTTGAGCGGCGTCTTACAGTCAAATTTCGTCTGTTTCACGATGCCTCTCGCTCCAGTTAGTGTGAATTTGTATGAAAATCAACAAAAACAACAACAAAAAAATTCAAATAAGTGCTACCAAAAGTTGATTAAAACTTTTCAGGGTACTTTTCGCGTATTTATTGCAATATAATCTCTATGGCTTAGAGCGATTAAGTAAAAAGGCGATAGCCATAGAGGGTACAAGTCAGGGAAATGCATTTGAAACAAATTGCTTTCGCTGTAAAATCACGCTCGAGAGCGAATTTTTTTTTTCGCAGAAAGTTCAAGGTCATAGGCAAAAGTTGACTCTGTAGGGTGGCTTAAACATATATTTGTCTCATCGGGATATTCAATGCCATTTAAAGCTCAGATTCACAGAGGCACCCTTAAAGCTTATCTGTTGCGGTGACCTGACTAAGTCATTGTGGCGGGGTCCTTCTCTATGCCGACTCGAGGTAAGACTTTCAGCCAGTCTTTTTATTGTCCATTTTTTTGCCCTGTAATTTTCCTCCCATTTGCGTTTTTAAAATCATCATCTTTGCTTTCCGCCTGTTGTTCAAATTATGACTGGCGCGGGGCGGATCCGGCGATAACTTACGCTAGGAATTTAACATTATATTTTTAAAATGTCTTGCAAGACCAAATCGATCGTGTAATGCCTATACAAACATCGCCCAAAGGCTAAAACCGGTTCTCTTTGCAAGCTAAAATGGCTCATCAACTTGTCCATTTAAACCGATATGAAATCAGTTACGACTTACGTGTTCCTGCCACGACTTAGAAATATTAATTCTTTTTACTAATTTTCATATATTTCTTTTAATGTGAGTTCTGAGAATTTTGCAGTGCATCAAAGACAATATGCCTTGACTGACACTTTCTTTATCCTCACGGTAACCACCTGTCTGTATACCCATTTACAAAACATCCTGTAAGAAAGCGCGCGCTAAAAGCCGTACTTGAATAACTCGATAGAAACAGAGAACCAGCATTAACTGTTGAAGTAATAAGAATTTACATTTTGATGATCAAAATAAACGAGGGATTCTTTTTCTTCGTGGTGTTTTCTAAAAGAAATAGAAAACTTGTTTACCGTGTTTCTAACGAGTTATAGAAACACTCGTGAAAATTTGGGGGAACTCGTAAAAACTGTCGAAACACTTGCCTATCGGCTCGTGTTCCCACAGCATTTCTCGTTCTCCCAAACGTGTTCCTATGTAACTCGATAAAACACGGAACATGTTATCTATCTCTTAAGGATTGTATATTATTAGGAGAAAATCGATTTCGATCCCTCTTATGAATTCAACTGATTTATGTGGTACGGCACGTTTTCGCCAAACAATCGCGTTTTTTTGTTTTGTTTTTTGAGTGCATAAGAAACAAATGGCTTTTTAGATACCATTTTTCGCATGTTTTTTTTTTCACCGCTTTCAGGCAAAGAAAAATATCCTCCCACGTGGCAGACAAAATTCCTTCGCTTCAATTCGGCAACGATCAAACCGTCAACTTTCATTTAATGAGGTTTTGTCTGGCAACAACCGTCCCAAAAGCCACGGCAATTATCTAGAATCTTCCACCACAAGACTGAAAATATGTAATTACTCTGTTTTGGCGAAATGACACTGACATTTTGTCGTCTCTCGAGTCGCTTTTTTACCGTACAGGCGACGTTAACGAAAACCTTAATTTTAATTTAAGCTTTCGCGTGACAAGTATATTCTTTTTTTTTCTCTCAGGCCGGCTCGGTTGTCTACTGCGTACAAATCTGTATGATATGACCTTCGGAAGGCAGTGATGGAAAATTAAGCCGCGATAATAAAATGCGTTGGCAATCAGCCTACCGGGGAATATTTTGACAGCACAACCGCATCGACTGTTTGGTTTAATTTGACCATCACCTGGTAGTTTTCTCACAGATTTGTTTTACTAAGAAAATGATTTCGCCTTTCGTTTCCGCGGGTGGTCTAATTTATTCGATCATTCTCAAGCGAATCTTCCCCGCTGGAAGAAAGAAAAAAAAAGGAAAAGGATGAAAAAAGGACGGCGGTAGCGATGGGTCGGGCGAAAAAGAGACGACTTATATTCAGCGTTATAAAGGCAAGCTGGTACGCTAACCACAAATTGCAGAATTGGAGAGAAAGGCTTTACATTAAACGTCGAAATTATCACCAATTGGCGCGAATCCCGAAACGTCACACCTGGGTCCACTGCGCGCGAGCGCGAAACAGCAGTCAGTGTGGTTGTTTGCAACCAGCTAGTGCTTTTACCTCATAACTCTTGCATGAACTATATAATTCCAGTGGTCTTTATTTAGCAGGTAAAAAATTACATCAACAAGCAACCGAAACCACAAGTTTTGACGGACGGTCGGGGGCGGATTGGGGTGAATAGTATCCGCGAAATGACAAATAAAACGAGCAAACGAACGCAAACTAGACAACAAACAAACATGGCAAACAAAGTCACACACGCATGAAATACGGGACCACTTTTTTGAATTTTGTTCACGTTCGTTTACGAAAAATTAAGGACTTTTGAAGCAACTGGACTCTTTTACACCAGGCGTCAAATTTTGAGCATTTTCGTGAGAAATCTTTCCACTTTTTTAACAGATTATTATTTTAATTGAAAGCAGACCCTTCACATATGAATGAAAGTCAAAACAATGATATATAACTTTTGCGTTTTTCTGCTGTCTAAAAATTGTTGCCAGGTAGCGCACTTGCTCCATTTTACACTCAATTGAATTGGCAAAGGGCAAAAAACGATATTACATGTATATTCGGTCACGGGAGCTTTTCGCGTGGCTACATAACATTCATGAAGTCATAGATACTCTAAATCACTTCGCTCCGTTTACGGCTAATTTTTCAGGAGGCTAGCTTCACGGCAATTTTGTTTTGGCGTTTGTTGGCGATAGCTGTCATGTTTATGTATAAACGTATATGCGAGATGGATTTTTGCATATTTTTCATTTTTATTTTGTTCCGCTAACGCAACAAAATGTCACGAGAAAAAAGAATTTATTTTTCGCTTCAACAATCCTGAATGTTTTTGTGGGCGAACTGGACCGTGTCCAAACACATCTCGGCTTGCAAAGCTGTACTGACCGGGAGATAGACGGGAATGTTTTGGGTCTATGCAAGCAGCAGGTTTCCATCAATGGTGTTACTCTGTATGCAAATTTCTGCCTCTATCTCTGTAGTTGAAGTTTCAATCGCGCGTGCCCAACGCTGGGAGCGACAATTTGTAATTGCTTCGCCGTTCCGAGAACTAGTGTTTGGTACGAAAGAATGCACGGCCGATAACATCGTTCTGGTTATTATCGACGCGATAATTCGGCGAGAAATCGTAGCTGCCACACAGCACACGAATTTACTCGACTGTGAATTCCTATCTTCGAGGAATTGAATCGCTTCCCGCGTCGTGCAGATCGCGGTGAAAACGAGAAGCTAAAAGGAAAAGAGGCCTGGCGAAGATTAGGTTTTTGGCCTAAATGTGACCACGTGTTAAGAAGAAGCGCCTTTTGGACACGGTTACAATGACTTTGAAGAAATTGCGATGAACATTGCGGCTGCCTGGCGGCATTTATGGCAACATGTTTCTTGACTCTATATTTTGAGGTGTCAACTCGAGTAGCGTCTAACTGTGTTTGTATCTGGCCCCGCGTATGTGCACTGTATTTGCTGCTAGAGCTTCTGTCAGATGGAATCAGAGTTCTTATTCGTAACGTGAGCTACACAAGTAAGTTATAATACGCTAAAGCGAGTGTGCGTTGCTTTACGGGTGCGATTGGCGAGCACAGTATTATACCGCTCGCGAGTAGATGCTTAGTTTTCATACAAAACATCTGCCCGTATTGCAGCGCGCCAAAGAAAATTTACATTTTCCTCGCAAAAGCGAGCGCGAAATTCGCCTTCAGAAAATGGCTATGCGTCGTTTAGTTGACAAATGTAGCTTGTAGATCGACCAGAATGCATCAAGCCACTACTAATAGCACGGAAAACATTTCAAGTTCTAGTGTGTTTACATCCCTTATTTACATTTCCTGTTTATTGAAGACGTGATAATTTATTCAGTGAATTAATAAATTACAAGTTTAGATCTAAAAGGAATCAATAATTTATGAGAATCGGGCCCTTTCAGTTTTAGAAGCGGGACATCTTCTCGAATTTTAAATTTTTTCCTCGCTAATTTCAAGGATTTTCTCGCCCGTAAAAATGTCGCGGTCTTGCCACTTTCGATGGTACCGCTCTAACAGAAGTCCCCTTTTGGTTAGTACTTCATGTCAATTATTAATCAAGTGTTTCTCCTCGCATCCGGGCTTTAGGTTCGCCGTATTTAACAGATCGTAAATTGGAGATGGACGCTTTATCGGGAATGTCTTCCATGACAGCGGCTCCTGACAGGCAGAACTCTTCGAACTATGTGTCCGGCAACAATAGTACGAACGCCACGGTCTTCCGCGACCCGCAAGCCGGCTCCATCACCCTGTCCGGCATCAAGCCTCAAATTGTGGCGTCGTCAGAAGCGAGTGCCGACAGGTTTGTTATCAACGTAAGTGGTTTGAAATTCGAAACACACGCTCAAACGCTAGAACAATACCCCGAGACCTTGTTAGGGAATGCAGCGAAGCGAAGCAAATACTTCGACTCTGGTAGGAGTGAGTACTTCTTCGATCGTAATCGGCCTGCTTTCGATGCGATTCTTTTCTACTACCAATCCGGCGGAAAGCTTTTGCGCCCGGCTAATGTACCCATGGACGTGTTTGCTGATGAGATTCGATTTTACGAGCTCGGCGAAGACATTTTACACAAAGTGGAGCAAGAAGAAGGGTACATTGAGGAGGAAAAACCAATTTTACCCGAAAACAAACTACAGAGGAAGATTTGGCAATTGTTCGAATTTCCCGATACTTCTTTAGGAGCACGTATTATTGCCATATTTTCGGTAGTTGTGATTACACTATCTATAGTGACATTCTGCGTCGAGACCCTGCCTCAGTTTAGGAAGGAAGACGATGGCGAAAAGCGAAAACAGCCATGGTTTTCTCTGGAGACAGCTTGTATAATATGGTTCACATTTGAATACTTGATGAGATTAATCTCCTCGCCTCAGAAGCTGGTGTTTGTACGTTCGTTTCTGAACCTCATCGATATTGTAGCTATTCTACCTTACTATATAACGCTGCCTATGCAAGACACCAAAGCGTCCAGTTTCGGGGTATTGCGAGTGATTCGACTGGTTCGCGTCTTCCGGATTTTTAAACTGTCGCGACATTCCAGAGGACTTCAAATTCTAGGACACACATTACGCGCAAGTTTGCGCGAGTTAGGTCTTTTAATTTTCTTTTTACTCATTGGAGTCATCTTGTTCAGCTCGGCGGTGTACTACGCCGAAGGCGGCGAGACGGGGACGCATTTTAGGAGTATTCCCGATGCCTTTTGGTGGGCCGTCGTCACGATGACGACAGTCGGTTATGGGGACATGAGGCCCATCACAGTCTGGGGAAAGCTTGTAGGGTCGCTGTGCGCTATTTCCGGCGTGTTGACCATCGCGCTTCCGGTGCCTGTGATAGTGTCGAATTTTAACTACTTCTACCACCGGGAAAATGAACAGAGGGCTGCTGAGGCGAGCAAGAAAGAGAAAGACCGCAAGGAACAGGAAAGACTCGAGAAGGAAAAAGAGGAACAGGAGCAAGAACGAAAATATGAAACCGTTGACCATAATGGAATGAACGGCCCCGAATCTACAGGAATCGAGATGGAGATGTTGACATCGCTAGACAGCATTCCTTCTAATATCAAGGGACATAAGAACAAGGCTAATACAGCCGTAGTGTCGAATTCCATGCCGTTAGTGGACTACCCCGATTCTACTATACGGTTTGAAACGGGCGTGTGACTAAAGAAGCCTTCCCTCTTTATTGTTATTTAATTTGGAGGTTTTTGAGGGAAGATTGGGAGTTATAACAACTTTGAGATTATAGGACTGTGCCAAAGAACGGGCTGAGAGGAGAAGATCATCACCAATAGCTGAATCGCCAAGGACCTGCGACCTGCGAGCAGATAATTTGCATAGCAGCTCTCTCACGACCCGCTACACGACGGAAACTCGAATGGTGCCTAGCCGAAAGATTTTTCCTTTCGGCCGTTTCTGAGATAAAGATTAATTGCGAGCGACCTGCTGTTAGCAGGGGGAAACAAAAACAAGGAACTGTACAATGCTGTTTTGAAGGAGTACAGCAAAACAAACTCCGATGCAACCCGAGAATAAGATGCCTTGGCTTCGATGGATGGATTCATTTTTTATATATAAAATTCACTAATTTATAATTGATATGCTGCACAAAAGTAGCACGCAGCTTCGGCCAAGAACGATGAGCCAAAAAATAGTTTGTATATGAATTAAAGCTAGGCAATTCAGCTTTGAAATGAGATATAAGTAGCTAGTCAGATAGCCGGAATTCCTCGTTTCTTTACGGGCAACAAAGTTGTCCAATTCCTTTTTTATTCCCCGGTTGCCCCAGGTGAAAATATAACGAACCAAAAATTCTTTGCTCAAAAGCGAAACTTCTAAATATTTCCACTGAATTAAACGGACTTTTGCTTCTACTAGTCAAGCATATAAGATTGTAAGTGCTTTTTAAACCTTTAAATACCTGAAACTTCAAATACTCAAGCTGAAAGTGGCGACTCCAGTTCTTGGAAGGAAAGCAAGTGCGAGTGTTGTTATGACAGAATTTCGCCATGAAAACATTTTTATGGAATTTTTGGGCGGTAGCAAGAGATTTCAAAAGTTCAAAGCCTTTTACTTCGGTTGCTTGCGATTGAATACGATGGAAATATGTTAGAGTGCTGTACAATCATAACGTTAGCTATTGTGTAAGATAATATTGATTGAATGGCATTCATGAAATTTGGTGTAACGTCACAATATTCTGAAGGTTCATAGAACAGACTCTAAAAACCAGTAGAAAAAAATCAGAAAATCAATAATTCCAAATGACATGAAGCTTCAAGCAGCCAAAACTGAATATATCATGTCATTTCGGAGCTGCATTGGAAAGGTTAACATTGCAATAAAATTAGTGTGATGTCGGGAATCGAGATGATTTTAAAAAACACTTTGTACCATTAAAGAATTTTATTGAAAACTTCTGGCTAGAAATGAATTTATTCTCACTTCAGATGGCTGTAAAACATGACAATTTAAACGATTTTATTTTGTTTATATTTTAAAACACGACACTCGGGCGACGACTGAAATTTAAATATATTGGCGATGGGGTGATTTTCTATTTTTTTTTTTAATATTTCGTGATGCGATTGATTTTTATTTTGTCGAGTATTCTTTTGCATTAAAGATGAAATGTTGCTGATTTAGTTTAGCCTTAAATTTAACACGGTCGTGGACAGCATGTTGTTTTCTTGTTCAAATTAAAACCACTGTGAATATTTTTACTTTTCCATCCTAGCCATTCACTAGAAATACCAAGCTGTGATTGGTTTGAGCGAAAGTTGTGACTTTGAAATCACCCCACATTTTCATTAAAACTCGAATTGTTTACTTCCATTTTCTGAATAACCGAGTCTTCCATCACACTGAATCACAAACAAAGTGCTTTTCTTTGGGAAATATAATCTCACGGCTGTTCTGAAATGCAGTTTCTTGTCACTAAGAACAAACAACGCGATAAGCAAAGAATACGTACATAGAACTTATAAGTTGTAATTGAAAATGCTTGAAACATTTTTGCAATGTGATTATTTCGTACATTTCTATCTGTATTCATCGTTTTTTGATCAATGCTACAATTTTCGAAGGTTGCCGATAGCACAATTCTTATCTACAAAAATGAATAAATTTACAGCAGGATCGTTTTCCGTTTTCAACAACTTCGAATTATAAAATTACAATATTTCGACCGCGAACTTATCTTTGTTTATAGAGGAATGAACCCCAGCTGGGAAAATAAATTGGTTTTATTTAACTTTTCTGTGAAATGCCTGGTTTTTTAAACTGTGGGATAATTTTGGCGAACGCAGCTCGCTCGATTTTAGGCGATAACCGAAAAGAACGCTTCGTAACGCGAACAACAAACACCGTTTTCGCGTGTTTAGTAAAAATGTTGCCTTAAAATGTCATCATTTCTTGCGAAAGTGTTTCAAACTTGAGTGAGTCTAAATTCTTTTGTTGGTCACAGGAGAGAGATTGTTTTGAACAACAATTGCTCGTTATTTATAATTTAAACGTAAACCAAAAGCCTTCTCCTCTGACAAGAAAGTGAGAAAATTACATTTTCTACAAGTGTTACTAAACGTAGGTCATCGCGAAACCATCAATCGAATTTTTCTCTTGTTAAGAATGTTGTCTTTTTTTTTCTTATGCGTTTATATATTACGCCACTCTACATTTTATGGCGGACAAGACTCTTTCTACAAGTTGGCACAAAATTTTCACTTGTCGTTCAAATGGGAGAACACTTGCCTTCGCTTGGCGTACCTCGGAGATAATTCTATTGTATTATTCTTCATTTTAACCGTGTTTTAACATGAAATGCTACCAATTCCGAATTGGCTAATTTGCGTCCACTGTGAAAAACAAAATACAGCCCAGCAAGGTAGCTTGAAAATTCGACCATCTGTTTTTCGTCTTCGATTGCATATGAAAAATTCTCTTCTATCCACTGATGTCTAAATTAAGAACTCTTGACAGGCAGGTCTGGAAAACTGATTTTTAATCACTAAAATAATCACGAGCAGCCCAAATCTAACGCAGGAATGCTGTTTGTCAAATATTGGCCTTCTCACTGGTGGGTATTTGATAATTCTTGATAATTTCCTTACCGACCGCAAGTCTGTTGTCGTTTCGCCGTGTCAAAACTTTCTGATAAGCCAAATCTCCGATTAAAATTTCTAACTTGGGTCTTCAAAGAGGCATTGCGACAAAATAATTTCTGTGTAACGTGCGAGAAGTTCACTTTCGAGAGCACAACTGCATAGTTGCACTGATAATAAAGCTGCCGAGCCATAAATCACAAATGCCATTCTATTGTCAGTCTAGGGCATCATTGACAAGCACGCAGTGGGAACCGCTGAGAAACTTTTTTTTGCCTTTCGTTTTATATTTCCATAAATTGTGAAATAACACGCAATTCAAATCTGTCACTTCTTCAGCCGAACAATCCGATGTTTCAATAATCGAACCATATGCCTGTTGAATTGATAAGCTTTAATTCTCCATTTCTCGTTGACTTTTCAACGTTAATCTGTTTAATTTTTAGCTAATTTTTCTCTTGGCTGTTCGAATACCTTGGTTGACCTCAATTAATTTGTCTTAACCGTTCGAGATGTTACAGAGAAAGGAGCTGAAAAGGTGTAGGTTGGTAAGGAGTCTTCTTTCAGGAGAAGTATTCTTTTAGCTCAGTTCTGCCTTCTTAGCCGAGAGAAAAGAAATTACCTCAGTTTCAACAACTTATAAATATTAAACTGGCTCTGAGATTAAAATCTAACCATGATAAAACCTTTATTTTTGAAGTAGAGTCAACTACTTGGGGCTACTCAAAAATATAAAAAATACGGGGAGGCTCCGAAATATGGCTCTTAATTTTTCGCGAAATTTGATACTCGCGAAATTAATTGAGTTTAAGGTACCCTCCCCCCCCCCCCCCCCCTCCCCAACCGGCGGAACATCATTTCTTTCCATTTGTACTTCGTTTTTTTTTTCGTATTTCTCGCTTACGGAGTCTTTCAAAATGGTTATTTCATTCATGCATGCCTTGATTAACACACATAGACCAAAAAGCTAACGTCAAACGAGCACATCATTTCATTATTATGCTTAAACGTCTTGGCCCAGTCCGCAAAACTGAGAGTCTTTGATCGTGAACTGGTTTGTGGAGATGGGCTGAAATGTGCGTACAAGATAAGATGCCAGGTTGAAGGTGTAAGTATTTATAGAGGAAACAAACGGTATTCCAAACGGCGCACAGAGGACAAACTGGAACAGCCAAGTCAGCTCTGACGCAAGAAAGAAAGTTTGGACACGCAAGACTCGAAAGCCTCTCGTGAAACACGCCTCGCCTCGCGTGTGAGATGATCGGAAGCCATACCACCTTTCGGTCTTGTCACGTGCACTTTGATGCTTTTTTTCCGACAACCTTTCTCGAAATAGCTGTATTCCTTTTTTGTGAAAATGTGTTACAGAACAACACTAAAATGTTAGAAAGTCCACTTTATGAACCCTAACTGATATATAATTTTTGAGAAGCTCCCCCCCCCCCCCCCCAAAAAAAAAAATATTCAGAAAACACAAATAGTTTCCCGGGAGCTTGACGGAAGTTAAAACCCATCTGCCATAACTCTATGAAAGCAGAAAATATCCAAGAAGTTATTCCATCACCACTGAGAAAACTTCCTTTTCTCGTTTCCATAGTCGTGGTTGTGTTATAGAAGTATTTCGTAACTGTGGTAACACTTGCCCACGACTCTCCAAAACATCCACTTGTAGTTCCAAAACTCGGTTTTCTTTATTGTCTCATTTCTTTATTTCCATTGGTGAAGGAGTTCTTCTAAGCGGAAATTTCAACATTGGCTGGCTTTTGCCAAGATATATACGACAACCACGCCGATAGGCCTTTAAAAAAAATTAATGAAACCAATTTACATGTATCCTTTCATAATGATGTAGATTTTAGTTCCGACCTTCCGACTCCCCATTGAGTTCTGTTCGCATAACATTCTCATTTTACTGTAACGGAACACATTTTATTTGCTTGTCTTTTAGTGCACGTATCTCCAGGGTAATTTGTACAGAAAGAAAAAATAAAGATTAAATTTTCATTTGTCACGAGCGTGGGACAAAGAAAAAAATCTGACAGGAATCGAACCCATGGCCTCCCAGATACCGGTTGTGCGCTCTAACCACTGAGCTACGGTGAGACTCTTGATGAGCTAGACCATTTACTAGGTTTATTTGTGACACGCGTCCTGTATACTGTTAGGATCAGCAGTGTCGACAGCATCATAAAAGAAAAGGAAAGGTTTGGAAACTCGAAAAGGTGGTCGTTTTAACGAAGTGATCGGATTGAAGGGGTTTCAAATACGAAAATTACTGAGCTTTCTTTATTCTGATCATTAGGCGGGTCCCACTGTTGAAGTATAAACGACCATACAGTGATTGTATTCCCAGTTTGACATAAAAAAATCGCAACTCTTTTTACAAGAATAAAATTGTTTAATTTTTTTTTTCATTACAGTGTTTCCAACAGCGAACTTTATATTGCCGTCCATGTCGTGTTAAGAAATTCAACATCATGTCAAGATTAATTCATGATTTGAATCATACATTTCTTCAGAATGAAGAAAAGACTGCGATGTCCATCGCAGTGACCAGCCACATTATGCTTGAAATAAAAATTAATTCCTAACCTATTGGAAAACTAAAAAGTAATATTTACATGTTCTAAAACAGGTGACCCCAACGTTTAAGAATACAGCGTCTTTGCTCTGGATTTTGTGAGTTACTTGAGAACTTTTTTCTGCGCGGTTCCAATGTTACATTGGTTCACCTAGAAAAAAAGAAAACAGTAAGTTTATTATAATTTGTATCTTATTAGGTTCAACTTTTAAAGTTTTGAAAGTAGACAACAATAGTTACAGTGGCTTTCCCAAAATCATTCACCGCCTGAGCCAATGACTACGGTAGCTGGAAAATGCAATTAACCAATCACAATTCAAAGCTAAGACACGTGACTGGCGGCAAGCGCGTGAAAAATCACGATTGGTTTAGGTCTGGCATCTCTGATTGGCTGAGAGAATACGAAGCCTTCACTCTGATTGGTTACATTTACAGCACAAGTTTTAACTGCTATTCAACCGCTTCCCAAACAAAAACCAGAAAAACAAACAAACATATTTCCTGGTTGTCAGCACAAAAGCGCTCAAAGCGATCTGTGATCATAGTTTTTTGATAGTCAAAAAGCGAATAGCAAAAAGAGATGATTGCCTTTTTACCAAAGTCAATTGTTTGACTGGATAATATAAAAATAATATGAGAATATAATAATCTAATATGAGGGGACTTTTGTTCATCTTATTTCTCTCCTTACCTTGGTTGCAAACCGTAGGGAACAAAGTGTTTCCTGAAGGGATTCCTCCTTTGGCGAAATATTTACAAACATCAAGCTGCAGATAAAGGAAAATCTTGATCACGACAAGTATACAGTGTAACTCAGACATTATATCAGGTCCCTTCACAGACCTTGTAGCTTATTTCAAGAAATAGGAATCACGAAATGTCTTGATTAGAAAATGTTTTTTTTTAAAGTTCTGTCAGTGTTGTCGTACTGATTTTCGCCGCGTCGACCCAAAGTGAAACAATGCGCCTTTTATAACAAACGGTAACATGAAACGAAACCCGCCATTCTGGATGCCAAACGAATATGACATCCTCTAAGTCAAAGCGACTTTAACCAGCAAGCTTGACTTTTCTTTGTTTAGGAAGTCCCAGTGCGAAGCTTGCCCTGCGGTATGGCGTACAGAGGTGGAGGGTGTCGCGATTGGACTATGATCTCGCTGTTTTTAAAGAAAAACGCAATGCTACTACCCGTCTTATGAATAAAGCCCGGAGGGAGTTTTATAGTAACTTCATAGACGAGAACAGTGGTGATCAAAGGAAACTATTCCGTGCGAGTCAGCGCTTATTCAATCGTACGGTGGATGACGGTCTCCCACCGCACCTGGACAGTGCAGCTTTCACTAACGACTTGGGGAAATATTTTGTGCAGAAGATAGTAACGATCCGCAGGCAGCTCGACACCGATCCGGCTGATTCACATCTGGGAACTGCTATTCCGTCCCCTGCTGCTGCTAAGTCTGCGCCATCGTTCCCTGCCTTTACGATGCTGTCAGATAACGATGTTAAACTGCTTATCCAGAACTCCGCCCTTAAATCCTGCCCTCTCGACCCTATGCCATCCACACTGGTCAGCAAATGCGAGGTTCTTCTCCCAGTTCTCACAAACATCATTAACACTTCACTGCAGTCTGGGCATTTTCCTGAACCTTGGAAAGAGGCTCTAGTTTTTCCATTATTAAAGAAACCTGGCCTTGACTGCATATTCAAGAACTTCCGTCCAGTGAGTAACTTGCCATTTGTGTCAAAACTCACTGAAAGGGCCGCGTTCAACCAGACACACGGACACATGGTTAGTAATAACTTATACCCGGATGCACAGTCTGCTTACCGAAGAAATCACAGTACTGAAACAGCACTTCTGAAAGTCATGAACGATATTCTATTGAATATGAACAAGCAACACGTTACTATCCTTGTGCTGCTTGATCTCAGTGCGGCTTTCGACACCGTCGATCATGACATTCTGCTCGAAAGGTTGTCGTCAAAGCTTGGTTTGAATGGCACTGCACTTGGCTGGTTTCGATCTTATTTATCTGGGCGTTCCCAGCGAGTCTCTGTTCGTGGATCTGTGTCTGAGAAGTTCGATCTGTGCTATGGAGTCCCGCAAGGCTCATGTCTCGGACCGCTTCTGTTCACAATCTATGCAAGCGCATTGTTTGATGTTGTCAGAAAGCACCTGCCAACTGTACATTGTTATGCCGACGACACGCAGTTATATATCTCGTTCAGTCCCATGGCGCAATCTGGCCAGGCTGATGCAGTTGCTGCCATTGAACACTTCACTCACGACATTAGGAAGTGGATGTCTCAAGACAAGTTACTTATGAACGATGCTAAAACAGAACTTCTTTTGATTGGTACCAGACAACAACTCGCTAAAGTTAGAATTGATAGCATAACTATTGGAAACTCTGACATTGCTCCGCAATCCCCTGTTAGGAATCTGGGTGTGTGGTTAGATTGTAACCTATCGATGGGTGACCACATTACGAAAACAAGCTCTGTTGCGTTCTATTATTTGTACAATATTAGAAGGATTAGGAAATATCTTAGCAAAGAATGTACAGAAACCTTGATACATGCCTTTATTTCCAGCCGTATCGACTACTGCAATAGCCTATTATATGGTTTACCGGCATGTCAGCTACAGAAATTACAGAGAGTTCAGAATTCAGCTGCTCGTCTTGTGTTCGAAGAAAGCAAGTTCTGTCATATTACACCTCTATTGAAATCACTGCATTGGTTACCTGTAAAGTATCGCATCGATTTTAAGGTTTTATTGCTAACGTTTAAGGCCATTCACGGACTTGCTCCGCCATACATTTCCGAACTTATATCTGTTAAGGACACTAGTGGTAGATATAGTTTAAGATCAAACAGTGGTATACTTCTCAACTTTAGAACTTGCAAGTCTTTAACTACGCTGGGTGACCGATCATTTTATATGGCTGCCCCCAAATTATGGAACAATCTTCCCCTTTTTATTAGAAATATCTCCTTTGTAAATAGTTTTAAAAAGTCTCTTAAAACACATTTGTTTCAGAAGGCGTTTTTTTAGCTGATTATTTATTTTATTATTAGAACTTGTACTAGAGATGTTTTTAGGATTTTTAAGTAATGTTAAGGGTTTGTAAGTATTATTTTCTTAAACATTGTAATGCGCAGCTGAAAATTTTATATTGATAATTGCGCAATATAAGTCAATTATATTATTATTATTATTATTATTACATTGCACCATGTGACCGTTGCAAAAGGCCCCGCCCCATTCCTTGAGTGAGCTTCTCGATCGTTCGGTAGAAGTGAACTGTGCTTTTTTTGCAACAAAATCTCACCTTTTACTGTTTCCTCCGAGTGAGTTTTGTAACAGGAAGGTCAGTTTAGAGTTCCTGTACGGAATATGCTGCTCTTTGTTGGCCAAAGCCATGATAACATTTCCCAAGTTGCTCAAACTCTTGTTGATGTTTTTCGTTTCTCGCAGTCGTTCCCCTGTGGAACAAGACTGACTCAAGCGCTCAGAGCCCGCCAAGTCAATAAGGTTCAAAGTTCCTGCAAGAAAACCGTTGAAGAAGTAGTAAGTTTAAAAAATGTGCTTTTCGTTTGGCCGTTACATCACAACCAATTAACGGTTACAGGTCAAGGGAAAAGTTTCGGGCAATCTTGAACTAAAGGAAAAAAGTATTGGTTACCTACAGTAAACTCGCCTGCGTAGCACTCGGAGGAGTAAGATTGGGTGCAAGTGTCTCTGATTCGTTAGTTGATGTTTGCGCGCGAAAATTAAAACCGAGCATCAACCAATCAGACACTTATAGATCACTGCAGAGTGACGTCACTAGAAAGGATTTTTTCGGGTTGATTCACAGTTGTATCTATGTAGAGTGGGAAAGTATTGGGCGCGCGAATAGTGACGTCAGCCCTTCCGTAAAAGTATTGTGGCCAATAATATGAGAACGAGATTGTGGCGAGAATCGAAATTCGCTGAAATTCTCAAGTTTTCCGATGGAGTATCCCAGAAAAAGGAACGAACTTTCTCGTAAGTTTCAGCTATAATTCGTCTTCCGTATTATTTTCTACAGTTTTGAGAAAATACTAAATGGATTTCGTACCTTGGCATTTTTCACCCGTAAGATGATTTTCTCCGACAAGTTTCAATCTAAAGACGCTGTGACTGCGCGAGGATCGTTCATTGCATTGAGTGGCGGCCACAGCTCTGTTCTGAGTTGCCTTCTCCAAAAGACTGTACACCTGTAAATTGAAACACAAACCCTACTCTTACTAATAACGTCACGTTTTCTAAATTACATTTGTGATTTATATTTCTTTTTGGTCGCATAACCCTCTGACTTCGTGACAGCATTTTGCACAGCAAACAAATGAACGCCACACAACATTATTGGAGAATGTCGCATACGCTTGTCACACGTTTCGCAGAGAAGGCTGTGTGACACAAGGCCCGTCACACAAGCTGCCGTCTGTCAAATTTTGGGCTAGGCGCGCAACAGTTCCACTGCCTCTAGTCACACAACGTTTTGCTTCGCAAGTCACACAACGTCACGTTATGTTCCTCTTTTGTTCGGCTTGTATTGCAGCGTTTTCTAAAGAAGAGGAATACTGTGACACTGTGGTACTAACCTGTCTTTCTGACGTGACATTCACGGTCTTCACGTTCGTGACAGTCACTTCGCACGCCCCGCCCGTGCTGTTGGGGTTGACAAGTTTGATTTCATGCTTTGTGTTTGCATCCCCAGAACCCAGTAGATCCTTGATAGTTTCATTGTAAATCTCCAAGAAGCTGGCTTCAATGGCGTACTATGGAGAAAAAGCAAGTGTTACGTGAAAGATAACCACGTGTTGTCTCTAAAGAAGAGTAGCCTAACTGTTTCAGTACAAACGCTAAAGGATTGCAATCCAAAACTAACAGTTTTATGCACTTTAACCTCAAGGCTGCTGCCTAAGGAAATTTCTAAGGAGCCCTTCGGGCTCCCAACATCAAAAGTTAGGAGCCCAAGCCATTACTTTAGGAGCCCAGCCTAAAAGTTGCCATGGTCAATCCTTGGGGGAGGGGGGTGGGGTAGAAGAAAAATCTAGGGGAGGGGCCTGGGGAGGGGCCTGGGGAGGGCCCCCCCCTCCTCCCCCCCTTCCATCCCTGTCCACATGCAGACACATTTTGTTTTGTCAGTAGAGCCTAGGTGAACAGAAAACTCCTTCGGGCAAGATTTATTTCTGAGAGCTTCTGAGGGTAACCTCCCTCAAATAGTTGTGTCAGAAATTCTAGCTTTCTTAACTTGAAAGTTTATTTAGCCGAGCCCCTCCTTCGATAAAACCCTTTTTACACTGAGTGGGTGACATGAACAGGAGTGTGTATATTAGAAAGTTTCTGTAGGCTTTAAATGAGTTTGAAAATCCAACCAGTATATTGTGCTGTGATGAATGTTAAAAATGTGTAAAACAAAAAAGTTTCGAAGCAAAATCAATGAAGCATGAAGCAGCAAAATTATTATTTCACTTTTGCACAGCAAGCTCACTAAAGAACTTGAATTATTGTTAGTAATTAAGGTTTAACAGAACCAAGATTACAATTTAGCAGGTCTATTTGAAGGTTAAGGCAAAGGTAATAAAAAGTCAGAACACCTGTGTAAACACTTTAATTAAATTATGATCTTATCTACCTTTCATAATCAGTTGTCAAAAATAGACCAGAAAAATTAAGTTGTGAAAGTTTCTAGGTTTATCAAATGAGTTGCTTATACAATAGATTTTAGTAGTTTTAAAAACAATTCATGTTATTCAAACTGTTATCAGCAAAGTTTTCTAGCACATTATTATTTTCAAGAGTAATGTTCTCCTTGCCACAGTTCAATGACCGAGATAAAACACGAAACAGTTCGAATGAACAAACAAACAAACTTGATCCACAAAAAGCGGTAGCTGATAAGAATGTCACACAAAAGGCACATATTTTCTGTTGTTATGAAATTAAGCACTCTCAAAAGTGAAAAAAATAAAAGTTTGAGTTAAATAATAAGCTTAATTACAGTAATTCGTAAGTGTAACATCACAACATTCTGCACATTATTTTAGGCTTGTTGAAAAGGTTTTTGTATCAAGCTTTTGCAGATTAAAATTGTCATTATCAGACCTGATGCATTGATGGCCAGGAGATTGATTTCACTTTTTTATCCGTAAATGTTTTCTTCAAATTCACTTTAAAACTCCTCCAAAACATCAACGTAGCGAACGAAATGTGAAGCAGCCCATAATATCATTCATTCTTCATTCCATATTTGGGAGTCAGTCCCAGTCCTAAACAGTCGAAAATAAATGGTTTTCGAAGTTATCGAATTTTGCAAAGGCACGTTACGTATTTATACGCTAAAATTATCTCGATTGTGGACAGTTTAATATTTCCGTTTTGAAATGAAGCACTTATTGTTTTGAACGGGATATATCTTACGCCAGTGGAACAAAGTTGCAAGGAAATTGAAGTCATTAGATGAGAATGGAAAATCGATGCTTAGGCGCCCATGCGGGCTCCTTGAACAAAAATTTAGTCGCCCGCACTCGTAACTTAGGCGCCCCAGGCGACCGGGCGACCGTTAGGCAGCAGCCTTGTTAACCTGTAAGCCAAAAATTAGATTCGCAGATTTCCAATAGAACTCGACTGAGTTTCTACAAATATCTATCCTATATTGTCACTTACTTGAGGCTAAAAAGGCTCTAGTTCTGTTAACATGACTAATCATTTATTTTCAACAATTACACGACTTTCAAGCTAAAACGCAGGCATTGTTCATAAAAACCTGGTCCCTTTTAGGCTCCCAATTCCGTAAAAATGCGCGGATGGCGGCAGGACAAAATGATTTATGTTATTTTTTTTTTCTCCCGATTTCTTTTTTTCTTTCGCACTCTGCCGCAGTGTAGCCCAACAATGACTGATCCTAAACTAGAGCGGGATCAATCTACAACAATAAAAGCCATTCTCCAAGCACAACCACCTACAAGCGCGCGTCATCGTTGCTCACCTGCCAGCCCTTTTCCTTGAGGTCCTGGGACGTGCGGAACACTTGTTCCATGGCCCTTGGAATCATCCCCTGTCTATCGTGGTCCGCAGTGTTCCCTTCCATGGTGTATGTTTTTCCCGAGCCTGTCTGTCCA
>OY855912.1:24940908-25220908 GCA_963693305.1 Meandrina meandrites | reverse complement strand
TAGGCGCGCTCAATTATCCCTTCGCTCTGATATGCGACCTGAAAAATCCCATAAGGAAACATCGCTCTACAGACGTCAATGTAATGTTTCTGAATGGTTATTGAAAAGTTTTGAATTTTCGCGCGAACGTATTAAATAACCAATCACAGCCTGAGGAACTACGTCATCACTACGGAATTCTCCAACTTTGTTTCCAGGGCCTCTCTTCTTTTCCTCCCCTGAGAGGCCCTAGGAACGAGGTTGTCACGACTCGAACTGTAGACGTTTCTCGCTGGATTCGCTGGCGAGGAGTGAATTGAGCGGGCAAAGAAAAGGGATTTTTACTAAGGCTATAGATTTCTCCATGTTTGCAGTTCCTTTTGATTGTAGAAGTGGTCCCACAAACGTAGCAGCGTGGCAGAGAAAACCCGAGAGACCACACCCCTTTAAAGAAATGGGACACTTAAAGAATGTCATCGTTTCCTTTAAAGGACTGTTCAGTTGGACCCAATATTTCCTTCAATATTTTTACTTACCCTTTGTTCCAAACAATGCATCAGAAGCGGGCGCCTTTGAATTAACGTTCTTATTTGCAGTTGTTGGTGGTCTAGAAGCTATAGTTTGCCTCTTCGTGGTAGCAGACACTGGTGTTGGTCGCACCTGTGTGGAAGCAGCACCTCGCCTCACAGTACTCACTGAAGTTTGACGTCTTAAAGTCGAGGAGACAGCTGACCTAGTTGTTGCTGCTTTGTCCTGCGGCGCAGACCTCAAAGAAGTTTGAGATGTTGATTTCTTCATTTTAGGTGGTGGCTGCAATAAATTGATATTTTAGAAAAGTTAAAAGTTATGATTCCAATGAAACTTAAAATATAAATACCTAATTGCTTTACAGTGCATTTGCAAAGGAAGATTCAGGGAGGCTGTAGCAGCTGCATGCAGTAATCTGAGCACAACCTCATGCCATAGCAGCCTAGAAGTGTTGAGGTGTGCCTGCTCCCTTCCCCTCTCTCCCCCCGCCCCCCAGGAAAATTTAAAATTAAAGGTAGAAGCATTTGTGATTAAGGTTAAGAGCGATAGAGTTTAAAATTCCCCAGACAAAAAAGGCTGGGGTACTTTTTAAATCTACTGGCATGTTTTATTAAAGTGCCTATGTAGTAAAAAATATTTATTGCTTATTTTTAAGGCTTTTCAAAATAAAGACGAATGGCGTTTTCCTTTTTAAAATATCTTTTTTCGTTTTAGAGATATTTAGGTTTTTGTATTATGCAAATGAGGAAAGTGATGACGTCATTAATCGTTCCACAAATAGATAAATCCGCCATGACAACAGTTTTGCCACAAAGACTTATTTCCATTAACACTGACATTCCCAGTTTATTCTTAACCAAAGGTGATGCACTCCCAACAAGCTAACGAAGATAGTTAAGCTAAGATGGGTACCACCTGTGTTCCACGCCAGACGCACTGTTCATTTTTAAATTGCTGCAAATGGAGATATTTGGGTTTATAATAGGAGACTATATCCAAGACTGTTGCCATGGCAATGGCACAACGGGTGCCATCTTGTGCCTTTTATGATGAACATTGATGGTTCCAAGTTTGAAGAACACCACTTTAATACTCCAAGAGATATGCTTGATTCAGTGATTTATCTTTTTGTGGAACGATTAATGATGTCATCACTTTCCTCATTTGCATATTACAAAAACCTAAATATCTCTAAAACGAAAAAAGATATTTATTACAAAGACCTAAATATCTCCATAACGAAAGAAGATATTTCAAAATGGAAAACGCCATTCATCTTTATTTTGAAAAGCCTTAAAAATAAGCACTAATTATTTTTCACTTCATATGCACTAATGAATAGAAAGCAGTGGGAGAACCAATCAGATTTGCCAATTTCTAATAGAACATGGCTGAGTTACCCGTTTCTACCATATATATATATATCCATTAGCCTGCGAATGGACTTTTAAGTGGGATACACAGAGAGTAAAAAATCAGAAAAAGCTAAATTTATTTTTCCATTTTTTTTTTGCCCTATACCTCACTAGGAGCTTGTTTGCAAATGTAGCCACCTCTTTAATTGCTCCCAGCCTGAGGGGCCTCTCTCCCTCACAAATCCCCTTGGGCAACAAGAGGCAGCTGTAATCACAGGGTACCTGTTGGCAGGCTAAATATTCATTTGAAAATGCAAAGAAAGACATTTCTTTACAACAATTGCTCTGGCCACTAATTTTAGATATAGAGCCACAAGTTTATCAATTCCTACTGTCCTGTGTTAATTTATAAAGTTGCTAACTTAACTTCATGGAATAAATTCCGTTCGATCTTAATCCTTATAATACAAACCTCACAGTTGGGTGGGGCAGCATTGGCAAATGCCTGTTCACGAGGCCTCTTGATGGCTGAGGGCGGCCTAAGTTTACTGACAAATTGGGGTTTTACCATTTGCTTACTGGCCATGATATTTTGATCTTGTGTTGATAATGGGGAACGCTAAATAAAAATATAAAAAAAAATGTTATTTTTGTGATAAGACATCAGTGTTGTATTTTGATCATACACTCAAGACAGTTTGGGAGAGTTTGAAAACACTAGCACAGGGTTCATACTCTTTTTAGCTCTTGAAATTCCATGACTTTCCATGACCTTTTCCACAACTTCTCCAAGTTTTTCATGACCTAAATTTGACCATTTTCTTCTCAAACTCATTAATAATTCATCTAGTTAAAACAAAGGAAATCAGAACTGTGACGTAGTTTGGAAACCTGATCTTAATTAGCATAGAATTTTACAATTTTATTTCTCCGTTTTCTCCGTAGTTTAAGTTTCGATTGAGAAGATATATCAAACACTCGACAGAGTGTTTCATCACATTTCCAAACACCTTGAAGTTCGTCAAAAATACTCCGCTACGTGTCGTATTTTCAACTCTCTTCTCGGTGTTTGGAAATGTGATGAAAAACGCTGTTTCGTGTTTGATATATTACTTGAAAATCATCTTTCATTTTTGGTACATTTTTACTATTAATTTGTGAAAAAAAAAACCAATTTTTTGTACTTTTCAATAACATAATTTTCCGTGGCTTTTCAGGCCTGGAAAATGAAATTCTTAAATTCCACAACTTTCCAAGTTTTGCACGATCCATACAAACCCTGTAGCACGCAGCTCAGGTTTACATGTATATAAAATTTTCAATATTTCTCCCAAAATTTCTCATTTGACAAGCCAGTGACTGCCGGAGTTCCACCAGCTACTTGATTGTTTGTTGCCGGTTACTCTGGTCATAGCAATCACCTCACAGCAAACAAGCTAACTTGTCACAGCCGCCTACTCTTCAAGTTGCTGACGCCTACTCCAAAACATTTTGAAATCCTTGTACACAGTCACCATTGAGTTTATTTCACAAAAGGCTTTGCAGTTGGACTTTCTATAGCCAGTGAAAAAGGTCCATAGTGGGATATAGGGCGAAAAAAATCAGTGAGCAAAGCAAGCTGAAAAAAAAATGGACAGTCAGACTGCACTTAGCCTGCGAACGCAGACGTATTTCCGGCCGCCGCTTGTCTCCGCCGTTATTTTTCGGCGGAGACAAGCGACGGCCGCAAATATGTCTGCGTTCACAGGCTAGACTGCACTCAGCTCACCAATTTTTTTCTCTTTATAACCCACTTCAGAGCCTGTTCACAGGCTGAGCTTTACATTATAGCAATGTATGTTGGCCTTTTTATTTTACTTACAACTTGTACTTCGGTAGCATCCATTTTTGACTGTTTCTAGACTTGAATCCAGCACATATATAAAAACCAATATCTAAAGAAAATACAAGGTTAAAGGATGTCAAGTTATTGAATTCAGGTACCTACGTAAGTTATCAAGCTTACTTAACAAAATCATAGTTTCACGACTTTCAAATTTAAGCTTGAATTTTATATAAATAACATTTATGTTACTGCAGAATACCAGGCCACTCGAAGCTGTAGCCTTAATTGCTTGCATTCATTCCCGTTTTTTCACTACTGCTTTCTACATCATTTGATTTTATGAACAAACGATGTTTCATGAGCTTACATTTGCTTACATTATCGAACAAATTTTTGAAGACTAGGATTCGAATGTACTTTGGAATATACCAAGAGTTTGTAAATCACATACAGGATAATAATTAAAATGATAACATTCGTTCACTTTGTGGCGACTAAACGCTTTCAAGACGCCAGAATCTGTCTGCAAATCGTTCACACAATAACCAATATGGCGGCTGAGTCGTGAATGTGAGCGCGCTACAAGTTAAAGTACTTACCAAAACAAAGGCGAGGAATCCAAAAATTACTCGTAAAAACTAATAGTACGATAAAGAAAACTTATAAAACTAAAAGCTAGGCCGATCGGCAATCACAGAGATGTATAAACGTTACTTCTTTGTAATCGCTACAACTCTCTGTAGAGAATAAACGAACTATTCGTTCATTTGATTGGTTGTTTAGAAATTTGAAATTCCCGCAAACTGCGCAAGGAATTCTGGGTACATTGGGTTGGAAGCAAAAAGAAAGAAAAAAATTCTGGAGAAAATAAATTACGAAAAGAAATGGAATTTAATGAAATTAAAGCTTTTCTTAATCAGAATCCTGAAAACTGTCGCCTAATAATGGATTTACAAGTAATTCTAGAGGCAATGTTTTTTTGGATTATTATTATCATTAATGTGACTAATGTTACACGATTTATTTCTAAAACAAACACCCTAAAATAACAAACAAGCACTTCAAAATTTGGACTGACGCATCAAAAATAGTTTCATCTTTATAGATTTGAAAGAAATCCGCCACTGGCCACTGAGTTCAATGATATATTTTTTTTCTTTTCAAAGGTGACGCCATGCACAAAAAAAAATTCAGCCCCGCGGCAGTGCAATTTAGTCAGAAACATTTTTGCTACTGTGCTTTAACATGTAAAAAAATTGCTTTTACACATGTGAAATTTCTTGAAGATTGATTTTTAGGCTCAATTTCAAAGGAATCGCCTCGCTATTTTACAAAAGGTCCATTTTGCAGATATCAAAACCAGCTTTGTTTTCACACTTCACTTGGTTGCCGTTCACATGCAAATAAGTCGGCTTCTTGTGTACTCGTTCATTTCCCCAGACGCGAAGGATAAAAGGCATTCTTTTTCGGCATCTTAAGTCTTATTTAGCAAAAGCCTTTGTTGTTACCGACTGAAAAATAGCCCTATTTACGATTGGTTCTACTACAATAGAGCCAATTCTCTCTTTTTTCTTCACGAATGAGCTGTAATCATTTCGCCGCCAAAGAAAGTGACATCTGTTTCGCTCGCCAGCCAATCACCGCTCTCGCCTTTCGGCCAATTTCCATAATTGGACACATTGACAAAACCGACAGTGGGGTTTGTTGTTTGCTGATATGCACAAGAAAGATGGATAGGCTAGCGAGATGGGTCTTCGATTTGTTGATTTTTATGCTTGTTGTGTCTTCAGTAGGTAAGTGAACATAACGGAAATACATCTTGACGAAACATTAAACTTTCCTAGTGACGTTAGAAGGTAGATTTTGTTTTTAGCTTCTTTAAAGATTAAAAGCTTGGTGGGTTCTGCTTCGATGGTTCAGTTAGCGGACACGAAAATGGAAGTGCAATGCATATGAGTACTGCGTTCTCGTCGATTTAACACCAATTTTAAACCTTGAAGTAGCTACTTCCTCGTTTCCTTTGCGTTTTCTGCTTTGGACATGAGCAACCAGTTGTTCTTCAAGAGTCGACTTTATTTTGGCCAAATATAACAGAATGAAAGTCACTTCGATCTGCTGGGGTTGGTATAAAATTTCAGGTTGGGTTCGTTCCAGAAACTTAGTTCTAAGCAGAGTCAGAAGCTGAAATGCGTGCAAACTTCAACAGTTGTCAAGGCAGATTTTTGCTCAGGGAAAACTCTTGTAACGTCTCAAAACGGTTGAATATAATTAATGTTTTTACCGGTTTTACGAATTGGCACAAGTCACAATTGCAGCAGCTGGTTCACCTTGATTTTGTCAGTTGTTTTTAATTTCGCGATAACTTTGATCTATTTGTCGACGTTCGCTGTTTGTATATTTTCTTGAAAGGTTTCGTTTCCATATTTGCCTATTAAAACTGAAGAACTACGCATAAGTCTTCTTTTCTGCTATCACCTAGCCGCAAATCTCAATGTTATTTAATTGAAAGGAGAGAGTTGGCTGAAATCACGACATCGGCTGTGGTGACAAATTGTATTCTTCTCCAGTTTGTTTTCATCAAGCGCTTTGTTAGGTCATATTTCTCTAAACTGCTAACACAAAAGTATGCTTAAGCTTAAATCCTGAACGTAGGTTTCCTGAAATAGAGGGATTATATTCTAACAAGAATGTGAAATCCTCTGGCTTCAATGTAAGCGAAGATAACATTGTCTATTGTGCTTGCAGCCAGCATGTTCGAATGTTCGCGTTGGAGGCGTTTGCTTTCCACTAAGTCATATCGCCTCAGGCGGTGTGCTGTTCTAAATATTTCACCATTGCAGACAGTTATTTGGTTTTGTTATTATGAGGAGCAATTTACATTGAATTAAAATACTACTTCATCCAAACACGAGATAGGACGATAAAGATTGACACTTGTAAGAATAATGGGGTCAATTCCACAATATTTGAACTTAGCCCTTGCATTGAAGTGTATTTTTCGTGACTTTCCTTTGCGTGCAATATATAGCTAGCAGCCTTTGCTAAGTTGATTTCCTGCCGGAGAGATAATTTGAAACCCTTGTGGTCATTTCCTGTAGTATGACCTTGTCTACTTTTTTTTGAGCAGCAAAATTCAAAGATTTCATGCTACAGACTGCTACACCATATGAGATAATGGCTTTATAAAAATGGTGCTCACCCCAAAGTTAATTGTTGCGGTACCACATTGGTATTAGACAAAAATAAAACTTGTTTAGTGACTTCAGTACACAACAACAAAATCCAAACATAATATTTGGGAACTGCTATTAATTAGATTACCCTTATTGGTAACACTCAAGGTTAAAAATAAGTAAACATTCTATTGCCCTTTTGGTTTCCTGAGCGAATTTCTCTTTTGTCTGCAGGAGACATGATAAACATGGCTGTCGCCAAAACTTTATTGGAAACCCTAAATTTTGTAGTTGTGGACCTTTGTGGTCTCCCAGTGTTGCACAAAGCACAGTTTTGCTAAAGGACTGAGCTTAACTTAAGTTAATTAAGTTATCTGATAGTGTCATACATTCCTTGTTGTTTAAAATAACCAGTCTGTCTATGCCAAGGACGTTGCCTTCTCTAGCTCTTTCTTGTTTTCTACATCAAGTGCTCATCATAATGGCCCAAAATTAGATAGCTACATGCATTTTCTGCCAAACCTCGTATCATTGGAAAACTTCAACATCACAAAATTTAGGCAAAATTGTTACAACGTCTAGCATCTTGAAACAAATCAGTTAATGTCCAAAAATGGCATTATGCAACAAAAAGGGCATTGTGCACACTTAGCAAAGTAAAGACAGTTTTCGCTGAACATTCAAGCAATAAAGGCAAAAATTTAAAGATACTAAAAAAAACTCAAAGCATTCTAACAGTTTGAATACAGTTAGGAAGAACTAGCCCTCAAGCTGACACCGCGAGAGAAAAATGAATTTGAAGTTATCCATTTTTTAGTCAAAATGGACGTTTCTTAGTAACCAGGCATTAGGAAAACAACATGGCCGCTATGCAATGTTCGACTCGTGTTGATTGCAGCTGTTTGGGAGGTACACTAAGGGGAAATTTACTTTTAGTATTATTTCGCCAGAACAGAAAATGAGTCAGTTGTTGGAGAAGGGCTCTGAATTTTATTCCCAAACGATGTCTCCCACAATACATTTAACAAAGCAAATAGCAGTGCAATTACAAGTCGCCTGCTGGCTACCAGTTGTGAAATTCTGGTAGCCAGCTCTCAATATTTAGCCGTATTGGTGACCAGGAAGACGCAATTTCAGACCCTGGCTTTAGAATTTAACCGAGGGGTCACTTGAGTTATATTTTACAGTGAGATGTTTCAATTGGCGTACAAAACGTTACCGTTCTTTGAGTAGATTTTAGGTACATAATTTTTGCACTTTGCTTGAACTTTCAGCGGAAACTGTCTTAATCATGCAGGAATATAAAAGATTGGCCTTTTGCTGATCAATGCCATCTAAAAAATTAATGATAACTTGATCATTTATGTAATCATGCGAAATTGGGACCTGAGAAGAAAGTCTGCTTAATTGAGTAAATATTTGACTGTATATATCTTGTTAATTTTGGTAAGTTCCAACACCTGGCACAAAACACTGACTCTTCTCCTTCTCATTGCAGCATCTGATATCAACAGCAACTGTACTGAAAGACGGTTGACATTATGTCAAGATCAGTTTAATGAGAACACATTGCCAGTTTGCCCAGAGGTGCTGGAATTACAAGACTGCCTTACGGCTTGTGAAAATTATAAGAAATGGCCAAACCCAGCTGTTAGGCTCAAGTATGAAATACTTGTCAGCAAAATGAAATCCTATCCAGATTGTATTCCAGCAAGTAAAGGTATACAAGTTGATTCTCCATATTATTTTAAAAAGGGTTAAGTCTGTATACGAGCCCAGTGGCCCATCAGGCCAGAGCCTATCCTAGTTTCCCTAGCATGAAGCGATTAGGGTTTCTACTCCCCCCTGGATGGGATGCTAGTCCATCGCAGGGTTACCCCCAAGCAGTAAATTCACCAGTACCCATTTATACACCTGGGTTGAGAGAGGCACTATGAGAGTTAAGTGTCTTGCCCAAGAACACAATGCAGTGCCCTGGTCAGGGCTCGAACCTGGACCATCCAATCCGGGGTACAGCACACTAACCATTTGGCCACCATGCCTCCCTCATATGCCAGGTGCCAGGTGATGTTGAAAGAACTGGATTGTGGAAAATTCCTTCCAGACTAAGACTACAAAAAAACTACTATATAATGATTTTTTTCCCTGCAAAGTTGTTAAACTGTCTTCTGATGTTGAAATTTCTCTTTTCTTCCAGTTCATAAAAAACAATGCAATGAAGAACACGTCAATAACTGCTATCAACAGTTTAACCAGAATGCTACATCAATGTGTCCAGAGGTGAAGAAACTGCGAATATGCATCAGTGAACTTACAGGGTGTCATGCAATGAAGCACCCAAAATTTGTACTATCCATAGATATACTGGAAAAACACAGAGAATGCTTTTTTGTAAATTATTCTCGGATACTGGAAGTTCTCAAGAAAAAAGGTTGGTAGATTTGTTAAAATATTGCAATGCAACTGTGTAACTATTTCAGCCACTTATTTTGGTATAAAGTTTACAAATGTTCAGTCAATAACTTTTCTGAAATCACCCTTTAAGGTGGCCCATGGCTATTTTTTGGGAACGGAGGTGCTCTTTGCTAAATCGAGTTTTGGGCATGAAAACGTTAACCGATTTCTCTGATTTTTGGCAATCGAAATAACAAATGTTGAAATTTCATAAAGCTTTAAACTTTATGGCGAACATAATAAACGAACATGAGATATTAGCGTTTTTGAAAAAATCTATTTATGAAAAAAACGCGAATATTTTCCAACCGCGACGATAGATTTTTTTCTAATTAATGTCAACAAGTTCAAATTATCCAAGTTTTAATGTGAGCAAGTTTCAACGAAGTCGGCTGGGTAGAAATTGCTGCACAGTTGACTGTTGAATTTTTGTTTCAAAATATTATGCTTGTGTATTTTTGGGAGCTGTTACAACGACGCTTAAGTAATGCTAACATCCCATGGATTATTTGAAAGCTTAATGCCAGCTAAAACGTTGCTGAAAAGTATGGGAAGATCGGAAACTCCCAACAAAAGTTGTACAAATGAAGCAGAAGAGGTTTACGGTGCGTAAATTGTGAATTTTGAAATATTCATTTTTTTCGAATTAAAAAAAAGCTACCGATTTTTTTTCTTTTATTTTCAAGTATGAGAAAAAAAGGGGAAAAATAAGAGAAAATCATCAAAGAATTAATGCGTAATTTTTACACATATTGGGTTTGCAAAAAAAAAACATGTATATTTTGTTGGAAGCTGTAAAAGCTGTTTGAAATGATGTTTTTTATCCCATCAAATTAGATGAGAAGAAAACAGACAAACCACCCCAAGCTTTTAAAACTCCTAAAACAGGTAAGTTGCAATTTCGTCAGGTTTTAAAGAACACTGTTACATGCACTTTTTTGTCTAGAGGCCTGCCTTCTGTGTTACTTGGCCCAAAGTTAACAGGTTTCATTATCATTTTTATTGGAAATCTTGGGATGCATCTTATCATTTTTTTTTTTTCATTTCTTTGTGTGTACTATACAGTCCTCCGTAAGCCACTCTCTTGATACTGGCTTCATGATTTAGTTACTTGCCATCATCAAGACACTGCTTTCAAAATAAATAAAATCCAGAAAAAAAATAAAGGGCCATTGCTTGCAGTGCATTTAGTGCATGCAGTGCATTCCAGAAACCAACAGTTGACACTGACCTAATGGTGGTATTTATGGCTTGTAAAGCTTTTTTTCAGTGACTGTTTCATGTGTGCTCTTTGTCATCTGTCTGTATAGTTTCCACAAACCTTTGTTTGAACTCAGGAATGCCGTTATCTTATAATCTTTGTAAATACGCAGCAAAAACTTGATAAGATCCTGGTAAGATCAGCAAGATCTTGACAATGTCGTCAACCTGGGCTTTGGCAGTTCACTAATGATCAGGAATGACAACTTTTTTTATGTGTTCTTCTCCAGGAGGCGTTATATCAGTGACGAGCATAAACATCACAGAAAAACCCCCTGAAACAAGACTAGAACTGGAGACTGGACATCTCCCCTACACCTTTGTTGTCGTGGCAACAGTGTGCACCTGTATGTTTTTAGTAGTTCTTGTTGTCTTCAGCATTGTGCGGCACACAACAATTTCAAAACGTCAAAGGAACTCATCAATAGAAAGAGCTCCCATGAGAATATGTATTCGATCGCGTAATCCAAGACATAGAACTAGACATCATCGTCATCATCGTAATAGTAGGGGACATGTTGCTGTGCATGGAGCACGGCAGACAGTGTCAGGATTCTTTGAGGGGAATGTTGCGCCCCCGCCTTATAGCGCAGTACTGGATGACAATGAAAGCGTGAGAGCAGGTGATCCGCCACCGCCGTATCGACCTCCATCTTGTATGGCGTTAGGTGTCATTGTATGAAGTATTGGGACATGCATCACTCCAGTATCGTAGCAATATCATGGCTTCGTTCATGCTTACGGAACTTCACATTGGAGTCATGGTGGACAAGCAATCACGGTCACAAAACATCTCCAGCTGTACCTGTGGGAAACTCCGATTTCATCTCATCTTGTGAAACGTAACAGTGGTTTGCGTTTCAAACAAGACTTGGCTTCACGGGACAAAGGTTAAAATTTTATGAAAAATGTAAATATGCAGACATTTTTAAATAATGAAATACATGTATATTGAAGATTTGTTTATTACATTCGCTGAGGTTACTTGTATTTGCATATCATCAAATTGTTATTGTTTGAAGAGTATAATTACAACAATCCAGAAAGTTACCATTTCATCTTGTTCATCCAGCTTGAAGAGTGAGCAAGATGGATTACTTCAGATCATAAGAAGTTTGTCTCGTTCAGCACAACATAGTCACTGATTACTGAAGTAACCTCTTTGTATCAAGTTTAAACTATCAGTGATGGAAAACAGTAATATAACAAGATTTTACTTTTGCATACGTGCTCTATACTCTTGTTTTAATAGGAGCATCTTTGTTATTCTAAACAATACTAGATGGTCATCTCACTGTAGTTTCTATGAACTTTGATACATCAATTATCAATTGCCAACTATCGGCTGATAGAGGTGGCTGTTCTGTGTAAACATTTGGAATTTAATAGATACATGTTAAGTGTAATCACCCCAGGGTTTGGAAAGGGGGGAGAGGGCCTCATATAAAGTTACAGGGGTGTTCATCATACCTTTTACTGGTTGACGTGTGGTTTGGTAGTGTGTATGTTGTTATAAAATGACCACTTTTGAAGCTATTTCACTATCAATGGACAGAAAATTGGGTAATTGAAGAATCTGTACATCTTTTATAGGGGAAAAAATAAACTTGATCCACATCCATAAAGCGAGAAGGGTTCTTTCCAAAATTTGCGATGAGCACCCCCATTTCTTTTATATGGGAGTTCCTGTCCTTGGGATAATTGCACAAGTAAACAGATTTCTCTCTTCACTGGTTTCTGAACACCCAAGGCAATTCATTGCTGAGATCCCTTACTGTTGGATGGCTGATAGTGCAGATCCATCACCATTGAAAATACACTGTACTTTCGAATTCCTGTATCATCATTATGCCAAAACATGTTTGCAAAACTCAAAAGTGTCGTGTTCTTCTTAAAATCTCTAACTCAAAGTCTTGAGATATCTTTTGGGTATTCAGAAACTATCCCTGAAGAGATCCATCTTTTGACATATGTTCTTGGAACTGATACTGTGGAATACTGTGGCACAATGTTGTGAAAAGCTCTCATAAATTTCTTGTTACATAAACTTGTTTAATTGACAGCTAGGTTCATCGTCAGGATTTGTGAAAATAGATTACTGTCAAAGCAAGATCTAACTGTTGTCTATTTTCATAAATGTCTAATGATATCTATTGGTAAAGTATGGTGATGTTGTTGTTCGTAGTGTTAAAACAGTTAACCCAGTTTACATTTGATAAATATGTACAAGAGTCTATAAGTCGCAAATCAATGATACAAAAATTATTAAATAGCCCATAATGGAATGGTTTTGTATTGATAGTGTTGTTATGGTAACTGGTTATGTCAGGAAGGTGACCACAACTTGTTTACTAATGATTCAGCCTCCAATCCTGTGCTGTGGTGCTTTTGGCTTGTCATGCAATCTTAGCATGGATTGCGTGACAAGCCAAAAGAACCTCTGGGTGTGAGACTGTGAGGGTATCAGTGATTGTACAATTCGATAACATTATTGTAGCGTCAACTGACGTACAAGTGCTGGAAACCAATGCCAGCCACCTTAACAGTCAAATAAAATGTCTGGGGAATGACAATCGTTTAAAAGCCAGCTCGTGATGCGCAAGTCAAACGCGTTAGGTACACAATAAATCGCTTCGTTTTCGTGTTCACGGATCTGAAGTAAACGTTCTTGGAAATATACAACTCTTTGTTTTCGAGAAGCAAAACGGTCGATTTGGAGAAAGTCTTGTCAATTTGCGTCACTTTCTACCGACGAATGGTGGGAGGCGCAATGGCCTAATGGTTCTCAAGCCCAGGTCGGGGCCATTATGTTGTGTTTTTGGTCAAGACACTTTACTCTCACAGTGCCTCTCTCCACCCAGCTGTATAAATGGGTACCGGCGAAATAATGCTGGCGGCTAACCCTATGATGGACTAGCATCCCATCCAGGGAGGAGTAGAAATTTTCAAAGTCGCGTAATGCTACAGAAACCGGGATAAGCTCCGGCCTGATGGACCACTTGACTCGCTAATGTAGTCACACTTCTTTCACGCTCAAAGAACGAGAAATATTCTAGGCCGTACATTTGGAGTGCACTCGGTCGTATTTGGGAGCGAACGTGCTGAGTGTACTCTGAAAGATGGGTGTGAACTCTACAAGGTGCGAAAAACTCCTGCTATCCTTTCTACTGATGAACAACTTAAAAGAAATATTCCGAACAATGCTAATGGCTGCATTTTGACATTTTGAGTGAACCTGTTTATAACAGTGAACGGGCGGTTGGTCAGTGTGATTGGAGCTTTTACTACTTATAATGGCCTATGCAGCGAGGCTCCACCCAAAAGGGGTACGTTTTTTAGGCTGGGGTATACAAAAGGCTGGGGATTCACGAGTTGATGTATAGAAAAGTGTCGGAAAAACTGTAGTTTAGCTTTTGTTAAAAAAAAGCCCTTCCAAATCGTACTCACAGACGCTTCTAACGGCTAATTCATCCAACAGTTTCAAGAGGTTACTCCACGGGGATCATGGAAGGATTACCAAAAATGGTACATATATAAAAGAGTAGGGGCTTGGACATCGGGTGGGAGCCTCCTCCTTCTCCTCCCCCCTCCCCCCCTCTTTATCGGTTTGTTTTAAAGTTCCCTCTCCACCCCGACTTACAATGTAAATAACCTGCTCCTTGTCGCTCTCCCAACACGTATATTAGTTGTTCACAACAATCATTTTATTTCGGTTCATCTTCACTTTTAGTTTTTAAGGAAAAAAAGTCGCTGTTTTGCCACTTACAAAGATGGATTACAAGAATGTTGTATTTGAATCTTGATCAATTACACAGTTCTTTGTCGCTATAGGCGTTGGCTTCGCGGAATGTTTCTTTGTCCGAAAGCTCAAAGCCCTTTTCCTTCGGCTTTATGTGATTCTTCTTCCGACACAATAGCTTGATAAACGCTCTTCGGAACTGTTCGATTCTGACCGAATAGATAATCGGATTTATAAGAGAGTTTTCTATTCCTAATGCAAAAGCGAGATAAAACAAGGTGAGGGCTACGTCTGGCGAAACTCCGCGGTAAAAAATGAAAAATATTCGGACGACAAACAGCGGTAAATAGCAAATTAACACGGCCAGCATAACAATTCTCGCAATTTTTAACGCTTTTTTCTCCTTTATCAGTTTTTCTTTGGCTTCTGCTGTGACTTGCTGGGCAATGATGTGCTGTTCATGTCGGCGAGTGACCCGATAGAGTGCAAACTGTGAGGTCACAATTAGGACCAAGAAAACGAAAACCATGGGCACGCTCATTTTTATAAACACAGAGTTATCAACAAATACAGGTATTTGGAGCATCATTGTTACGAGCCATACTATACCAGACGCCCATACCACGCGAGTTTTAGTGACCATTGTCCTGTAGGAATATGCGTGTTTAATAGCTAAATACCGCTCTCCGCACATTAACACGAGCTGAAGAATGGAGGCTCTGCAGAAAAATCTGCCCAGGTCCCATGTCACGGTTTGTAGCATGCAAAATCCGCTTGTAGGCTTTTCTTGCAAAAACGAAAATGACGTCGCTATGGCTAGTGGTTGAACAACGATGCCGACCATCAGATCGGTGGTCGCCAAGCAAGCGATTGCGATGTTGGAAGTGTTCTGCAGTCGTCTTCTTGTTTTCACAGCCATGATTACCAGTAGATTTAACAAAATTGTGAAAGGAAATGTCAGTGAGTTGAGTATTATTGCGAAGACAAGAGTAACGTACGCACCCGTGTTGATCTCAAGTTTTCCTCCCAAAAAATTGATGATTTCGCATTCAGGCGGTATCGTGTCTTCGTTCAGGTGCGCGCTTGAGTTGGTCATCGCTGTCTTTCTTCGACTCCCGTAGCGATTCGAGTACTTATCTTGAGTGTAGAGAGCAAATGTATAAAGCCTCTTCTCCCTTTTAAATGTAATGCTCTTTTCACTTGCTCACACAGAAGCTTTTCACACCAGGAAGAATGTTCGAACATCATTACTTATTCATCAGGCATGCATCGAAGCGGCAAATTTGAAAGCGAATTCAATTTGCAGAATTTGAATATGTATACAATTACCAAAGGAATTTGCTTAAGGTAATTAAACTGCCGAAAAGAATTTTGAAAAGCTGACGCCGGTTTCGAGTGTGGCCTTCGTCGGAGCAAGCTTCACTTTGCTTCCATGAAGGCCCGACGCTGAGACATCAGGCACATCAGCTTTTCAAAATTCGCCATAGGGAAGTTTGATTACAGTTATCAACTTCCTGGGTGATAATCAACAATACGTAAATGTTTCACTTGACGGCCGACGCAGGAAAACAGTTTGTTTAGAAACAAATAACTTTGTTCGCTTTGAGAAACAAAGTGAAGTTTTATTTGTTTTCACAGCGTTGATCAAACTTGCATATCTGATTTTCAGAAGTCCTAACTAATGGTCTGCGCAAAGGGATTTTCAAGTGGAATGAGCATCTGAATTTGCAGCAAACAGAAATGGAGTTTTACGAAATTTCAGGACCAATAAGTTATTATCCGGCTTTCTTTTTGTTGGCAAAGTGTGGTCCTGCTCGACAAAAGGTAAAACAATGCTCGCAGTCCTGTTAGTCCGGCGTCTTAGCTCGAAATTTCAGGTGAATTGTACACTTTTTGATACAAGCATGAAATTTGGCACGCTGAAAGTGGTCACCAACACAAGTTTTTTTCAGATATAGTGCCAAGCCGAAAAACACCAGTTTCCATGGAAACCCATATTTATTAAAATCAATGAAATTTCGTGAAATGTTTGTTTGCCCTGGTTTATAGACAAATATTATCATGTCACGTAGCGATATCAAGTCGCACGTACAAAATTTAGAATTAAGACTGTTCACAGCCCTCTATATTTTCGTATTTTTCTTCTATTAGCGAACAGCGAACGCGGGGATCGTGGAATGAATCGCAAGAGGCCTGGACGCTAACGCAAAACGAAAGACGCGAGGGGGCAGAGGGCGGGGAGCGAAAAATCTTTTTCCATGCAATAATTTCCGAGTAAATAATTGCTATAAAAAAAGATGGTAACAAAACATAACAATTCTAATCTGTATTTTTTTCACTTGCGTCGTGGTAAAGGATGTCTTAATTTGCCAAACGCCTTTGGCATATCTTTGATTGCGACACAGGCAGTCGTTGATTTTGATCAAATGTAGTGTGCCTTTGACTTTTATCAAAGGTGTGGCAAAGCTACCGTGAAATTAGCCTGTTCCAGGCTCTCGGTAATTTGGGGCGACCGCCCTCAATTGTTCTTCGCTTGCGCTCGCCCGTTCAGTTTTTCGCCCCACTGACTGAGAGCATGGAATAGGCTACCGTGAAATGTGACTTTGATTCGTGACAAAGGTGTCTTTCATTTGCGTCAAATTTGTTACAAACTTTGGTGCGTGTCAAATCCCTGTCAAAGGTGATTGCTTACCTAGGGGTCATAAATGGTCCGTGAAAATTTTGCAATGCTCTCAAAATTTTAGTGGGTGCTCGTTTGCTGGTGCTCGCCTGCTCGGTTTTTAGTGCAGGTAGTTTTTTTTAAATGCTCGTTGCTCGCAGGACTAAATTTTTTATTGCTTGTGCTCGCGAAGACCATCCTATACCCCGTTACTTTTGACACCTATATCAAAGTTCGTCATCCATCTTTGTCTCACTTTTGATGCGAATCAAAAGTAGGACGAAGCCAACTTTTCGTGCCGATCGGATGAAAGCGTTATCAGTGATAGGAGCCTGTTCAAGCCGAAAGGAACTTCATCGCCAATACAGAACTTTCACTACGCCCGTGCTGTACTGCGCGATTAAAATATTTGAGAAAAGATCTTTTCGGTTTACGTAGGATTACATAAGGAATTAGTGATCAGCAATTCCATTCCCCGGCGGTATGGGACTCGGAGGTGGTCGTGGATTGGAACCGTTTAGTGTACCTCTATCTAAAAAAGCTACTGTTAGGAATAGATATATTTCGCTATCTTATAGGGTATGCGATAGGAAGGACTTGTCAGAAGGAATTGGTACCTTCTAGAGGTAAAAATGACGTCCGCGTCCACAAAACAAGATTGCGATCTTTAACGCGTTCCGACGATCACCCCGTCAATTTTATACGGGGTTCCCCTCCACGAGATTCCGCCCAGTGTAACCTGCATTACTGGTTTAGAAATGGGCCGGATTATCTTGCTTTCCGTTGGCTAGACGCGGGGGTCGAATGGTTGGCGCGCTGGACTCCGGATTGAGCGGCCTGGGTTCGAGCTTCTTGGGCAGGACACTTAGCTCTCAGTGCATGTCTTCTCCCAGGTGAATATATTTGCACCGGCAAAATTTACAATCTGCGATGGACTAGCATCACATCCGGGGGGAGTAGAAATATTCCTAGTAGCTTAATGCTACAGAAATCGGGATTAGCTCTGGCGGTATGGGCAACTTGACGAGTGCTGTGATGTACCGCACAATTTTCAGACAACCAATACTCAAAAGAAATGTATATCTGCTGTTTTGCATTCATTTAATTTTATCATACCTAAACGTGCGCGTTCTTTTGCTTTTGCATACATTTGATTCAAATTGGCGACAAGTTCAATCAGTTCTCTTGGACTCCCTGATTGAATCTGCGCAAAAGTTTTCTAAGCGTCCCCCTTCCCCTTATCCGCGAACCGCTTCCTGTGAAATCAGTGGAAAATGAACGTATTTTGACTGTCGAAATTGGCAGTCTTGGAAGGGGAACTCTATATGGAGTCTTACAGGAGGCACCGTGTAAAACCCTGGTAATTTTTTGCTAATCATCATCGCTTGAGCTTTCACCGGCAGTACCAGCCAGAAAACATCCCAGGCCACCGAGACTTCGTCTCCCAAGACCGAAACCAGCGCTGGCGAGATCTTTACCAGGATCAATAACTTTAAAGTCTGTACTCTTGTCCTGCGAGCTTAAGTCTTTTCTTTGAGTGTACCTAAACGGCAAGAGGGGAGCTCTTTGAGATGCCGAGTTTGGCCTCATGGGACCCTCTCTGCTCATGAACAAGACATTTCTATTAGTTCTAAAAAGAACGCCTTTTCCTGTGAAACCGTTGGTTAACGAATGTAGTGTTCTGGTGCCAAACGGGGTTAATCCTGACGTTCCGTTATTCGCTCCATTTGTGTTAGATGCAGTCTGAGTATCGTTCTTTGCCTGTGCGTCAAAACCACCTTTTTGTTGCCCATTAGAATTTCGCGGGAGTTTTTCCGATGTTTTCCCGATACTTTTCGCAAGCTCTTCGGAAGCTTTGTTGACATTAGCGTCCATCATTGATCCGCGCCCTTTCCAATTTTCCTTGGCGGTATTCATGATAGCGTCCATTGACTCCGACCATCCAAGCAGCTCGATGAGTTTCTTCACGCCTTCGACCACGTCCCCGCGTTGGACGACGTCGTTGGAGCGTCTTTCCCAGCGCCGGGAAAACGGGCCCACAATTTCCCTGTTTACAAGGAGGCGTGGAGTTGAACGATCTACCGCACTTGCTATCCCAGCAAATGGTTCTACCTAACGAGATACAAATAAACAATATTGTAAAGGTTGGTCTTCCCTAGCGACGGAGTCGGGGCCCTAAGCGGAATCTAGTTTTCATTAGATCATAAGCGACGGAGTCATAAGCGGAATCGGAAACTCTGCTTACGACTCATCTCCGTCGGTTTGATTTCACTGGATCGTAACGCTCTGTGCTTCTGATTACGACTAGCCACATAACTAGTGAAAACCATTTGCACCCTTACGATATCAGTTTGCAGATTTTTTTACCGCCGTTTTGCACGAGAGGCAGACAAGGCGTAAAATACAGCGTTTGTCTGTGAATCCGATGGCGAATAACTTCTAAAATATTCACCTTAAACAAACTAACGGTACGTGACAATTGACAATATAATACTTTGTTCATCAAGTCTCAATTTATAGGATTGCAGGGTTCTTTGAGGCGCTGTACCTAGGGGGTAAGGGGGCGGGGGGGGGGGGGGGGGAGAGGGCGTGATAACCGGATTTCGCTTTGAGACCGGCAATCAATAAGTCTTCCATTTGTTCAGCAGGTCGATGTGAAATCCAAATCTACAGCAAAAAACGTATAAGAAACTGATAAAAATGAATGTTACTTTCATTTGGGCGTCACCCTCACCTCTAATGAAGTGCCCATAATTAAAAGAAGATCACATTTTGTAAAATCCACAATGTAGGAGTAAAACTTCTTGGGCAAGTCTTCACCGAAAAACACAATGTCTGGCTTTATAACGCCCTGAAAAAACAACAACAGCTACGATTCAGAACAACTTGACAGAGTCAAAAAGAAATAAAAAACGACCAGCCAGTAGCAAAAAAGTTATCCACTAGGACTGCAAATTTACAGTCTGTAACACATTTAGAAGTTAAAATGTAAATCACATTATGCAGTGTGAAGTAAATGTCCTTTACAGAAATGAAATGGGTGATGAAACTTATAACGGTGTGAGTTTGTATCAAATGGCTGTTTAAAAGTTTGGAAAAATATTAAGATTTGTATCAAAAGTGCATGATTTGGCATCAAGCAACTTCTTTCCATTTTGAAACTTTCAACTTGCCATGAAACCTTATGTCCTTGTTATAACACAATTATTTCATCATAATTTATTTCTGGAACCAAAGCCTTTATTATGATCACCATGGTCAACTGTGTTCTGCAAAGGGTGTTTATGATCATTTCAGAATCTTAGGGGTGTGACCCATAGAAAAAATTATGCATTTGGCAGCACAAGAAATGTGACAATGTACTTAATGGCTTGTAAAAAAAGTCCAGACACTGCTGAAAGGCATAAAATTATTTTCAATTTTTAAATATAAAAATCACATGAACTTTAATTGTTATTATTTTCAGTAAGCATATAAACTTTTAAATGTGCACTTTCATAGTCAAATGTTCAGTTACTTACTGTACATCTTGGGATGGAGCATCTTGGAATGTCGCCATCCATGATTGTTTGCTGTGTAAAGAAGAAAGGTGACTCAAGTTCTTTGTAAACAGCACAATAGTTATACACCGTACCGTATTCATATTCTCAGTTTAGAACTGGGACTAGCATGTAATGGAAGCTAATGTGGGGGAATATCATTAAAATGAGCTTTTTGTGATTTGCACTTAAAAAGATTTCCCACATTGGCCTAGCCTGTTCCAGGTGTTCGGTTAGTGGGGAGCAGCACTAAATTCAGGACTGCGTGACGAATGGTGAGCGGAAAATGGCAAGGGGACTAAGGCGAGAAGCTATCTCGCTTTCTCCCCACACCCGTCCTCTCATTTTTCGCTTGCCATTTTTTGCGCTGCTCCCCACTAACCGAACACCTGGAACAGGCTAACATTGGCCTCAATAATTGTAAGCCAGTTCCAGTCCAATACCGAGAATATGATTATCGTCTTTTACCAGGTACATTTTCCTGTGGAGTATGTTCAATTTCTTTTGCAGTACAAAGAATGTCTTTGGCGCCCAGAAAAGAGATTGGTCATGCCGTCTTGCTAAGATTGAGCCAAACCAGACCTGTTACCACATCTTATGTAACCTTGAAATAACACAGTATGAATAGGTGTACATTGGCAATAAACTGTGCTTTCAATAAGATTTTAAGTACTAGGTGGTTATCCCATCAGAGAGCAATATAAGAAGCTGATAACATCTCACCTTCATAGGAATGTTAACTGTATGAATTTTAGCTGGTGATTCACCTCAAAATACCCACAAGAGCTCCAGTGGGTATTTTGAGGTAAATCACCAGCTAAAATTCATATAGCTTTCTATAAAGGTGAGCTGTTTGCAGTTTCTTATATTTCTCTCCAACATATGCTGCATAAGAGCAGCCTGACCTTCTTAAAATCTTTAAATGCTGAAAGCAGTGCTTACAGTTAGCTTTTATTTATTGGTAAAGGCAATACTATACATTACCCTATTAAACCAACAAATAAAACCTAACCGCAAGCAAACCAGGGCGAAAATTAGCATCACCTTTCTTTCATGTAAGCTCACCTTTATTTGTTCTCCATCATAGCTCTTGTGGCATCTTATACATGAGGCTGTTGAGAATGTCCCATGAGCCTCCACAAGCTTTGAAGCAGGAACTTCAGCCACTTATTAGATAAAGAGAAACACCGCATAAACAACCAAATCAAATCAAATCATTTAGATGAAAAATAACACGGCTATTAATGAAACAAAGTTCATCCCGTATCAACACGCAAAGTTAAAATGCTTACATCTTTCCAGTCCATCAATATTTTGTGTGTACATTCTCAACAGCAGTCCCTTGTCGTGCAGTAGCTTTACAAAGTAGTGCACATAGTTTGGTTGGTAATTTCCTGGATACAAGCTCTTGGCCAGGCAAAAAAATGGTCTTGGATCATACCAAAAGTAGTCCAGGTCAAAAATGGCTGTTGGTTCTGGGATGTTGTATTGCTGTAAGTTGTCGTAAAGTCCAGTTCCTGGTGTCCTGCATGCAAAATGGGGACAATTGCATTTTTAGGTCACAGGGTTAAAAAAATGTGAATTCCAGCTTCCCCTTTCGACAAGCAGTCTCGAAAGTTTGCTTGCCCTGGTCAGTTGCATGCTACTATTGCTACTCACCTTGGATGGGGTGGTGATCAATTACAGGTTCCCCTCCCCCCCCCCCCCCCACCCCACAGCGCTTTATCCAGGGTAACACCAAGAGTAGCAACCATGAGACACTGTCAGGCTGGTGGTATCAGTGGAGATACTAACCAACCCACATACCAAATCTGACTGAATGAAAAGCTTATGACGAGTTGGGGCAGAAACGTGCACACAGACAAACTCCAAAGCCACAGGCATGAGGGGGTGCAATGGGTGCATCTGCACCCCCATAGGTGACAAAGATCTGCCTAATCAGGGAGTGAGGGTGAAAATGACTCTCAGAATGCAGAAAATGTGGACTTCAACAGCTTGATTTTTCAAAATTCCTGGAGGAGATTACCCCTGAATCCCCCCCCCCCCCCCCACACCCAAGATGCTCATATCCCGGCACTTGCATACTCCCATGCTAAATCATGCCTATGACCGTGAACTCGAGCATGAAGCCAAACAAATAACTGCATGTCTGCACAGGACTGGAACAACAAGCATGTGATGCCCCCACAAAGCAACACAAAATGCATGACAACCCCCTAAATGCTGTCGACCAGCATTGGCTGGAGTCTAACCCCACCTAACTTTCATTTAGTGACATCCCTGAAATATTTACATTTACTGGTACCTGAAATCAGGTATCCCACTAGGAGTGCTAATCCCAGCGCCAGCCATGACAATGATGTTCTTGCACTTGTCGTCCTTTATGAGATTCACAATGTCCTCTACTGAATTTACAGCATACGAGCTTAACCCTCGAGCATGGCTAGATTTCGGCTTCCTGGGAGATGTGCTTTTAGATCGTGGTGGTGGATGAGGATTTGGCGTTATTGAGAGTTTTCTGAACGACGAAACTAATCCAGTGTCAGAATTATTGGCTGCTAAGGTGCTAGTCTTTTGCTTACTAGGACGCTTTACAGGGCTGACTGTTCGTAATGGGCCATTGCTTGAAGATTTCCGCACAGGGGACTTTCTAGGTGACACCATAGGCAAGCGTTGAGCCTTTGTGGATCGCATGAGAGCTGAAACGAGAAGAACAAAGTTACATGTTGTATAATGATTCACCTTAAACATAATCACATGATTTTCTGTTAGTACATCAAACACATCTTTTAATACATATAACATTTCAAACGTCTACAATTAACATAAAAGTTTTTACTCTTTGGAGTCAAAATAAGCACTATCCTGCTGAAAAAGTCAACTTTATATTAAGCTCCAGCAGGGTTGTGGTTTCACACAGAAGCTTTAATTTTCAACAACAATTATTAAGTGGATGTATTGAGAGTTTTTCGTGGAATGTTAAGTGACGGGATGAGGGTGATCAAATTATGAAACTACGTTCATGATCTTGGCTGCAGAATATTGAATGAATGCTCGCGATACGACACAATTAATATTAATATTAACCGCAGAATGCACGATCGCGAAATCTACATGGATGGAGTGATGGAAATCTTTGAACAACTTTTCTTAGATTTCTTTGTGTCTTTGATCCAATTCTTAAATCCGTAAACATAAAAAAGCTAGGGCAGGAAGTAACCTTATTAATTATTACGCAAATAACGTACGTAAACACTAAACATTCGATCGAAGCCCAGTAGCCAAGGGAGCGAACAACTCAAATTTTCGTTGAAGGGATCACAGAAGAAGTCATAGAATCTTGATTACACACTTTCCTTCTGGACAAAGTAGAGAGGCATAACCTTCATATAGGGCTTGATCAGCAGGAAAAACAATGCAAACCGCTTACCTGTACGAAAGAGGAATGCGACTGCCGCCATTACCCAACAGCTAACTTCACGAGAGGAAACGAGAGGAAACTGGACACTATTGAGTATTTTGCCGCTGACTAATTTTGCGAGCCTGTTGTTTCCTCCGGTCCACCATGTTTCGGTTGGGGAGGTATTTTTCAAGTTTTTATAGGATTTTTGTCAGTTGAAAGGTGAGTACGTTTAAGATGAGCTTTCATTTGCTGTTTTTAAAGTATTTTGTTTTGTTCTTATATATTTTTTTTCTATTTTACGTCCTCATATGCTCTGATATTTCTGGTATTTCTTCTCCATGCGTACATGTGACATAACCCTCTTATTAATTTCTGGGAAAATTGATTTTTCTTTCATTAAGAACTACTACATTATAGGAGGTGTCTGTTAGATTGGCCTCAACTGTACATATTAACAGTTTGTTGAGGAAGATTTCGATTGGTCAGCTGTGCTGCATGCCAAAAAAAAAAGGTTACAAATAATTTGTGTCATACATGATTTGTGAGGGAACAGTTGACTTGTCGGAAGTTTGTTTGATGTAAATCAAATAAACATCTTGCTTGCAATTGTTGTGCATGACAAAAAATAATTGTTCCTTCACCAGACAAAAATCACAGTAATGGCACTGTGAAAGCTGCGATTTGGGGCTAACACTTAAAGGTAAACTGATGTTTTCATGCGTTCTTCACGCAGCAAATTAGCAAGGCAAAACTCAGGAAATTGCTTTTTCAACTTTAATCTTTAATTTATCAGAGAAATATAGTCACCAACGTGGTGACTAAACCACAATGTTTAGTCGCCAAGAAAAATGTTTTTAGTTGCGTTGGCGACTGTATCGGTCACAATTTCAAGCCCTGGGTCAGGAACAGAACATCTACAGAAGGTCATTGGAAATCATCCAAAAGTTGTTGGAAATGTTTGTACATCTTAGGTTATCATCCAGTCTTTGTCAATCTTGGCATTCTTAAGAATAAAAATCTCATGCCTTTGACTCAGAAAGAGTTAGCAGGTATACAAATAAATGGTGTGTCAGTCATGTTGTACCATCTTAATTGGGACTAAAAAATCTCACTGAACAATGTATATATCACATTAATTAGAATGAGGCACTGAAAAGCCCGAGTCATGGGTCGTCGAGCCAAGGACAAGCAGCTTGTGGCTCAAGCTTCCAGAAGACGAACTGTTCTCCAGATAGACAGAGTATCCAGACGTGAAGTTGGCGAGGGTATGTAGACCGCATTTTTTTAAATTTATACACTTTTAAAATGGCTCCAGACAAAAGGTCGCATTGGGATGTAGACTGCATTGGTTATAAATTTCATTACATCTAAAATGATAGCCTGAATGTCAGACATCTTCCTCTGGTCGCACGCTCCTGAAAAAAGATGTCTGAACAAAATAGGTGCTAATGCTGGTCGCTGATGCAGCTACCTGAAAACTGGGTAGTGATTTTGATTGGTTGATTTGAAAAACAACCTGTAGTATAATTACTGTCTAATTATGAGTTAGTTTCAGCACAGAGTAACCTTCGAGCGGAGGGTATTATACAATGCCTGCAAAGAATTCTCATTCTGAAAAATTAATTTATTAGTTATTTTCTTCGAATCCATGCCTGTTTCAAATTACCAACAGATGCAGGATCAATATGGCCAGTAGGTTCTAAGTTTGTGGCATTTGTCACTTTGACATGCAGTGAGTTTCCAAATAGAATTTTCTTGCTTTGTCAACAAGCTCAACACTTATGTCCAACCAGTGAATATTTTCAAACTCAGTGTTTTGTGTCCACAGTAAAGTAGAATATTCTACAGTGATATATATTTTTCAAAGGTTTCGTAAAAAGCTCCATGTGCGCATGTGAACGATTTTCTGGAAGACACCCCTAACTAAAGGTCTATAGTAACCTTGACAAAAGGTATAATGTATGGCATCAGTATAATAATAAACGTTAAATATTTTTATACCCCAGCTCCTGTAACAAGTGGCGTAACAAGAGCAATCAACCCTAACAGTATCACAGGTAATATATAATACATTTGGTCATTTATTATAGAGTATTGCCATCACAAATTATAATCTTAATTAAAATGCACACTATTATTCTTATTGTGACATTCATGGATTGAATATAAAAGTATAGTTAATAGTTGATTTGTAAATAGCTTAGTCATACAGTCAACTCTCATTAGTGTTCACGCTCGGGACGTTGTTTAGTGTCTGTAATGGCGAGAATCTGTAATTATAGAGATGTGTGAGAAAAAAACTTGCCATTAAAATATCTAAAATAATATTTAATACAGCTGTAGCCTTTGGCATGCTTATCAACAGTGGTAAAATTTGGCTAAGCAGTCGTCCTAAAGAGTTTGGAAGGAAAAGGTGCAAGCTTGAGTGAAAAAACAATGTCTGCTGTACAGCTACTCAAGGAATTGATGCAAAATAAATTTTCCAGAAGTCTTTTTGAGTTTCTTTTGAAAATAGTTAGTGACAGACTGCAATTTTTCATATTAATGTTGTATGAGAGGTTTAGGTGTCCGCCTTATCGAGAGTTAAAACAGTAAAATTGTTCTCTTGGTGCCATGAAAGTGTCTGAAATTCCATAATAGCACAAGTCCATAATAGAAGGAGTCATTTCCAGTCAAACCTCTATAGCTTCTGCTGGGTGTCTGGATTTTGTCCGTAATAGCAAGTGTTCATAATAGGGGGTGTCCACAAGGCGAGAGTTGACTGTAATTGTAACAAATTTTCCTTTCTCTGATCTTAATATAAAATTTATCCGTGTTAGGTATTGGTTTACTTGGATCATATGCTGACCACAGTGACGAGGAAGGTGAGAGCCATAATAGCAATTAATATTATTCTTTTTAGAACTTATTGGAGGAATACGTGAAAAAAAGAAATGTCAGATTAGCTTTGTGTGCAGCTGAGAGACTCGTAAAATGGGGTGTATACAAAACCTGGGCTAGGCCATGGCCCAGGCCATGGCCCGGACCATGGCCCACCCTATGGCCCACCCTAAATTTTATACTTTTACCCGAAAAAAAAAAAGAGAAAAGAAAAGAAAAAAGGTCTACTTACGCTCACGGATCAAGCGTTAAAAGATCGGGCGATGGCTGCCATGTTTTGTATCAAACTCATCCCCAGGCTCTTCACAGCGTTACTTTTCAAGATGGCGTCTTGGATTGGGCCCAAGCTCTTATATATAAGAAGTCAAATTTGGCCCGAGACTGGCCAGGCCTCTCATGATGATCAATACACCAATCCATGATTTTCAGTGTGATCGCGTGCATTGTGTTTATTCCGTATGTTATTGTACAACTTTCTGCCATAATTACTGGGAAACCAAGATAAGTAGCCTGATATTGGGCCCAGAATGCCGATCAGTCACGGTCATGCATTTACCACACGTAGCCTTGTTTTCAAACAGTTACTGGATAAATTTTTTAAAGGAAGAAAAACTCACAGTTTATAGTCACATCTCACGAGTAAAAATGAAGTCATTTCAATCACAATTCTTATAAAAAGTTCCATTCACGGTACTTCACAACAATGTAACCAAATCACGTTTAACGAGAAAAAAAATAGCCATTTCAAAATTCACATAAATACATAAAACCCTTAATCACCCTATCCTCCCCCGCCCCCCATTACCCTCAGACTGTATTATCAGGCATTTTTTTCTGTATCCGGGAACGAAGGCACATAAAGTACTCGGGAGCTTTGGGGAAAGTATTAACGCTACTTATACTCAAAAAACCATAGTTAACCAAGAATACTGAACACTTCTGATCAGTGATAAAAGTATGGTTTGTAGACGAACATTTAAGCCCACCTCCCCCCCCCCCTCCCCCTTAAACATGCGGCGTGCTTAATAAATGCTTAAGAGAGGATTTACGGCATGTATTTATGTGTGTACAAATACGAATCACAAGCCAATGAATTAATGTTGTCCCGTCATCTTGAAAAGTAACGCCGTGAAGAGCCTGGGGATGAGTTTGATACAAAACATGGCGGCAATCGCTCGATCTTTTAACGCTTGATCCGTGAGTGTAAGTAGATCTTTTTTTGTTTTCTTTTCTCTCTTTTTTTTTTTTGGGGGGGGGGGGGGGGGTAAAAATATAAAATTTAGGGTGGGCCATAGGGTGGGCCATGGCCCGGGCCATGGCCTAGCCCAGGTTTTGTATACACCCCGTAAAATGGATGCATTCTTCATCTTAGATAAGAAATTAATGATCAGGGCTGTTAATTTTCCTGTGAAATGTTATTTGAGCTTTTATATTTTTGTGATTCATGATTCCCAATGTTCTTTATGTATGCATGTGTATGCAATTCTTGACTTAAACGTGACCTGTGAAAGAAGAATTGAATTAGACATGATTTGTTAACAACTAGTTTGTTTGCCTTAATTTCCGATTCTTTTATTGTTCCAGGGTTTTCAATAAGAATTGAAGTAGGCAGCAGAATTGTAGAAGTAGGCGACGAAGGGGTTACTCGCGCCACAGGCACGACCTTCTAGGGGGGCCCGGGGGCATGCTCCCCCGGGAAACTTTTTAAATCTGAGCCTCTAAGATTGTATTTCCTGTATTCTGGGGCAAGAATTAGGTCATTTTTGACAGAACCATACATGCTCTATTTTCTAGCTTTTTTTTCAACGGTTCTAATTATCTTGCAGACAAAATAGTTGCCAAACGCAATTTTTAGTCACCAGATTGCAAAATCAAATAGGGCCTTGTTCAAAAGTGTTTAAAATCATTTCTAGGATTATAATGTGTGGTTCCAGAAAATATCCATACCCCCCCCACGGAAGGTCACTGGAAATTCCAAGGGGGAGGGGGGGTTAAACCCAGAAATTTCCGAGGGGTGGAGGGGGTTCACGGGCAGCTCCTTTTCCAGAGGGTGAAGAAACATGAAAAAAATAAACAACACACGATCGAAACGAAGCACGAAGAAATACTTACGTACGTTGTCCTAAAACAAAAAATAAAGCTCCTTTCCATCGAGATGAGGTTTACATCATAAGCTTTAATGTTTCTGTTTTTCATTCGAGTTTCCTAGCGCTTGCTAGCGCGTACAAAGATGCTTCTTTCTTCGTGACCGAATCAAAATGGCGGACGTGACAGCAGAAACTCGTCCCAGACTCCCACTGGTGTCTTGTCTCAGAAGGCCTGGCTGCTAAGCTAGTGAAATTACTTTGGACGAACGTGAAAGATTTGCGATGCGATATTGAAGGCGGCCGTTTATGAAGTTGCTGGAATCCTAAAAACAAAGCTTTAGTAGATTGTAAGACAGAATTTTAGATAAATAATCGGGCCAGCAAGGAATGTTGTAAGTTGCAATTTTTATTTACAGTATCATTGCGTGCATGAGACTTGAAATTCTGAAACAACACTTCGCGGAAATTGTAACATATCTTCTAGTACGCAAAGTTAATGACTAACAGTGAAAGAAATAAAAAGGTCCTGGCTTTTAACAAATTAAAAAATTATTCTAGCGGCGTTGAATGAAGTTTTGAAGCTACATGTTTACTTACTGATTTCTGATTTATAAGTGAAGATCACGCACGTATTAAACGTTTCTGCCGACTTTATTCAGTGTCCAAATGCTAAAGATACAACCAGATTGTTACAATCGCCCTACGTTTTAAAGTACGAAGCAATTTCGAATTTTCAAAGGGGTGATTAAAAATATTGGAAATTCCTGGGGGGTGGGGGGGTCCCCACAGACCCTCTGGAACGGAAATTCCTGGGGGGGAGGGGGGTGCAAAACAAAAAGCCTTCCGTGGGGGGGGTATGGATATTTTCTGGAACTACACAATCTGTAAAAGGACTGAATACATAAAATATTGAATAGGAAAAACAAAACAGTCTTATCACTAGGTTTAAAACAAACACAATATATAAGATTTTGTGGCCACTATTGAAGGGATCAACAAGAGACACAACCCATAGGCATACATGACATGCTCAAGGGCTTGCAAAGCATTATAGGGTGAGTTTTCCGATGTGATACTGATAGAATCTTTTACAGCAAAGGAAGACGATGGATTGACTTCTTTTCTTATTTTGGATGTCTTAGAAGGAACGATCTTTCGATATAACTTTCTGGAAGGGCACAATGTCTGAGGAAATGCCTGTTATTCATCGTCAACACGCAGAAATGTAGTCGCCATTTTGGTGACGAAAGCAGAATATTTTTTATGAAATGTTAGTCGCATTGGCAACCGTATTGGTCTAAATTTCAAGCCAACCAAGAATTATGGCAAGTTTCTTTTGCGTTAAACGAATTAAATGTTGGCCGATCCGCGGTTCATGTTGTGGTAAATTATTTATCATGCTAATTCTTAAAATTTGAGTTAGTTGTTAATCAAAGTAGGCGGCGAAAACGTGTGGAGTAGCCGGCGAGTTTCGCCGGCTGCCGGCCCTTATCGAAAACCCTGTTGTTCTTAGTGAATGCATGTTTTGCTCTGTGTTTGAGTTTTGACTTTTGTCAGCCATTTCACTACCGGAAATAATAAATGAATATTTTCATAGCAATAGTTATCCCACAATCCTCTGTGCTGTATATATTATCGTGATTCCTGCCTTTATGCACATTACTCCTACGACATCACTTACAAGTAATGTAAGCAGACCCACCCACCCACGTCTGGGATGACTTGGTGTCAGACCTCATGCACATGAATATACCGCTATATATATTCATGTGTATTGTTGGTACTCAGAATGTATTACTATTTTGCCACTTGCAAGATCTTAACAGACATGATATGGAATGCTGAAATCAAATTTCTAGTATACATGAAAAGCCCATGGAGGGGTACTCAGGATTTCAAGTGGCAGGGATGATAGAAGGATGTTTTGGGGTTTGACATTTTTGATTCTGGGATTTTTTTGGGTAGGAAAATTTGGCAAGTATTTTTTAGGATGGCTTGATTTAAGTAGGGACTTTTTTGTGTATTACCGACATTGGCTGCGTCGTTCTGTGAAAAAAGCACAATTGTGATCAGAGTTCATATAGGCCATGGAAAACCTCGAAAGTCATGGAATTATGGCATATTCATTTTTCAGACCTGGAAAGTCAGGAAATTTTAAAATTTCATTTTCCAGGCCTGGAAAGTCATGGAATTTTAGTGTGGGTCATGGAAAGTCATGGAAAATGATGTAGATTAATAAAAAGTACAAGATGAATTTAGTTCTTTTGCAAAGAAAATATAAAAATCGTATCCAAAATGAAGGTCAATTTCCAAGAAATTGGTCAAATTTAGGCCATGGCCTAAGTCGTTGAATTTTAACAGCTCAAAAGAGTATGAAATCTGATCAATATGGCTGATAACATTCATTTTCTTGCAGATGATGAAGAAAACTATGGCACTTCAGATGGTCAAAATGGTGCTACAAACTATGAGGAAGATTCTGCTATCCCCAGCACTTCATCAACAGGACAGCATGCAGAAATTGATGCCAAACTGGCAGACTTCTTTAAAGTAAGACAACTAGTCCAAAATTTTTTTTAAGGACACTTGAACCCAGCCCCTATTTAATTGTTTCAAAGCAAGAGTGGTCTGAATCAAGTGGAGCATGCAGGGAGTTATGGGAAGGGGTGTATGGTGGCCGAGAACTGCCAATCGAAAATTCCGGGTTTTAGAGTTTTTCCGTTTTATTTTGACTTTTTTTTTTCATTTCGATTTGTAATTATTTTTATTTTTTCTAATTTATTTTTATTTTTAAATCTAAATTAAAGACAAGATAAGGTAAAATCAAGTGAAACCCAAATAAAAATAAAACGAAACCGAAGTAAAATGAAATGGAATCAAAATTAATTTTGTACCCAGCCGAGAGCTGCCATTACCAGCATGCATTGCTTACATAGCAAACATTTAAAAATGGCAGGAGTTTGACCAAGATTGTGTTTATGTTCAAGACGGAGACTCTTTCTCTCAAAGATGGCGGATAATAGGTTTTCATCGTGAAAATAAGATGGTCCTCTCAACAGAGCGATGAAAACATACGTCAAACAAGGCCTGAAAAGCGAAGAAGCAATCAATTTTTTTATGGTGTAATGGGGGTGACAGGCCTACACGACTCCTATGTTCGTGGCATTTGTGCATTTGCCGTATTGTGTTAAATTCAGTCTTTCGACTTTTTAGTTTCTCACTTGTTTCTGATGGGCAATATATGTTGTATCATTAGCAGCACTATAAGGTGACTAGAGCTGTAAAACTAGCAAATGTCTAGGGGTTATAATATAGGTCTGCACAGTTTCCTGTTTGTTAAGTTTGACACTAGCCTGCAAACGCAGACGTATTTCCAGCTGTCGCTTGTCTCAGCGGAGACAAGCGACAGCCGGAAATATGTCTGCGTTCGCAGGCTAGTTTGACACCTCTCTTCTAGCTCTGTAATTTGCCACACGTTTCACCAATGCGATTTATTTTCGTTCACTTCAATTTGCAAGATAATTGCTATAAGCTCTCAAAGTGTTCACGCTGAAAGGACAAGGTCTAAAATATTCTGTGAAAATGTTGATTACTTGCATTTATATTTGTGAAGCTGGGCCTGGCTTTTTAATTAATACTGTTGCAAGATGTATTGATCTAAAGTTGGTTTTAGAGAGACATCCTTTGTTGTAAAGGTTTAGCTTCTAGCATTTATTTGATCGAGCCTTTTGTCTCTTGAGCTCCATATTTAGGTTTTACCTCCCTTGTTCGTTGTGTTACGTTCACCATGATTCAAATGAAGATTTAAAATCTCACACACGCAAGTCTGTTGACTGCTTTGCGGCTTAGTTCAGGCAAGACTGTGGTTTCGAAGAGGGGCCCTGTTCCCCAGCCAGTATATCAGATCTCGTGTACTTTTGGGCCTTCCCGGAAACTTCTACCGACAAACGACGAACCGTCAACTCCTCTCCCTTTGGATGGCATCGATGGTCTTTAGCAGGGTCTTTTCTGGTCAGTTTTGCCTTAACTTTTTCGTTTAACTTTTTCCACGCGTCTGCCATGATTGCTCAAACACGTGACAGCCAAGCACTATCTTGCAATTATGCATGCTGGTAGTGGCAGCTCTCGGCTGGGTAGAAAATTGATTTTGATTTCATTTCATTTCACTTTGGTTTCGTTTCATTTTTATTTGGATTTCAATTGATTTCACTTTAATTTGTCATTAATTTGTCTTTAATTTAGATTTTAAAATAAAATAATTACAAATCAAAATGAAAAAAATGTCAAAAATAAAACAAAAAACCCTTCAAAACCCGGAATTTTCGATTGGCAGTTCTCAGCCACCATAGAGGCGTGCCTCAATCTACCCTGGTATCCAATCTTCTCTCCCAAAAAAACACGTGACTAGTGACTGGGTATTAGTCTGGTTTTTAAGATGTTCAATACCATATTTCCTTGAATAAGCACCCTTTCTCGAATAAGCACCAAACCCAGTAACAATTTCTGGTAAGCGACCCCTCCCCCACACATTCTTATAAAAAATCACAAGGAGAGCTTGTCACTTTCATGATAGTATTTTAAACTGCAGCTGTACTCATGTTGGTTTAAAAGAACAATTTCTTACTAAAAACGTTTGCTTTAATTTTAAGTTTAAATGAATTCATGTCGAGATTGTTTCCATATGAAGATTTGGACAAAATTTAATTTTAATCAAATTACTGAAGGAAGAGACCCCCATATTGACCTCTATGTAATGACCTTGCCAGCTGTAAATTTGGACTGAAACTCTTACAGTGTGCAAAGAAACATAAGGCTCAGGGTGTGCGAACAATACTGCCAGTTAGCCCTACTTTCCTTGTTATGGATGGCAATTCAAGTGTAGTGTTCATGAATGTCACTTCTGTAGGAAATAGAATCTATGGATGCTGACACTACTAGCACTGTGGATGATGGAATTGCAAACAGACAACCAGAAGAAGCTGTCAGCTCCACCACAGAAGACGAACGCCCAATGATATCTGCTGCAGAAGGCCATGAGGCTGGGTTAGATGCTGATTCCAATGGAAATGAAGGTACTGTACCTGAAACCTCTTTTGCTATCAGTGATTCTTGTCTCTTGTCTATGACTCGGCTCACATTTACTGAATTTGACGATGCTCAGGTCTTTTAATGAGAGGTACCTTAAAACAAGGTGCCAAAGAGGAATTACACTGGGTCAATAGATACAGTCATCACCAAATCATCAGGACGTGGTTGTTCAAAGGGTGGATAGTGCCATACACTAGTAGATAGATCACTATCCAGTGGAAAGTGTAGTTTGTTATCCACCCTTTGAATTACTGCGGAATACCGATATAACGATCCTCAATATAACGATACTATAATTTGTTATAACGATGATTAGTATATACCACACATAAGTGAATAGTGCTTTCCGTGCATGCTAATTGGTTAACTCGGAGGTGATTAGCAAAGTACTATTCACCTCCCAACAGCCAAACAGAAACAAAATGGCTTTGCACGTCGCTCTGGGTACCGAAAGTAATGTTTTGGTCCGTTAGTTATTCAACTTGTGTGGTATATACGAAAACAATTATTCACCTCAGTGTCGGTGAAAGTGGTGGATATTTACCTTGCCGCTTCGCGGCTCGGTAAATATCCACCACTATTCACCTCCACTTCGGTGAATAATTGTTAAATATTCTACGTCCCGGCAAAAGTTACAGTAAAGTGTATGGAACGGAACCCCGATATAAAAATCTTCGATATAACGATGAGAATTTAGCGGACTGAACATAAAATCTTTTCCAAAATAACTATTATCAGTACACAGTCACAATTTAAGCAAAACATTGAATTTAATACAAAGAATTTATAGTGTAAGCTTTGAAAACTTCTAGTGCATTGCAAACTGTTTAAGGACATTGCTGCTTGCTTGAAATGCTACATTTTTTTTGTGAATCATTTGATACTCATTACAAATTTAATTCAATAATATGCAATAAAAAAGTACATGTTAGGTTTACCTGATATAACTATATTTTTGTTTAGTTTACAGCAGAGTTTTGATATAGCAATTCCTTGATCCCTTGGAATATTGTTATATTGGGGCTCCCCTGTACTTGGCTGAACTGTTTTGAATTATTTTACAAGTTGGGTTACATAACTGTCCTTGTTGAACTACTGATACATGTAGATAAAATGTACTTGTTTTAAACAGGTGATCTGTACCCATGGCAGGCGTGCCTTGATGAAGCGACAAACTGTTACTATTACTGGAATGTGGAAACAAATGAAGTCCAGTGGTACCCCCCTGAACAGGCATCAGTAGCAGCTCCCGATACGCAAACTGCAGATGACAATCATTTACCTGGCCTTGATGGAGTGGAAAAGGGGGAACCAGGTTATCAAGAAGATGAAGACAACAATGTAGCAAAAGGTGATTTCAAGTTCTATTTGTCTGGAGAGCTTGCAAAAGACCCTTCCACACTAATTTTGATGAATTTGAAAATGGATGAATTTATTACTTTGTTTTGTCATGGAAGTGGTAAGCTGGCCAACTGGCTAGCTCAGTTGATAGAGTGCCAGACTACCGCACAGGACGTCTCGGCATTTGAGCCCCAGACCAGACCAACACTCAGGGTCTTAAAATAACTGAGTAGAACAGGCCCGTAACCAGGGGGTGGACGGGTGCGTCCGCCCCCCCCCCCCCCCCCCACGAGTCTTGGAAGTCCGCTCCTTGTGAAAAAAGTATAAAAATAAATAAATAAATAAAAAAAGGGAAATGGTATTTCTGTACTTCATCTATTTACATTTAATGGGTCCACCATTTGAAGATTCGTGTGGCATATTTTTGACCAAATTGTGTGATTCTAGGTTAATTTTAACGATACGTTCTAACTAATGCCATTCATAGCCGTTCATGCCGTTTACCAGAATTATTGTTCTTGCTACCTTCACCTTTATATGGCTTGTTTCCTAACGAACTGTCTTCAAAACGCACGAAATGCGGCCTCAGATAACCCATTTTTTTCAAAATTTTCTGGGGGAGAATACCCCGACCCCCCTTCGGGCTCGCGTCTGCGGCGCTTGACATTTCGCGCCGGAGGCACTCATACACACCCCTCCTGCAAAAATCCTGCACAAATGCTGCCTTTGCAATGACATTTGCAAATGGTTACTAGATGTTCTAGTTCTTCTCTTCATTGTAAGGTCAGCAGACAGAGGGTAGGCCCTGAAGTTCCTGATGTTGGGGTATGGTCTTCGCTTGTTGTACTGTAAAGTTTGAGATGGGAAATGCTCAGAGCTATTAGCTATGATAGAGCTACTCTACAAAATCAGAAGTAAAGTATTCAATTCAGTTCAGTGGTCATTCTAACTTCAAAAGCAACAATATTATTCAATCTACAATATAAAAACTAGACTTTTCTCAAAAACTATTGTAATGTAGGCTCATGCATGTATTTCCCTCCCCTTTTTCCTAGAAATGGAAAATGAAGAAAAACTATCAGAAGATGCATCTGAAAACGACAGCAAGGAAGCAAACTCAAAAGACAACAGTGACGACGATCTTGACAGCTTTCAAGTGGTTGATTCATGGGAAGATCGAGACAATGACAGTGAACCAACAGGAGAAAAGAAGGCTGCTGTGCAAGGGTCTAGTAAAATTGTTGATGATGAAGAAGTCCCAGCGAAAAGACGGAAACTTGTGGAAGTAGATGACGACTCTGATGATGACTTTGCTGTTCAGCTCTTAGAAGGTCATTATTATAAAAATTTTCCTTAAAGGGGAAGTCTCACCAAGATTTAGTTCTACTTGAAAACCAAATGAAGGTGTTGGTATTAACTGGAAATCCACTAATACTTGCCTAACCTTGCCAAAACGCACAGTATTGGTCACAAAAGTTGTTTAAAGCTGATGTGGCTGCGGACGGGTAGGAAAGAAGTGGTCTAAAACTTGAAAACTTTGGGCCGACATTTTCAAGTTTGACAGCACTACTTGGAAGAAAATCGCTAAAAAAACATTGATTGCAGAGTTTTCAATAAGGGCCGGCAGCCGGTGAAACTCGCCAGCTACTTCACACGTTTTTGCCGCCTACTTTGATTAACAACTTACTCGAATTTTACGAATTAGCATGATAAATAATTTGCCACAACATGAACCGCGGATCAGCCAACATTTAATTCGTTTAACACAAAAGAAACTTGCCATAATTCTTGGTTAAAATATATCAACTCAGGGCTCTAAATTGTGACTAACATTTCGTAAAAATTCTGCTCTACATTTCTGTGTGTTGACGATGAATAACGGACATGTCCTCAGACATTATGCCCTTCCAGAAAGTTATATCGGAAGATCTTTGCTTCTAAAACATCCAAAATAGGAAAAGAAGTCAATCCATCCTCTTCCTTTGCTGTAAAAGATTCTGTCACATTGGAAAACTCGCAAAAAGCTGACCGTATTTAAAATCGCCATATAATGCTTTGCAAGCCCTGTAGCATGTCATGTATGCCTATGGATTGTGTCTCTTGTTGATTAATTCGATAGTGACCACAAAATCTTATATATTGTGTTTGTTTTAAACCAAGTGATAAGATTGTTTTGTTTTTCCTTTTGAATATTTATGTATTCAGTCCTTTTTTGGATTAAATTCCTAGGAATGATTTTAAACACTTTTGAACAAGGCCCTATTTGATTTGTAATCTGGCGACTACAAATTTGCGTTTTGGGACTATTTTGTGTTCAAGATAATTAAAACCGTTGAATAAAAAGCTGGAAAATAGAGCATGTATGGTTCTGTCAAAAATGACCTAATTCTTGCCCCAGAATGCAGGAAATGCACTCTTGGAGGCTCAGATTTTAAAAGTTTCCAGGGGGAGCATGCCCCCGGAACCCCCCTAGAAGGTCGCGCCTGTGGCGCGAGTACCCCCTGCGCTGCCAACCTCTACATTTCTGCCGCCTACTTTGATTCTTATTGAAAATCCTGGATTGTGGTTAGTGCACATCTTAGAGAGTGGATTTATGCCTTTTTGGCATTTAAAGGTTATTCTGTTGATTAGTGAGTGCACCTTTATAAATCTAGCCTAGTTTACACAAAAACATAGAAGACCTCTTGTGATAATGCCCCTTTAAATTAATAGAACCATACAAATTTGCATAATTTGTTCAGAGAATTTGGTGACATATCGAGGTGCTATCTCTTTGTTGATAGTTCTGTATAACAAATTCGACTTCTGCATAGCCATACAATTTTGTTTAACACTCAGATGACACAAAGTATTTACTGTTGTTGGTTTGTATTCTCAGACACCTATGAGAAAGGGAAACAGGATATTTTGGTCGAAGAAAGCATGGAGATGTCTGAAGATGAAGCTGACAAAGAGAAAGTTAGTGACAAGGAGGAGAAACCTTTGTTGCCTCCTGAAGTCTTTGAGCATCTGAAAACTGCTGCTGGCACAGAGGAGAAGAAAGAAGAAAAATTGGTAACAGGTAAAAACAAGAACTGGATGAAATTCAGATTATTTATTACTATAGGAGCACTGCACTCTTATTCTTCCTGTTCCAATTCAATGTTGAGTCAAGAGGCTGTCATTCTAAACAAAATCAGCATTGGAGGCAAATTTTTGTCAAATATCACAAGAGCCTCAGTAGTCCAAGATTATATGAGGTACTTATATATGTTTGGTGCCCCACTGTAACTGGCCTATTCCCCACACAAGAAGAAGGAGACAATGACAACAGTGACACAAGGGCACATGTTTTCATAACTGTCATGACCAATTTTAAATGACCCTCGCATGCTTGATTGCCTATCTAGGAAAAAAACTGGTTCAACTCCCAGGCCAAGTGTTAAGCTCTTTGAGCTTCTTGTTTTGTCATGTTCTCAGGCAAGACATTTAACTATCACAGTCTCTCTTTCTTCATCAAGTGTAAAGTCACCATATCTAAATAATTAATAAGTGATACTGCCAGTTTATAAGGGTATTCTGATAAAGGTATAGGTAGAGTGGTAGGGGTAACCTACCATGGACAAGCGTTCCATCCAGGTGGATGGATGTTTTTGTTTGTAGAAGACATAAGGCCAGGAGAAAGGCCTTCAGGCTTGTACAGAATGATGCTAACTTGCCCATTGAAGGGTTTCTTGGAAAACATATTTTCTTTGCATCCACTATTATCAATCATGCTTCTGTTAGGATGTAAAACTACAAACCAGTTGATGACTTTGTCATCTGAATCATTCACAATTATTATTTTTTTATCTTGTAGAGGAAAATAAGCAAAAATATAATACAGAAGAGGAAGACTACAGGGTAAGATCAGGACTAACAGTTTGCCCACACAATATATCTGTGACTTATCTTTGACCAGCATGTTATTTTGTAGTCTAATACAAATTCTTAGCCTAGATTTTTTTGTTTTTAATCCACAGTTGAAGATCCTGGAACTGACATCAGTGCTGACCAACAAGCTGGATTTTCTAGAGGTCTCTCAACAGGGTGTGTCCGACTTGAAGATTCTGCTCATTGAAATGGAGGTAAGCACTGCTCAATAGCTTTTATTTAAATGATTGGCTTTGTCATTGTATAGCATAATAAACTATAAAAGTACTGCTCGATATCTTTCATTTCAATGGTCATACACTAGGGTTTCATCCACAGATAATATGAAAGGTAAAACCGCCTTGTACAGCATAATAAACAGTAGCACATAAAGTACTGCTTGACAGCTTTTATTTGAATGGTCGCATACTATGGTTTCATCCACAGACTTAGGAGTTAGAACCATTACTTAGAACTGAACAGCTTAAAACTTCATTTATTAAAATAAATAGTTGCACCCAAGGACTTATCCATAGATGTAAAAGTTAGTGCATATATCACAATTGACTTTTTGTTGTTGGGAATGAAAGGGATTATAATAACACTGAGCTCTACTGCATGCACGTGTTTGACGGCCAGTTTGGTGACACAGAACAAGAAAAGATAAATAAATCGTGTACTTAGGCTATAAATGGAGAGATAAAAATATGGAGGGCAAAAAGTTCTATTGAAGTTAGAACAAAAAGGAAAAAGGTTTAGTGATAAAAATCAGCTAACCATGATTTTGCTGGTAAAAGCTATGACACTCAACATTAAAGTGTATATGACAGTTTTTTTTAATTTGCTTGATTGAATCTAGATGGGATGCTGATTTGAACACTGTGTTTGAGCTGTGGGAAAACATGAAATTTCACTTCCTGCTGGGTCAAAAACCGCACGAGGAAAGGACCTAGAACTAGATGAGCCGTGATGTTAAAACCAGAACATGGTCACAAGAAACAAACAAACTGAACTAAACTACCAAGTTGTTTTGCCAGAAACCAGAATAACAGCAGCAACATTCCTTAGTAAATTCTTTGTTTGGTTTGTTTGTTTCTCATGAGTATGTTCTGGTTTTGACGTCACGGCTCATCTAGTCCCAGGTCCTTTCTTCGCGTGGTTTTTGAACTTACCAGAAGTGAAATTTTGCGTGTTTGGACTGCTAAAACTTGGTGAAAACAAAGACTGAATTTTTTTTCTGATGTTCAGATCAGCATCCCACGTAGATTTGATCGAGCAAATAAAAAAAATCTGTCATATACACTTTAAGTGGTAGCCACACAGTTCAGTGTACATGTACCTTGCAAAATTAAGTTGAGTTTACATTTATCTCCAGACACGAATCAGTGATTGGCGAGAAGGCGCTCTGGACAGCCGTCACTTGGTCCACAAGCTCTGTGAAGCTGACAAGCAGCTCAAGCAGTATGAGGAGTCTGCAGCCCCCCCTGGCTGGTCGTGCCACTGGGACAGGTACTGTATCAGTCTTGTGTTTTGCCAGGGGGGAGTATCTTGCCTGTTTGGAGCAACAGGCTTGGATTCATAATGAACTGTGCACAGCTAGAGACTGTGGTAGTTATCAAGTTGTCTCGTAATGGCTTCCTTGGGTTCACCGTCATCTTTTAAGAAGTTGGTCAGTGTTATGTTGACGAAAATATCAAACTAGTCCATGTGATCCGCATGTATGTATCTTGATGTTGTTTCCTTTGTATGAAGAGATTTGTTTGTTCTTTGTTGCTTGTTATGTCATTGTGTTATTGTTGTTATGTCTGCGCACCTATGTGCTGTTGAAATGTTGGGCCGTGTTGTTTCTCCTTGTGTATGTTTTCAAGAAAGATTTTGTCGCAGGCTTATTTAATTGGTTCTTAATGTGATGGAGTATCACATTACACGAGACAATGTTAGTTTGCTAGAAATCACAAAAAAGGAAAGATATGCGATAGTAAAAAAATTCTTTGTTTCATTACACATTGAAAATGATTCAAAAGGAAGGGATAAACCATGTTATTGGACTTTTCCCTCTACAGCTGTTGGTAAAAGATAAAGATTCAGTTGAACATTACAACAAAAAACATGTCAAGTTTATCTTGTTTGTAGCTTTCCTGTGAATGATAATTTCATCACGTGGAGGAAAATCAGGAATCTAGTTAGCACTGACATATAAGCATTGAAACAGTGACACTTTTGTATAGCTTAGGGGGACTTTTGTCACTCTTGACAAATCCTTATAGAATTCCTCAAATGTATAGTTCAATCAGACATAAATTTAGCACTCCAAAAGGGCACTCAACAACTTGCCATTATCACAATAACATTGTGTTAATTAGTCAGATATCTGCCAAAAACTGCCTGTTCAGTTATGAGTTTATGACTAAGTCAAATGCCTGTCTTGGAATCATGTGATTACATTTGCAGTGTAGCGTATGTTGATCTGAGTGTCTGCCTGTCTGTCTGTCTGTCTGGCTGCTTGCCTGTCTGCCTTTGTGTGCCTGTCTGTCTGTCATGAATCTGTCTGCTTGTCCATCTATCTGTCTGTCAGTCTGCCTGGGGGCTTGCCTGTCTTCCTGTCTACCTCTGTGTGTGTGTCTGTCTGTCATGAATCTGTCTGCCTGTCCATCTGTCTCTCTGTCTGTCTGTCTGTCTGTCTGTCTGTCTGCCTGCCTGCCTGTGGGCTTGCCTGTCTTCCTGTTTAGCTCTGTGTGTCTGTTTGTCTGTCATCTGAGTTTGTGGTTGTGCATGTTGTACTGTGGACTGGATGCCCTGTGGCACATCAAGATACTGGACTTGAACATCTCACTGATGATTGCTGCCGCCACAGCAAGACCAACAGCGCAAGGCAAGAAACAAAGTAGGACATGAGCAAGGTCAGTGCAACTGTATGTACAAACAACTCCTTAGACTAAAATGCCTTAGACTACTACAATAAGTATGGCTTCTTTTATTTAAAACAGTTATGTACACTTTTGGTAATAGATTCTTGACTTAAGACTAGAAGGGTGCAAGAATCATTTACCAAGACACTTGGTTTGAGCATTTGTATTGAGTGGGAAAGACATGCTCACAAGCAAAAACTATTTTTGAGCACTGCAAACGATTTGGCTAATCTAACCATATCATGCATGGTGTTCCAGTCAGTATAAATGCTCTCCAATTGTAATGTTAGGAGAAGTGTTGTCCTTGTCTAGTGTCTCATTCTCCTGTTTTCTTGTACTCTGTTTGCTTTTGGCAGGACACACAAGCGTTATTACTACACAAACAAGGTGACAGGTGACTCTCAATGGGAGTACCCTTCAGACGAGACTGGGACAGATGTCAAGAAAGACACGTCATCATTAGAGGCACCAGTCCAGAGCTCTACAGCAGCCACAGTCACAAGCGATCAGAGTCTGGCAGTGTGGAGCTTTCCAAGTAAAGAGTTTTTGCTTCTAAGAAATGGATGTCGTACTTTAAAAAAGTTAACGTATTGTTATCAAGTTTGAACTTTGCAGTCCCTCACAATCTTGCCCATTATCAACGACTGTTTCTTTTGGGTTTGTTACTACCCCTTTGGTGTTTCAATGGCCCACAAAGCCAGAACATGTCTTTACCCCCTGGATTGGATACTTAGTAGCCTATCATTTGAAGTTTCCTTTAAATTTGATGTAGTTTTGTACATGGCAAAAAATGACTTGGTGTATCAGAACAAAGATCCTGGACTGTCCTGTGAAGCTTGAAACTCAGTTCTCTGGATGTACTTCCTTACATTTCATACCATACAATAATGTCAGTTTTGAGAATCTGTTGTTTTTTTACTGTCTGTGTTTATTTGATGAAACAACCATTCTGTTTTGCCAGCATATGTACCAATGGTTCAAGCGCCCACGATGTCAGTTGTCATGCCAACTGTGCCAGTGGTATCCTCATCAGTAAAAACAGGTATTTCTGCCCATTCTGTCATCCAGGTTCAATAGACCTTTTTCGCTTGGGCGGTTTGTTTTCCCATTACAGACCACGTGATATTCTCTAGAGAATTTTTCTTTTATCCACATAAAATTTCTTCATTCATAGACATGCGACTATTTGAAAATTTGAAAGCAACAATTCTCAAGAGTATCATCACATGGTCTGTAATGGGGCAACAAAATGCTCAAGCGAAAAAGGTCTATTCCCAGACCCAGTTTCCTATGTGGGCCGAGCTCATTGGGCATTCTTGTCCTTGCTCTGAGATTTTTACCCTGGATCCTGAGGTTTTCCACCCTCCACAAAAACCAGCAGGTTCAATCCTCAGTTTTGACACGCTTGTTTGGTACAAAAATTCCAATGGTAGTGAAAGAAATATGGAAATATCATAAAAATGGTTTCAACCGTTTGTGAAAGAGAAATGTGTCTTGGCGTCTGTGTTGTGGTTGCATAACTCCCTAATGGCATAACAGGAAAGACAGTTGGCATAGGGGAATTAACAGCTGTCAATAATTTCTTTGCATATTTAATATATTGTGATTTACTGTTCATTGTTTTTATTTAGAGTCCTTTGTGAATCCACCTGTTCCCGGAACAGATGATGGATCCGAAGCTGTGCCATTCACCGCCTCGTTTTCATGTGACGAAGAAGAATCACCACCCCCTCCCCCAGGTGTGTGTTCTGCTAATATTCCTTTACCGATCATGTGATTATTATTTTTTATGACTGTATACTGGGTTATTACTGTGCTGACATTGATAGGGAAAATGACATGTTAATTACTCTTCGAGCTGAAACTCCTCATCTGGAAGTCCAATGGGCCATTTCGGAGTTGCCTTTTGCCTCAGTTTCAAAACAAGTCCTTGTGCAAAACCATTCAAATGAAACTCATTTTGATATGCATGAAAAAAGGGCATGCAGGTGAAACACATTGTCATACGAATGGTTTCACACGAAGACGCTAATGGTAACTAAGAAATTGCCTATTGTTTGTCTCACAGTTTTTCATTTTTCATTTTTTTAAGAAACCAATGCTAACTTTTGTGTGGTTAAGTACAAAGGTTTACATCATTTTGAAATAATTGGTTTGGGTCGGGAGGTGGGGGATCCGCAACAACATTTCAGGTCGGGTAGAAGCTCTTGCAAGGTCTCACATGAATGGCTTGATACTCTTTAAGGGAACAACAGAACAAACAACAGGAACAACACCCCTAGCCCCCCCAAACAAACTTAAAGTATGACTACACGCTTATGATAGCTGCTATACTACTAAATATATATATATATGCAAAAATGAAACAGTAAGCGTGGAGTATTTTAGTCGATTTGGTGCCTGTCTTTTAAACCATCCGTGTGTTCTCTGCATTATCATATTTAGCACAAGTTTGTTTTCATGATTTAGGTCCTCAACTGTCTTGTTCATTATTTCACCACAGGAACAGACGATCTCCCTCCCCTCCCTCCAGTGGAATCGTCTGCACCCCCACCTCCACCCCCAGAACCAGTGGAAGCCCCTCCCCCTCCCCCAGGAGAAGAAATGCCAACAACTTCAGTAACACCGTGTGCATCGCTTTCTCGACCTGTTGTGGACTACTCTGATTTGGACATGGCTAGTGCAAGTCCCCCTCCTCCTGCTCTCCCAGCGGCTGTGCCCCAAAGCACTGGAACTCAGTTGTCAACGCTATCACAGGTGTGTGAGATTTGAATAAAAAATCGTGATGTAGTTCGTTTGTGTTTGTTTTGTTTAGCTTTGTTAAAGGCTGCCTCAGGTCAGGCAAATAAGAAAACACTTAAGGTCAGCAAAAGTCAGGGAATTTTATTTTGAGTCAGGGAAGATCGACATTTTGAAGAAAAGTCCGGGAAAATTTAAATTAGAACACCTTGATCACCACAGCTGAATTAGGTAAAGATGGAAATTTGTTATGACCAGTGTTATTTTGACATCGGAGTTGTCATAGCAACGCTCTTACAGAATTTGTTCAAACTTTGCCAACATTGAGGCAGGTGTAGGAGGTACATGCTCCCGTGAGCGATTTCCGAAAAAATCTCCTGGTGCCGAGCAGTAGATCGTTTTCACTGTCACGCAATAAAAATAAAAATTGAAGAACCATTCATTGAATGAGGTCAACAAAATAGGATATTATAGGAAATAAGTAAATAAGTCATTCCTCCAAGTTTTAGGTCTGTGCGCTATCCCAAACTGCAGATATTCGTCGAAATGTTTTGCACAAATTTACAGAGCCCAGTATGGATCCGCCATATTGGTGCACCACAGATGTGCACCAATATGGCGGCCGGAAAATACTGTAAACATCTGGAACTTACTTTGGTCATCTAGGCCACTGATTATCGGTACTGGACAAACAGACATTTACATGAACACATTTCCTGCTACTTTAACTTCTCAAATGGCAAAAAGTCATAAGATAAATGCATATTTTTTGACAAACACGATCGTAACTGTATGTCACGCACCGCCATAACTCTGAAATTCAAAGCGCGCTGGTTTCAAAACGAAGGACGCTACTGAGCTGAAAAGTCGCAAACAGATATAATTTTAGTACCTCTTATGCCTGATGTGGATGCAAACTTTGGTGTCTCTTTAGTTTTGGACTTTAGTACCTGATGACGTCACGTGAAAACGATCTATACGAACGAAATTGATAAACGTGATGACGTCATTACGTTGCTATGACAACTCCGATGTCAAAATAACACTGGTCATAACAAATTCAGCTGTGGTGATCGTTTTCGATGGCATTGTCAATGACGATCTGGTTAGTTCTCAAACTTGAGCGGTGTTGCCCCTAAAAAACCCAGTCGAGCCACCTTAAGGCTGGAAGAAACATTTCAGGTCAGTGTGATCTCAGCGATGCTTAAGGGAAATTTTATTTTTACCCACCGAAAGTGAGAGAATTAAGAAAACTGATGTCTGTGGAAACCATGTTCTTATCTTGCTGTTTTTGTGTTGTAGGAGACTGTGGTCACTGGACTGCCCTCCCCCTCCCCCGCGGGAGCAGCTACAAAACCTAAAGTGAAAAAGAAGAAAAAGGTAAGGTCTGAATGTGCTACTTGAAAGATAATTACTTTGGTTCACATCATTATTGGGTATAATGCAGGCAGCTGAGGACTGTTTGTTGTTTTTCTCTTCAGACGTCCAAAGTTGGTTCTGCGCTACTTTCGTCCAAGGCACGCAAAGTTTCTTCTCTGGTTCAGAAGTGGCAGAGTGTTAAACAACAACAACAAGAGCCAGTGCTCGACAGCAGTGAAGACGATGAGGAAGCAAATGATCCTGTTCGACAGATAGAGGACTGGAAGAAAGAACATGTCGAAAGGTATTCGATTATTTGACGCGAAGCTCTTGATTTACAAGGCGATTTTCACTTGATTGATCAAACCCACCCCTGCGATTTAAAGGAGCTACTTCACGGGGATTTCGCAGATTTTTAGTCTAAACTGTTCTGAAATTTGTGGCAGGGGGGGGGGGGGGGGGGGCAACTTAACCCATGAAAAACGTTATCTTTGAACATCTAATGGAAGATATTTCTTAAATTGGGGGATAAAAATCAAGCTACGGCTAAAAGTATCAATTTCTTTGACGACGTGCGGGAACAACTTGAAAAGGTAATTTTTAATAAAAATGGACCATCAATTTTAGGTTTCCTGCGATACAAATATCAATTTTGGCTGTTCAAAAATCTGGTAAAATCCGTGACAAAGCACCTTTATTTAAGGTGGCTCGACCCAGTATTTTTATTAGACCACCTTCCATCTTTGATCCTTCCGTTCCAAAACAGCTCGATTCCAATTCCATATCCATTATAACACATGGATTACATATAGACTGAACCACAAGATGATATCAATTATTCGGAGATCGGATGGGATATCACGTGGTAATGACGTCACAATTGTTTTAGCTCTGAATTAAATTTTAGCCCATATCCGCATTTTCTCTTGAAATGCTTTACGCTACTTATACCTTGGGTGTTCGCCTTCTGCTGAGCGGAGTTTCATGAAAATCGATAAGAGGAATTTTGAAATATTTTGGAATTTCTTTAGAAAGGGCATAATTTATGCGTAAAATGAGCTTATACTTCATATATACAAATTTGCTACTTCTTGGATGGTCACTGAAAGTTTTTACCAATCATTCTTTGAACAAATGCCTTGTACACCATCTCCAAACCGCTAGACTCAAGTAGACTTACGCGATTTCGAAAAACATGAAAATATATTCATCAGGGTGAAACTCAATGTTGAGCTTTGTCACAATTTCTAAGGGTTCTTTCACGAAAACAGCGATTTTTTTAAAATTCGTCGATAAATTTTTTTAAAAAAATTTCAGGGCTGCAATTGATCAATGCACTACACAATCCCTGAATTTCATGTACATTGAAAACGTCTGAGGTTGACTAATATAAACGCAAAGTTGGGTAAATATTGAAGCGATGTCATAGTTTTGGATAATTTTGTCCTCTGGGATATCCTATTGTCTCGAGCTTAGCATAACATCGAATTCTTGTGCACCACGCGTGAAATGGCCACGCTTGGCTGTCCCCCGAAATCTTTCCGAAGTCTTTCCGAACTATAGCAAGTTGTTTGGAAAAAAATGGAAAACAAGCTGTCACGCATCAGCTTTACTACTGTAGTCTTGGTTGAAATGAGCGCTAGTTTTCAACATGCAGTCGTTTTCTTTGGGAATGTGTTACATCACTCACTAAAGAATTACCATTAGGATATTTCGGAAAGATTTCGGGGGACAGCCAAGCGTGGCCATTTCACGCGTGTTGTACAGGAATTCAATGTTGTGCTAAGCTCGAGACAATAGGAAATCCCAGAGCACAAAACTATGATATCGCATCAATATTTACCCAATTTTGCGTTCATATTGGACAACCTTAAAGTTTTCAATGTACATGAAATTTAGGGATTGTGTAGTACATGGATCAATTGCAACCCTGAAAATTTTTAAAAAAAATTTATCGACGAATTTTAAAAAAATCGCTGTTTTCGTGAAAGAACCCTTAGAAATTGTGACAAAGCTCAACATTGAGTTTCACCATGATGAATATATTTTCATGTTTTTCGAAATCGCGTAAGTCTACTTGAGTATAACGGTTTGGGTATGGTGTACAAGGCATTTGTTCAAAGAATGATTGGTAAAAACTTTCAGTGAACATCCAAGAAGTAGCAAATTTGTTTATATGAAGTCTAAGCTCATTTTACGCATAAATTATGCCCTTTCTAAAGAAATTCCAAAATATTTCAAAATTCCTCATATCGATTTTCATGAAACTCCGCTCAGCAGAAGGCGAACACCCAAGGTATAAGTAGCGTAAAGCATTTCTAGAGAAAATGCGGATATGGGCTAAATTTGATTCAGAGCTAAAACAATTGTGACGTCATTACCACGTGATATCCCATCCGATCTCCGAATAATTGATATCATCTTGTGGTTCAGTCTATATGTAATCCATGTGTTATAATGGATATGGAATTGGAATCGAGCTGTTTTGGAATGGAAGGATCAAAGATGGAAGGTGGTCTAATTAGGGCTGCAACGATACACCGGTGCACCGGTGAACCGCGATATTTTTTGTCACGATACGAATATCGATATTTGAATGGGATATCGCTGTATCGCAAAACAACAAAATATTTCTCATAAAAAATGAAAAATTACTTTACCAACATTCAGAAATTACTGTTTTAATCAGTTTTATGACTCCTTACCCAAGTACAAGCCTTTTTTAGCCACTTCCGCTTCCAGTCACGTATTTTTCAATGCGTAGTTTCAATAAGTTGTCAGCTGACAAAGTCTTATGCGCCCGCAAAAAAACGCGCGGTTCGTTCGTCACGTTAGTTCTTTCGTCAAAATGCCTTCCTCTGCAGTTGAGTTACAACTGGCACCGTCCTCTTATAAGTCAAAGGTATGGAAAGACTTTGGATTCAAAGTTTTTTACGATGGCCAAGGAGTAAGACACTCCTCGTTATATTCTTGTGTTACTTTTTACCATTTGTTAATTGTTATCAATGGAAATTAAAGATTCCAAAGCAGTTTAGTAACATTACGTCATTTGTCAGTTGTATGTTATGATGTATCGTATCGTGTATCGTATCGTGGCACTTGTACCGAGATATGTATCGGTTGCTAAGAAAATGTATCGTTGCAGCCCTAGGTCTAATGAAAATACTGGGTCGAGCCACCTTAAGTACTCTTAAATTAAGCACTCTTTTTTACGCCATCTCGAGGGTGAAATGATATAAACCTTTTTTGCCTGTCAGCCTCGGCGCCAGCTTTAACCATGTTAACATGTGGTGTTAGATTCCTCATTCCCGTGTGAAAATGTTTTATGTGAGATAAAACCCGTTTTTAACGTTATATTTTGTTTTGTTCAGTGGCCAGGCAGCTTACAATCCTAACTTTGAAGAAATCAAGGGGGACTGGAGAGAGAGAATCCGTCAACGCCAGGCCAAGGCCAAGGGTGGGGCTGCTGCTGACCAGAAAGACACATAGGCGCAAAACAGTAGATCAGGAAGAAAATCAGCTTGGCGTCCAGTCCTCCACGACCCCATGAGGCTAAACGGGCAGAGTTAACAAACAAGAGCACATAAACGCCGCTCAACAGATTCGCTGTTATGGCGAAAGGAGGCAGATGAGATATATTAAAAATTACATACTCGTAGAGACGGAGGCGTTGTTTTCCAAATCTGTATTTTCCTCTCCACAAAAAATGTTATTTTTCTCTTAGAGAAACCTTGTAAGCCCTGATATCAATATACAAGTTCTATATATTTGTCTCCAGACGGAACCTCGCTCCCAGGGTCTGGGGGGCAGGGAGAGAGAGACCCTGGGAACGAAGTTGCTCCATACGTTCCTTAAAATATTTTGAAGAATATGATACACTTTAAGATTGTTTTTCTTCTTGGTTATCAGTTGCTTACTTCTCATTACCTGAACACCTGAGTTTGTTATGCTATTGTGAGGAGAAATGAGATACTGATCATTGGCGTAAAACGTGTAATAAAACGCCAAATACACTGTTATTGTGATAGGAGGATTACATACCCTTGGCCGGAGACAGACGTTGTTTTCCAAAATAATCTGTATTTTTCTCTCCCCGGACGAAATATTACAGTGGAACCTCGATTTAACGAAGTGCCAAGGGAGTGGGGAAATTTGAAATGAAATTTCTTCAATTCTATAACACGAGGGCAAAACAGCTCATTACAGCTGCTAGCTGTATACAAATGACAGCTCATTTCGTTATTTGACAATACCGGTTCAAAGGAAAAAGCGAATTTCTACGCTCGCTTTGTTCGATGGAAGATACATTCTAACGGATAACAATTAAAAGACAGGGGCAATCCTCACATAAAGAAATTTTTGAATAAGAGTCCTGATTAGAAGATTTACTACAATAGTACAGTGTTAAAAATGTTGTTAACGTTTTGTTATCATGGAGGGAAGGGGTGGGAAGCGCCCCCCACCCCCTTGCTTCTTCCGTTTTGGCTTGCATCGGCCATTAAGGCGGGGTTTTACCTGAAGTTGAGTGAAATTTTAAGAGGTTTAGAGAAGGGATAGAGGAAAGAAAATTATTTTTGGAACACCACCAGACAGTTGACCCCAACGCAAGAGCATCCCAGGTTGTCAGGGGACAGTTTGGGTGTCCATCTACTAATTTTTAACTTCAAATTCCAATTTTAAAATCACATTAAATCTTTAATATTTCTTATTTCTCCAAATTTTACTATTCCTTTGAGAAAAACTATCTCTTCCCAAACATCTCCAAAAATCACCAAAAAATTTACAAAACACCGCTAAACATAGCTTTGTGAAATGAGCAGAGGGTTTTGGGAATGCTTGAAATGGGAGCGAGAAATTCGCATTAAACCCAAGTTAAGCGGTGTAAAAACGGGCTTCAGGTGAACCCCCGCCTTAACACTGGCAAAAGCCTCAATAATAGTTTTTATTACATGAATAGTAGGGCGTGGATTTTGAATGCCTAAAGTCTGAGTTTTATACCCTGTCCCCAGTCCAATAACCTTTACATTGACAAATACAATTTTCTTTGAAAAATTAGGGGTGGCCCATGGACTGGGTCAAGGGTGGTCCATGGACCGGGTCCATGAGGGTGGTCCATAGACAAGGTCCATAGGGTGGTCCATGCACCTTGGTCCATGTTTTGTATACGTCCGAAATTCGGCTTGGCGCTTGAGCTTTCTAAAATGAGCTTTCCACCCTTGTTCTCCTGTTATATTCTCATACATTTCTTTATATTTCAAACATGCAAACCGTCAGACCGCTTGTATGGGCCCCGTGTGGTGACAGGCATTCCAGTAATAAGTTATTCCAGACCTCGCGCTGGCAATCATCGAAAATGGATCGCAGACGCCCCAGCAAAAGCTCTTCCTTCAGATGAAACATTCCTGCCAATCTAATGTATTCTGCGGTAATGTATTCTGCGGGAATAAATTTTTGCGCATCGAGGTTAATCCGCAATAAGTAGAAACCGCAAACTGATTTTCATGTCCCGGTGATTACAGGCGTCTCATAACAAGTCAGTATGATCAATATATTCTCGTCTGGCGTTACTGCCTAAACAGGAATACATTCAAAACATCGATCTTAGTTGGACGTTTGAGATGGCGAGCGTTCATTCTGAGCAAGTTACCCCAAGTACAAATAACGAAAGCTTCAATGAAGTGTTCACGCCGAAAAACACACTCGATCAGCCATGCGACGTTGTTTTGGTGGTCGAAGGTGGCAAGAAATTCAATGCTCACGGAAACGTTCTTTCCGAGGCAAGTCCTTTCTTTGAAAAGCTGCTGAACAGCGACATGAAAGAGTCACAAGAAGGAGTAGTTCGGTTGGAGATGTTTAGCGAGTCTGTTATGGCGGCTGCACTGGAGTTTATTTATTCTCGTCACGTTGAAATATTGAATGAAGACAATGCCCGAGACCTGATCGTTATGGCCGATTATTTGTTACTTGAGAAACTAAAATCTCTTGCTGAGGGAATTTTAGCACAGAAGCTGAATATTTCAAATTGCATTTCAACTTATTATTTTTCTGAAAGATATCAATGCGAAGAAGTTCTTTCCAAGACCAAGAAATTTATCCTTGCAAATTTCACCGCCGTGTACGCAGCGAACCGGGAAGATGTTTTGAATATGTCGAGCAAGGAAGTTGAAATGTGGATTTCAAGTGATGCAATAGATGTTCGCGCCGAGGAAGATGTGTTTAAATTCATTCTAGCATGGATTGATCATGACAAAAACAAGCGAAAGAAATATTTTGCCGAGCTATTTCGCCACGTTCGACTCGTTTATGTATCGCGTGACTTTCTAAGCAGTGATGTCGTGACCAGTGATCTGGTGAAAGAGAATGAAATCTGGTGAAAGAGAATGAAAGAGAATGAAGGCTAAATACTTTGACAATTTCTCTGTGCCAGCAAGGAAGTCGCTTGAGACCCCTGCTATAGTAATAACTAGGGGAACAGAACTTCTGTGTTATTTTCCTGGTGATGATAGCTGGTGTAGGTTTGGTGAGATACCAAAAGAAATACCTCATAGCAGGTATGTAACGGTCTTTGTATTTTTCCCTTGTGGAGGTAAATTATATGGCATTAGATGTTACCTATGCGATATGACTGATATGGTGAGCTATAATCCTTACAGTAACAGCTGGACGAGATTACCACCTTTGGAAGAAGACAGACGTTTGTTGCAGATATTTTTTTCAGATGTAAAGGGAATGCGCGCTTTGCTGTCTAATAAATGCCCTTCTTGTACGAGAACTGTAGGACCGTGTGACGAAGAGCATAGCTGGTTCATCTCGACGTACAAACCGGAATCACACTCATGGGAAGATAAATTATCAATTGATCATTTTCATCGAAATGCATCCTTAGAAGATTATTGCATTGCAGCCAGTGACCAATCTATATATTTTATTAGCCGTGATGATTTCACAAGTGGTGTTTACAGGAACAACTTAAGCGAAGGCCAGTGCGAAAAAGTAACTGACATTCAAATAGCAAGACTAGGCAGGGCTCACGGAGCTGCAGTGAACGGAAAAATCTTCATTGCTGGGGGGCCGCAGCAATGTGGGATGTACGATGAAACAACAAATAAATGGCAGTTTATCGCAGATATGAAGAAACCAAGTGCACTTGTCAACCTCTTGGCCGGCGCTGATGGGAAAATGTGTGCTGTGAGCTCGCAATACATTAAGCGTGCAGATCTACAACAAATAAGCATTGAATGTTATAACCCTGAAAAGAATACCTGGGAGATGAAAAGTGAAGTGGTATTCCCCGATAGAAGGGTCTGGTTCCGCTATTCGACAGCTGTAAATGCTTACTCGATGGGAATCTTCAAAGGATTATGTCACATACGTCCGCTGGAGACCAGTTCTTCAGATAGCTTTTCTGAAACTACTACCACGAAGGATTCGTGCTTCCCATACGAAACAGGTAAACGGAAATGCGTTGTCATGTGACAGACTCTTTCTGTACGTTTTGTGAAAGACTGGGAAGTGTGATCAGGAACCGTGAAAACTGAGATCCTTGGTCCTTGATCCATTTCATTTGCAACAAGATACTTTTGTTTTATGCAAAACACTGTAACGTGATTGTCACGAACATAAGCCTTGCATTACACATGTTATTTTTATCATTTTTTTCTCGGTTTATTTTTCACTTGTATTTCACAACTTCTAAGCGTAATATGATCTCTAAGACTGAACAGAGATTGCACGGAGATTTTAAAATAGCACGGCCCGGGCGATATCCTTCACCTTTCTAAGCGATGACATCATCGCTTAATGTCAGCGTGCAAGTGGACGGGATCTGTCTATCGACCGATCTATAGAACCGAATAGGACTGGAAACTAACTACAGAAATAAACGTCTTTAGAAAAGAAATCAAGTTTAGCTCAACAAGAAATTGTCGCGTAGAACTCAAAGCAAAATGCTCCCGGGCAGTTAGAATACATACATACATACATTATTCAAGAGGCAAAGTTACAAAAGTATACATATATATATTAAAAAAAAAAAAAGATAAAAAGGCGTCTAGAAAAAGAAGAAAGGAAAGGAAAGGACTAATACAAAGTATAAACGTAAGAGACAAATTATATTTGATGAGTTCTATTAGATTTATTAAACAGAAATCTTTACATTCTTTAAAACAAAAGGGCACGCGCCCCTCTGTAAAACTAGAAGTAACCAACGGTTAGGAAGTGCGGGCTATAATGCTTTTGAGACGGGGGATTTTCAATAGATCTTTTGTTGAGTACTGAAATTGGCTGGCCATCGCATTGGATAGTTATCATACAAAAATCTGCATGTCTCTGTTGAAGATGATTTCCAGTCAGGGTTCGATGTCATTATACGTTGCACTTCGGTACAAGCATGAGGTGATATGCTTCTGACTTCGGTAATAGCGTACATGAAGTTTCTGGATCCCATATTTAGCTTTTTGCATTCGAGATTCGATGGGCTGAAATGTTGGTTTAATTTGGGGGAAACGAAGAGGGTCTTCTTCTCGTTTTTGTTTGGTAAAGATACTTGGGGTCAATAATGATGGGAAAGGTAGGTTTGTCCCTGAATTTATATTTTTGCAAGCAAACATTCCTTCTTGTGTCTTTGTAAACATTGAGAACCGAGAATGCACAGTTTGTACTGGAAACAGATTAAGGAACTCAAGAATTAAAGGCTGGGTGGGCTAAAAGATACTGGAAAAGCTCTTATTTATAGCAATGAAATGAGCTTTATGTAGTATTGTTTTGTCATGTTTATCACCGCAGTGTGTTTATTTCTACTAAAGTAAAATGGCCGAAAAAATAAGAGTGTTTACGGTCTTTAGGGTAGCATCAGTATAAGCAGAAAAGGTTTAAAATATTTTGGTGGTGTTTCAAAAATAATTTTCCTTTTTCTATCTCTTTTTCTTACACTCAAATCGCTGCCCCGACTTCGCAATACAATATAATGCATAACGCAACCGAAGTTGTAAACACATGTACGCGTTGCGGACCTATGTGCTAAGTTAGCTCAATGCGTTGGAAAAGGCGGGCACGCATAGTTCTTTTTTGTTTCCTCCTCCGTATTTTTTTCTTTCTTTTTTCCCCCCAAAAAAAGGTTAACAAGTGCTTCCCATTTATTGTTTTGCTCAATATAATTTATTCATGCTTTGCAGGCATTATGTTGAAAAAACCCATGCTTGCCTGTAGGCTGTAGCTCGCGTTTATCAGAAGGACAAAACGACCCAATTTGCTAAAATCACTTGTGTCGATTAAAAAATAAATATTATAGCTGTTTAGTTTCTATATGGTTAATTTTACGGTGAGCTGGTAGAAAAGTAGCTGTTCTTTCGTTACAGCCAACCCTTGTTCCGAGGCCGGCCAGCCAGCCAGCCAGACTGGCATATATTCACCCATTCAGCCAGCTAATGCACCAGTCATTTGAAACCCCCCGACCCCCCATTCACTTTTTTGGCAAGTGAAAGCAAGTGAAGTCCCCGGTCCCCGGGAGAAAAGTGAATGGTGAACTCCCCCGCCCCCACATGATCCACACACATGGTGAATCCCTTGTAGAAAACTTGTTATTAGACTGTTCACAGCCCTCTAGTTTTTCGTGTTTTTTCGATCAATGAGCGCGCGGTGAGAACGACGAGAAAACTGGACGCCAGCGCAAGACGGAAGAAGCAAGGGGGTGGGGCGCTTCCCGCCCCCTCCCTCCGCGCGCTTGCGCTTCGCGCTCGCTTCGTTTGCTTTTTTGCGTTGAAAAATCGAGAGGCGGTGGACAGTCTAACTTGTTATAGTCAAGCACAACAAGGGAAGACAATAACGTTGGTAACTGGATGGTAGCCGTGAAATGAACACATTGATTTCAGAATAGCTAAGAACGAAATTACATTCTTAGATACGATAGTGTACAAAGGGGAAAGATTCCAAACCAATCTATCCTCGGAATCAAAACTTGCTACAATCCGACAGAGACCTTTCAATATACACACTATTCCCCTTGCCACCCACCACGTGTTAAGAGGGGAGAAGCTATCAGACTCCTAAGAACAAACTCCTCGGCAAAAATTTCCAGGACGCCATGTGTAACTTCAAAACACGACTTGAAGCGCGTGGTTATCCAACATGCATGATTGAAAAAACGTTATCTGAGGTCTCCTTTGCCGAAAGGCAGTCGGCACTTAAAAGACTTCTAATAATGCCTTTTGTGACAACATATCACCCAGGGGGTTAAAAATTTAAAACAAATACTGATGCAACAATGGAGTCTCATCCAAAATCAGCCACTGCTGAAACCAATTTCCAAAACGCCTCCGATCATATCATACAAAAGAGGTAAATCGCTCAAAGACATACTCGTCAGAGCAGAACTTTAAAGGCTCACGCGTCGCTGTCGTAAAACCACATAGGGAAGTCTGTGTAGGCCGACCTGTCTATGACGTTTAACAACCACAACAACCATTTTATTTTGCCAAATTAAATTGAGAGAAAATTACAGCAGAATATAAATTAACTAAAATAGGCAAAAAAAAACTACCCAGAATAGAAATAAACTAAACGAGCTGAGTAGTTACAAAAAAGGAATTTAATTGCTTGACGAGGTTGTAAATCATGTATGCAAAATTACTGATCATGGAGTGACTGCCCCGCTTATTCCCCCGGTCCGGGATGTGAAGACCGTGATTTCTGGCGCATTCCCCGCCTAACGGGGGACCAAAATGGATTGAATCTGAAGTGAAAGCCCCGCTTTTACCCCGCTCATGCCCGAGGGGATTTGGGGGGAGGCGGGGGGGGGGGGGGGGGGGTCTGGGGATTTCCAATGACTGGTGCATAACCAACCAGCTTTCCAGATAGCCACTGGCTGTACATGCCGGTAAGCTTACTTTATCATTCTTTTTTCTGTTTGAAACATAATGCTTTGGTAAAGGTTAAAACAAAATAGTGGGAAACAGTGACGGTTTGAAAGTTTGAAAAATTACGATTGGTATGGAAAAGAAATGCGCTCTTTCGCTTGATTTACTGTTCCTTGTATGAGGGTGGTAAAGGGTTTTTTCCGTGTTCGGCGCAGTAACAACAGCTTCGCCAGTTTCGTGACAATCGCAGTCAGATCATGTGATGACAGTTTAGGCTGCGAGCAGGCTCCCAAAGAAAACGGCGAGCGAATGGCAGGGGAGAATTAAAAGCCTCTCTCCGCGCCCTTTTCCCTTCCCCCACTCCCTCCTTTCTCTTGCCGCTTACTTTTCGCTCCATCCCTCGACCGGAGAGCCTGTTCACAGGCTAATCACGGTTTCGTGCAGGCGTCACGGTGTTACCAGCTACGGCCCCAGCTACAGGAACAAACACTAAACATCAACTATTGGCGTATTTAAAATGACAGCCGTTCATTCTGAGCAAAGCCCAAGTCCAAGAAACGAAAGCTTCAATGAAGCGTTTTATACACCGAAAACCACACTCGATCCTGTCGATCAGCCATGCGACGTTGTTTTGGTGGTCGAAGATGGCAAGGAATTCAAAGCTCACAGAAAAGTTCTTTCAGAGGCAAGTACTTTCTTTGAAAAGCTGCTGAACAGCGACATGAAAGAGTCACAAGAAGGAGTAGTTCGGTTGGAGATGTTTAGCGAATCCGTAATGGCGGCTACACTGGAGTTTATTTACACAGGGAGAGTTCAGATATCGACTCAAGAGATTGCCCAAGGGCTGATCGTCACGGCGGACTATTTGTTTCTCCCAGGCCTAAAAACTCCAGCTGAAGAAGTTGTTATGCAGAAGTGGAATGTTTCAAATTGTATTTCAACTTACTATTTTGCTGAACTGTATCAATGCGAAGAACTTGTTTCCAGGACCAGACAATTTATCCTTGCAAATTTCGCAACCTTACTGAAAACGGAAGAGTTTTTAAGTTTGTCTTGCAAGGAAGTTGAAATGTGGATTTCAAGTGATGAAATAGATGTTAGCGCCGAGGAGGATGTGTTTAAGATCATTCTAGCATGGATTGATCACGACAAAAGCAAGCGAAAGAAACATTTTGCCGAGCTATTTCGTCACGTTCGACACCACTATGTATCGCGTGACTTTTTAAACAGTAATGTCGTGACAAATGACCTGGTGAAAGATAACAAAGGCTGTTTGGATTTTGTAAAAGGTGCTTTTAGCTCAACTGACCCTAAGAACTGTGATTACCTCTCTGTTCTGCCTAGGACGTCACTCAGGGCCCCTGCTATAGTACTACGTGTTGGTGCAAATTTCCTATGTTATTTTCCTGGAGAGAACACCTGGTGTAAGTTAGGTGAGATACCATCTGAATATGGAATGTTTCAATTTTTCCCTTGTGAAGGTAAATTGTACGGTGTTAGAGCACGATGTTACCCATCGGATATGGTAAGCTATAATCCATACACTAACAGTTGGGTGAGATTACCGCCTTCAGAAGAAGACAAATGTTTGTTGCAGATATTTGTTTCAAATGTAGAGGAAATGTACGCTTTGCTGTCTGATAGATGCCCTTGTTTGAATGCAAGAAGGTGTGACAGGGAACATAGTTTTTTCATCTCAAAGTATAAACCAGAGTCACACTCATGGGAAGATATATTAACAGTTGATCATTTTGATCCAAATGTAAGACGACATTTCTGCATTGTACCTTGTGACCATTTTATATATTTTATTGGTGGTGAGGGCATACAATTGCCTGGCAGTGATACGCGCAATGGCAGTGATATGTGCAATGTTGACAGGTACGATTTAAGCAAAGGTGAATGGAAAAAAGTAGCTGACATTCAAAGAGCAAGACACTTTGCTTACGGCGTTGCAGTAAATGGGCAAGTCTTCATTGCCGGTGGAAATACAGTAAGAAGGAAAGCTCGATGTGAGATGTACGATGAAACAACAAACAAATGGCGGTTTATCGCAACCCCCAAGAAAGTGGATTTACTTGATGCTGTCTTAGCTGCTAATGGGAAAATGTATGCTGTGAGCTATGAGTTTACGAGTGTTAAGCATCTGGCTGGGGAATGTGATAATATTTTGCAACAGATAAGTGTTCAATGTTATAAGCCTGAAAAGGATGAATGGGAGATAAAAACTGAAATGGCATTCCCTGTGAAAAGTTCCTGTGTAACAGCTGCACACGCTTGTTTAATGAGAGTTTTCAAAAGATTACCCAACATCCAACCACTGGAGACCAACACTCCAGAAAGCCTTTCTGGAGCTACTACCACATAGACTTCATCCTCTCACAAAACAGGCAAGCAGAAATGTTTAATTGTGTGACAGAAACTTTTCACGTGTGGGTAATTCATTTTATGAGAAAAGTGTTACCAGAGGCAGTGAAATGCAAGATCCTTTGTAATTTCTAACTTGTAAATTGTGAAAAGGGTTGAAGGTGGATGGCAACAGCTTCCATCACTCTTCACCAGTTATACATTATAATTCTTTCAAATGATAGTTGATCTTGTATAACTGTATCTACGATGTTTGATCTTATATGTCTATTTCATGTTGTATATCCACTACTTAATGGACCATTAGAAAAGTGATGTCGGGGGGGGGGGGGGGGGGAGAGGGAAAAAATTCATGGAAGGGAAAATGTCTGGAAAAAAATTCAAGCGAGGAAAAACGCAAAGGAGAAAATTCTTGCACTAGATGGGCTGCATTTTGATATTAAACCAGAATGCACCAACTGGCATTGGAGCATGTGTAGATTTTCAAAAATTTCCCATGGGAGAATGCCCCTAGACCCCCTTATGGAAATGGGCCTCCAGTGCATTTTAACACATCGCAATCAGTGCTCACTTTTGGGCTTCCTCACTTCAAAAGTATTTTATGTCAAAAAATAAACTCTAAACTCTTGCAAGTTTAAATTTCCTGTCACCCCCCCCCCCCCCCCTCCACACCTCCACACCCACATCACTTTTCTAACGGTCTGTACCTAATTTTAGTTTATATTCTGTGTTTCAATTTTTATCAAATATAGTACACAACCCCTTAAGCATTGTGCTTTAAATTTTTATCATCTTTAAATAAAGGATGTGATTATGATAATTATGATCAATTTGTGATTGCCGTGAAGCAAAGCAGCCATTCTTGTCCCCTAAATTAAACCCTCTTTTCTTTTGGTCACGTGCTCGACGAATCGAGAACAAATAAACAGCTTACTAATTCATTTTCAACTAATTTAAATTTGCAAGGACCACCGTGACGAAATAGAAGTACCGGATCCTCTAAATGTAGAAGATCTAATCAGCTATAACAAAATAGTAAACGAAGAAAAGCAAGGCTGATTGAACAGTTGGGAACTATATATATATTTCCAATATTTCGGAAGGCACGGCCTTCCTTCTTCAGGGTGTTACAAAGAATGTAACACCGTGAAGAAGGAAGGCCGTGCCTTCCGAAATATTGGAAACATATATATAGTTCCCAACTGTTCAATCAGCCTTGCTTTTCATCGTTTACTAATTCATGTGTGTGTGCATGCGCAAGTTTCATTTTCTGTTACTCCCAATCTCGTCCCGAGAGACCGCTTTTTTTTGGTGAGCACCGAGAATGAGGACTCTCAAATGGCATTCCCAGAGTCCACGTTCCCCTAGTCCAGCGGTCTGAAACACCGGACATGTGTAACGCGGGCTCTTGGGACAAGACTGCAAGACTGTTACTCAATCTCGTCTCCAGAGGCCGCGATCCTTCTGGTCTGCGCCAGGGATTGAACAAGTAAGCCTACTATGATCTACTACAGTTTTTTAATGCACTTCGTTAATTCTAGTATGTTTTTAATTTTTGCCCCTGGCTTTCATAAACTTCTTCAGTGAACTGAAAGAGCAACCGTACAAGACAGGGCCCGTTAGCTCTGCAGCTTCGCATGTTTTCTAATACATATCATCGCACATAGCACTGTTTTAACGCTCAACATCATTTTAAATAACTCCGACGGTAACATAGTGTGGCTACAAACTTCGTGTAAAGCCACACAAAAAATGATGTTTGCGGTTTCGGATAGTGGCTTCATACGTTTTGTAAACATTTGACGGGACAATTTTTTTGTTTACGTTCACGCATTTTCCTGTCACTACAGAACGCGTTTCCGAGATTGGAAAAAAAAATTATAGCCGAAAAAAAAACACTAACGCAAAATATTCCGCCAAGTGGCCCGAATCGCACAAGCTGAATCGTCTGAAGAATAAGGCTAGCTAGCTATGGCCGGCGGTCTCGTGTAGAAAAGCACATCAAAACACATCTTCAGCAGTGAAAATTGTCCCAGGTCAAGATTTAGTATGTGGCTTCCTATCTAGTCTGTAATTGGTCGCAAAACCAATCAACACTGCAGAAAAAAATAAGTTCTAAGATCTTCAGTAACCGCGCTTTTTAAATTTAACTGCGTTTTTACTCAAAAAAGAAATCAATAAATCACAGCTTTTGGCTAAAACGAGACGCAAATTCTTGACACCCACAGTTGCAACGCGATAACAATTTCAAAGCCGTCCTTGACGATTCACGGATTACTGTAGACACCGAATTATTTGATGATCACGAGCTGTATTTAATAATATTGCACCATCGCTTACAGCAGTCAGTGAATAAATGTACAGACTGCCCTGATTTACATAATTCAGCTTTTGCGGTCGCGTGAAGAACAAAAACCGTCTAGAGGTGAATATAGTGATCTAAAGTGAGTCATCATAAAATTTTGAGAACTAATCCTCCATTGCACGCAAAATGGCAACCGAAGTACAACGTGCTGACAATTCTGAGCAGATCCCTCCAAGTCCAAGTAAAGAAAGCTTAAAAAATCAACTATTTTTGGCGGAAGACACGCTCGATGAGCCATGTGACGTTGTTTTGGTGGTCAAAGGTGACAAAGAATTCAAAGCTCACAGAAAAATTCTTTCAGAGGCAAGTCCTTTCTTTGAAAAGCTGCTGAACAGCGACATGAAAGAGTCACAAGAAGGCGTAGTTCGGTTGGAGATGTTTAGCGAGTCAGTCATGGCGGCTACACTGGAGTTTATTTACACTGGTCATGTTGAGATATTGAATAAAGACAATGCCCGAGACCTGACCGTCATGGCCGATTATTTGTTGCTTGAGAAACTAAAATCTCTTGCTGAGGATGTTTTATTAGCGGAGAAGCTGTGTATTTCAAATTGCATTTCAACTTATTTTTTTTCTGAAAGATATCAATGCGAAGAAGTTCTTTCCAAGACTAAGAAATTTATCCTTGCAAATTTCACTGCCGTTTACCCAAACCCGGAAGACGTTTTGAATATGTCGAAGAACGAAGTTGAAATGTGGATTTCAAGTGATGAAATGGATGTTAGCACCGAGGAAGATGTGTTCAAGTTCATTCTAGCATGGATTGATCATGACAAAAGCAAGCGAAAGAAATATTTTGCCGAGCTATTTCGCCACGTTCGACTCGTTTATGTATCGCGTGACTTTCTCAGCGGTGATGTCGTGACTAGTGATCTGGTGAAAAACAACGAAGGCTGTTTGGATCTTGTAAAGGATGCTATGAACTTCATTGACTCTAAAAATCGTGATTATCTCTCTGCTCCACCTAGGAAGTCACTCGAGACCGCTGCTGTAGTTATGCGTGTGGGTGCTGATCTTCAGTGTTATTTTCCTGGTGAGAATACCTGGTGTAGGTTAGGTGAAATACCATCAGAATTCGATGATATAAAATGTGACAAACTTTTCCCTTGTGCAGGAAAATTATATAGTGCTCGCGAAGCACAGAATACATTGAGAATGATAAGATATAGTCCATACGGTAACAGCTGGATGCAATTACCGCCTTTGGAAAGCAGACATTTGTTGCAAATATTTGTTAGAAATGAAGATGAAATGTACGCTTTGTTTTGTGGCAGAAGGCGTGGTTTGTTCATCTCGAAGTATAAACCAGAATCACACTCATGGGAAGATATATCAACTGATCATTTTCATCCTATTCCAAATGCACCGGGTTCCTGCATCGTGGCCAGTGACCATTTTTTATATTTTATCGGCGGTTTACAAGTTGTAGACAGGCGCGGTTCCGGTACCGAGTTGGTGTGCATGAGCGATGTTTACAGGTACGACTTTAGCAAAGGCCAGTGGGACAAAGTAGCTAACATTCACAAAGCGAGAAGTGAGGCTTGTGGAGCTGCAGCGAACGGAAGAATCTTCATTGCTGGTGGACGTTGTGAGGACTTGGAATGGCTGTATCATTCATGTGAGATGTACGATGAAACGACAAATGAATGGCAGTTTATCGCAAGCATCAAGAAACCGGAAGCATTTAACACCCTGTTGGCCGCTGATGGCAAGCTGTATGCTGTGAGCTGCGAGATTCAGAGCCTGACTTCAAGCACGAGAGGATCCGGTTATCTGAAACAAATCAGACACATCAGTGTTGAACGTTATAACCCTAAAAAGAATAAATGGAAGGTGAAATCTGAAGTGAAGGACGTGCAAGCCAAGCTAACCCGTCCAACCCCTTGTTATCCTTGTTCAATGAGAATTTTTCAAAGGATTCTCCAAGATTTGTCTCGTGGAGACCAGAACACCAGAAAGCCTCACTTACTGAAGCTACTACCGCGTAGGCTTCGTCCTCTTACAAGAACTGGGAGCGCCAAGGCAAACATGTGAAAAGCGAATACTATTTCGTGAAAAAGTGAATCCTAAGATCCTTGGTAATATTCCAAAGGCAACGCTTAGGTTCTACAGCTGGATATTGGGGAGGGAAAGGGTAGGGGCAGGGATTTGATCCAGGCTCTCGGTCAGTGGGACGAGCGCGAGCTGAGCGAGCGAAGAAAAAATGAGGGGGAATAGGGGAGAGAAAAAACCCACCGACTGAGAGCCTGGAACAGGCTATCAGAATAAAAGTCCAGGGCCTAAACACAAGACCAAGCTACCTCCTTCAGACTGATCTGAAGAGTAAACATTTTCATCTCTTAAAGATTTCGGTTGGACAACGGTTAAACGCATATAACAAATTTAATCAGGGGCAGATCAGAATTTTTTTGGAGGGGGGGAGGGGTGAGGGGCTAACGGCAAACCTCTAACACTGCAAACGCTTGCAATGCCACGAAATAGAAGGAATACTGACACTACTGATCAAATTCGTGCACAGCCAATGGTAGTATGTCATAAAACTGTTTTATAACAAACACTTTAGTCTCCTAAAGAAGTTCCAGTGAGTCCAAACTATTGTACCTAATTGGTATTTGGAACAACATGAAGCCTAATGTCGGTGGAATTTTATTTCGCGAGAACTTCCGTCTGATCTAACAGTCCTTTTTCTATACAGCCCAGAAAATTATGCAAAATTTTCTTTCGGTGTTTAAAGGGGATATATTTGCTGTAGTTTACACTGATGTATTACTTGAAAAATCGACCGTCTCAATTTTCGTGTTTGCAAGGAATCACGACAGCTCTTTTTCTCTTCACTTCGAATGCTTAGCATTTTCAACGGCATTACCGAAGAATTGTATTCTCAACGTTTTTTAACCTGTTGTCTAGGTTTCGTTTTAAACACTAACGCTCTTAAAGTGAACAATTTCACAACGAAAGCCGTCTTCCTTCACGCTTGAGCTAGCGCTTAAGGCGGTGGTGGTGGGGGTGGGGTGGAAGTCGGCCAGCCACCCAGCCCACCCTACCCCCTTAGATCCGCCCCTGTTAATATAGCGCCGTACGAGTTGGACCAGTTTGTTTGTTTGTTTGTTTTTTTTGTTTTTGTTTTTTTTTCCAAAAAAGCCTTTCTTTCATGTTACCAACGCGTTGCTTTAATTGGAGCAATTTAAAATGTTTGTTATACATTTTGTTCTTCAGTTGTTATTTCACGTATGGCAAGTTTACTTAATTAGAAGGGTTTATTAAAACTCCGGTAAAGGAAAAGAAATACTTCCAGTCACTGCAACAGAAGTGAGGCAACTGACCAATCAGTGACCAAGTTCCAAAGTCAGTGTTCTACCCGTACGTATATCGGAATGAGATTACTTTCACTTAATCGAATTTTCTGTATAAAACATTATCTCTTACAACGAACAAATTGATTTTTTTGACCTCCCACTGGACAGAACACATCACGTAGAACAAAATCAGACGATGGTATTAAATGTTATTTACAAAATTCTAAAGGGACAGACCACGAACACAGTAGCTCCTGTAAATATTCAATTGCCGTAACCGTTCATCAGTAGGATGCTTAATTGCTCGCATTTCTAGAATTGGTTTCGGCGCCATTAATTCCTATACCAATTGCAGAACCAATTTTAGGAGGAGCCACCCACGATGTGACCACAGTTCTAGACAAGACGTATTTATATTCTATTATAAGAAGGCGTAAAATTTTGGCTGAGCTTGAGGATGTCCTTATTTTAGCCCATTAAATTTTGCGACAAATCTCAGCCTCAATGTTCTTATAAAAATGGTTCTTATATAAAAAAGCGTGTATCGAGTTATGAGTTCAAGTTAGAAATTTTAAGTTCGAGTTATGGGGTAACATTTTCTCACGATCAGTTGGTCACGCATAGTGTCGCCCTTATCATCAAATGAAAGCTAACCGCAAGCAAATAGGAGTGTAACTAACCGCAAGCAAACCAGAGTGTAACTAACCGCAAGCAAACCAGAGTGGAGCTAGCCGCAAGCAACTCAAACTCGATATTTTAAACTCGAACTCGATATTTTAACTCGAACTCGAAATTCTAACTCGAACTCAAACTCTTCTAACTCGAACTCATGAAATAGACAGACCCCCCCCCCGCCCCCCCCCCCCCCCCAAAAAAAAAGTGTAACGCAATTATGTACTTTCCTTGCAAGCTAGTCAATGAGCTGGTACAAGGCAGCTCATATATCTGGTCTATCTGCACAAAGCTCTCAAATCGTGTTTTCGACTTTTTACAATAGCGCTTTCAATCTGGTGGCAACAGGAATCCGAGATCTCTACAACATACCTAGAGGCTATCCCCGATCAAACGGCAGCCATTTTGTCTTAAGTTGAGGGCATCTTTATATCCGCGGGGAGTTCTACGACGACTACGACGGGCTCGACGACGTGACGATCCAACCGCGTAAGTGGATTTCCACTGTCGCGTGGTTCTACCTACGTGGTCCTACGTTAAAGGACGTGAATTTAACTGGCTTTACGTGCTTAAAATAAAATACAGAAAATGTATCGAACCGTTTGCGTCCGCGAATAATGTTAAACCACAATCAACGTTTTAAGTGTTCTGCGTGCGTGAGCATACATACGCGGGTACGCAGACAGACGCGCTCATCTTCCCGCGCTTGACCACGTACTCAGTGCGCGATCATGTGACATGATAACCAGGGTTGCGTTACCTTCCAGTTAGTAACACAACAACAAAGAAATCATCGAAGAAGCCTTGTGCGTGACATTGGTACTTGAATAACTTTGAGGCACTCATAACAGACGGGGCGCTTATTTACGTTAGGACCAGATATGGGGTAATGATGCGCGTTGTAATTGCACCGCTATGGTGGATTTCCACTGTGCCGTAATTTTAATAGATACGTTATCGGGCGTGAATTTAAATGGCTTTACCTGCGTAAACAAAAAAGAGGAAATGTATGTATGGTTTGCGTTTGCGGAAAACGTTGAACCGCATTTAACTTTTTCCGCAAATGCCAAAAGTTACGCCGCAGTGGAAATATACATTTACACGAGTGTTCGAGAGTGTCAGTACATCGTGACGTCATCGTAGTTTCTGATCGCGTATACTGACTCGACAAAGCAACGGACTCGCACAAAGTTTTATCAGCGTAACATCGATCATTTGGGCAAGATGGCAAGCTTCGTAAAACCTGGTGACAATTCCGAGCAAGTAACTCCGAGTCCAGAAAGAAAAACGTTAAATGAAGTCTTCAAGCCGAAAGAGAAGCTCGATCAGCCATGCGACGTTGTTTTGGTGGTCGAAGATGGCAAGGAATTCAAAGCTCACAGAAAAGTTCTTTCAGAGGCAAGTCCTTTCTTTGAAAAGCTGCTGAACAACGACATGAAAGAGTCACAAGAAGGAGTAGTTCGGTTAGAGATGTTTAGCGAGTCTGAAATGGCGGCTACACTGGAGTTTATTTACACTGGTCATGTTCAGATATTGAATGAAGACAATGCCCGAGACCTGATCGTTATGGCAGATTATTTGTTTCTTCAGAAACTAAAATCTCTTGCTGAGGGAATTTTAGCACAGAAGCTGAATATTTCAAATTGTATTTCAACTTTTCTTTTTTCTGAAAAATATGAAAGCAAAGAACTTCTTTCCAAGACAAAGAAATTTATCCTTGCAAATTTTACCGCCGTTTACCCAAACCGGGAAGATGTTTTGAATATGTCGAACAAGGAAGTTGAAATGTGGATTTCAAGTGATGAAATAGATGTTAGCGCTGAGGAAGATGTGTTTAAATTCATTCTAGCATGGATTGATCATGACAAAAGCAAGCGAAAGATATATTTCGCCGAGCTTTTTCGTCACGTTCGACTCGTTTATGTATCGCGTGACTTTCTCAGCAGTGATGTGACCAGTGATCTGGTGAAAAACAACGAAGGCTGTTTGGATCTTGTAAAGGATGCTATGAACTTCATTGACTCTAAAAACTGTGATTATCTCTCTGTTCCACCTAGGAAGTCGCTTCAGACCCCTACTATAGTAATACGTAGCGGTGCAGAACTTCTGTGTTATTTTCCTGGTGAGGATAGCTGGTGTAGGTTCGGTAAGATACCAAAAGAAATATCTGAAAACACGTTCCAATTTTTCCCATGTGCAGGTAAATTATACGGTGTTAAAGCCAGGTGTTGCTCATCAAATATGACTGATATGGTGAGCTACAATCTATACACGAACAAATGGACGAGATTACCGCCTTTGGAAAAAGACAAATGTTTGTTGCAGATATTTGTTACAAATGAAGAGGAAATGTACGCTACGTTGTCTGAAAGATGCTCTTTATGTTCGCACATAGGAAGGCGTGACGAGGTGCGCAGTTTGTTCATCTCGCAGTATAGACCGGAGTCACACTCATGGGAAGATATACTATTACTTGATCGATTCGATCCAAAGTTAAGCCCACGTTTTTGCATTGTACCTTGTGACCATTTTATATATTTTATTAGCGGTGATGATCTTTCGGCCTGGGTTCGTGGTGATGTGATGGCTGTCGAAAGGTACGACTTAAGCAAAGGCCAGTGGGACAAAGTAGCGAAAATTCAAGTAGCGAGAAGTGAATTTTACGGAGTTGCAGCGAACGGAAAAGTCTACATTGCCGGTGGATATCACGAAAAATGGCCGCAGCCTGCATGGTGGCGTCATCAATGTGAGATGTACGATGAAGCAACAAATAAATGGCAGTTTATCGCAAGTTTGATGAAACCAAAAGCACTTGTCAACCTCTTAGCCGCTGATGGAAAAATGTATGCTGTGAGCTCACCATCCATTCAGCATCAGGGTCTACAACAAACAAGTGTTGAATATTATAACCCGGACGTACAACAAATAAGCATTGAATGTTATAACCCTGAAAAGAATATCTGGGAGATGAAAAGTGAAGCGGTATTCCACGGGAAAAGTTGCTGGTCGACAGCTCTAAACGCTTGCACGATGAGAATTTTCAGAGGATTATGTCACATCCGTCCGCTGCAGACCAGTACTTCAAATAGCGTTTCTGGAACTACAACCACGCATGCTTCGTCCTCTCACAAAACAGGCGAAGGGAAATGCGTTGTCATGTGACAGAAACTTCCTGTACGGGTAATTCATTTTGTTAAAAAAGTGTAACCAGGGACCATGGCGTTAGTAAGAAAATCCCACAATAAAGGACAATTAAGTGTGTAGTTTTAAAATTGTTGTATTGCATACCACCAACGCGTGGAGACCCGTTAGGAAAGAAACCTTCAGAATTCAGCTTGACGAGCGATGGCGCATTATAAAATGCAAGTACGATTTGGCTGTTCTCAGTATACCATTACACAAGTTAGTGGAAACTAAAAAAGTGTAGTTTTCGGTTTAATATTCTTTTAAATCTGATGATTGCTGGATCAAAGAAGGGAAGCACGCGAGTGACGTCATGAGCCAGACAAACAGGGTGGGCAGGGGTAGGGATGCGGCGCTGACCCTGTTTAAGACATGAACCTCTGACTTTCCTACCCTGTTTAAGACAGAATGCGAATCTTTTTCCCTCGAGAAAAAAAATCAGCGACAGAGGAGAGGCATTTCTTCTGGCTGTTAACCTGCGAGCAGGCTCCCAAAGAAATTGGCGAGCGAAGGGAGCCGAGAAAAGCCTGGGGAGAATGAAAAGCTTTTTCCCCTCCCCCTCCCCCACCCCCCACCTTTCTCTTGCCGCTTTCTTTTGAGGGCCCAAAATAGGTTTGGCGGGATGCGGGATGGAGCTTAAAATCAAGGCGGGATGCGGGAAATGAAAAAATTTAGTGATGGAATTGTTCTGGCGGGACCGGGATGTATTACTTTTTGTAGGCGGGATGTGGGATGTTGTGAAATTTAAGGCGGGATGAAATATTAAAGCGACCGCGGAAGGGGAGGGGCTGGTAGGGCTATAGCTCTACCACTTTTTTGCCTGAGTTGATTTTTTAGGGCTCCAGATGAATTTTACCAATTTTACCAATTTTGTTAGGTATGTTGAAGATATCATGTTTCGACAACCCCGTAGATAACATCCTGGTGATGAGCATCCTGGTGACCAACATCCTGGTGACGAGCATCCTGGTTACCAACATCCTGGTGATGAAGGTTCCGGAACCAGAGAAGAAGGGGTTGACACATTATGCTTCTAAAATCAAGTATTACGCTTTTTGGCTCTCAAAACGAACTCTTATGCTCCGAATTATTCTTGACTGTTTTTACTATGCTCGTAATTATGCTGCAAAATGTTTTCCCAGAAGTGCAAAAATATAAACCATTTTCAGAATAAATTAGTGTAAACACAATATGAACTAACGAGCTGAGGAGCTAAGACTAAAACTGCAAGGGACCGCGAACGATAATGCTGCTATTCGTAGGATCTACTGAGAGATCTGATCAGCAATAAAATGAAATGAAATAACAATGCAAGCAAGGCTGATCATACTACGTGAAAAATAGACTTTGCGAGACAACACCACGACTAGAACCGATACAGTAGGATTGCAACCGCAGACAGCTGTTTCGTCCTTATTGGGACTCGTCAGTGCGGTGTAGCGAATCTAAATGACGCCAGCTCGGAGAGCCAACGCAAATAAATTGCCCAACCCGTACACTGTATCAAGTTCCGTACTTTGAACTTACTTGTCCCCCGAATCACGCGCTGCCACATCACGTGTTTCGGGGGACAAGAAACTCAAAGTGTCACGGTGAGTCTCGCAAAGCAAAATAACTTAAATGTGGTAGGCACAGCCATTCCGAACATTTAAGCGCATGGACAAAACCATGCTAAATAAAAGCACAGCATATCGGATCTAAAAAGATCTACGGTCCAAAAATACGTAAAAGTAAGACTAAAACTGCAAGGGACCGCGAACGATAATGCTGCTATTCGTAGGATCTACTGAGAGATCTGATCAGCAATAAAATGAAATGAAATAACAATGCAAGCAAGGCTGATCATACTACGTGAAAAATAGACTGCGAAACAACACCACGACTAGAACCGATACAGCAGGAGCTAAGCCCACTTGAGGATGCACTGGGAACAAGCCTGCAGTGCTCATTAGTAATGGAAGCCACGTAGAACATTAAAATTGCTTTAAAAACTTTTGTAGTTTAAATTTAAAAAATGCACAATAGTAGCTCTAAAAAGAAGAAAAAACTGTTATGTCGCAAAATGGCACTATTGTGCCGGCATTATGCTCGATGCTCCACCTATAGTATTATGCTCGCACTTATGCCGGCATAAGGTGTCAAGAGAGAAGAAACTCGTTTAGAAAGTCCAAACTATCCGTTAGCTGCTTGCTGTAAATCCTGCTACCAATGCTGCTGGCGAGCGTTTTTTCTCATCTGTCCGGCCTCTGAAGACGTGTCTCCAGATCCAGGATGGACAACGAAAGGTTTAGCAGCCTTTGCCTTCTCAGGCTCTCGGTCAGTAGGGTAAAAAGCAGGCGAGCATGAACGAAAGAAAATTGAAGGGGATCTTAGGAAGATGCCTTCCTGCCTTCCAAAGACCAGCACCTTTACCTTCGCTTGCGTCGCTCGCGCTTGCCCGATTTTCGCCCTGCAACAGGCAATAGCAGCCTAGCCATTTTGAATGGCCACAAGCAGAGAACAGAGACCAATGGGGCCTCAACAGACAGTGTCTGTACAGCCGAGGTCGCACAAGAGTTTTTCTCGCAACGAGAATAGTTAAAAATTGTTTGTCTTGGCCGGACTTTTTAGCCCTACTACTTTTAAATGGTCTCCGCGGTCCCTGCAGTATCAAACACGTCAAAAACAGCAAGTAAACCCGACCTCGGTTAAGGCGATTTTTGTTGATAGATAAACTTTTTTTCGGTGACTATTGTGTTTCTACCAAAATAAATAGTTTTAATTTCTCGACCAATTAAAAAACAACGTGACTAACTTAGTTTTACAGAGCAGGAGTTTTTCAGGCACTTTAATACATAGTTAAAACGGTTTTAATTTCTCTACCGATTAAAAACAACTTGACTCTAAACTTAGTACACAGAGCAGGAGTTTCTCGTGCATTTCTAAAGAGCCGATAAAACTAGTTTAATTTGTCGAAAGATGTGACTAGCTTATAAAGTACACATGTCAAGTACATGTCACCAAATTAAGTACACAAGAGCAGGAGTTTCTCGGGCAACAACAAATTGGATATTTTCATTTTTAAAATAAACCGTTCTCCCCAAACAAATCCTTTATATTTCGAGGGTTGTGTAATACAACGGATACCTGTGCTGGCCTTCATCTTCTGCAGTTTTTCAAAGGTGGGTTTGGATCTTGCTCGGCTGGAATGACATCTGAGCTAATTTGTTTTATATGCTTATACTTTGATAATCAGAATGTAGTATGTTAGTCGATGCCCGTTCTTACAAGGATAATTACAATATATATTTATAATGCAAAACCTCCCTAACGCTCTTTTCATACGCGTGAATATAACATGGCAACTGTTTGTATTTCCCCTTGGCCACTGCCATAGCCGTAGCTCAATAACACGATTTATATTATGAAGAGTAGTTTAGTCGGAGTCAAACGAATACCACTTTGGGTTGGGGCGGGACTTGGGAAATGTGTAACGTCTGTTAACAACAAAAGCAAAAGATAAACAGCGCTCACATAGCTCGCGCAGTTCATCTTTTGCTTTTGTTGTTAACAGACGTTACACATTTCCCAAGGTCAACCCAAAGATAGTATTCGTTTGACTCCGACTATACTACTACTGGGTCGTATAAAAAATAAAGCAACCAGGGTTATATCAGAAAAATGGAGCGAGGAAAAACAAATGACCACATTTTCGGTTACCTTTTTGCTTGGTGGTTGTCTAAGAAAAAATGCGCTCCTATAAAACACAAGCAATTAGAGAATTGACACCGTGCAGTATAATCGCAGAGATGGGAAGAGGAAGAAGTGGTATTACGGATCAAAGCATGAAAAAAACAAAAATAGGAAAAATCAAAAGAAGGGGAACCAATTTTGAAATATTTCACTCACCCTACAAACAAGAAAATCGTCTACCACTTTTATTGGATGACGTTATTGCACAAATGAAAAAAATGAGTCCGTAAGATTACGGATCAAAGCATGAAAAAAACAAAAATGGGAAAAATCAAAAGAAGGGGAACCAATTTTGAAATATTTCACTCACCCTACAAACAAGAAAATCGTCTACCACTTTTATTGGATGACGTTATTGCACAAATGAAAAAAATGAGTCCGCAAGATGTAATGAATATTCTTTTACCAAATCAATCTGAACAGGATCATTAGTTCACCAATTAGAGAGATACGCCAACAAGTGTATACGCTGAAATGGCAGACACGTTGGAACTAATAAAAACACTTCCACCGGAACTTCGAGAAGAAATCTACAAAGAGTATATTAAAATAAAACTCAGGCAGCGAAAAGCTCTTGGCTGGGACGAAGTGAATGCTGCAATAGCCGAAGCACCAGTTTGCGAACATAATCAACAAATTGTAAAGGTCTTATTTTGTTATAAATGTAGTGGTTGCAGGCGAAATAATCTCTGTTATCTGTGCCACAGAAATGGAGTCAGACACTTTCTAGGCTACCCTATTTATGATGAAGATGATTACGATGAAGTCTTCAAGAAATCTTTCGACTCGAGTTGGTGCGGAGCCGTTGCGTGACATTTTCTCAGAAAGACCGGAAACAATATTTATATATCAAGAGAATTTTCTAGAACAACTGACTCAAGTGAGACTTTTTTAATTTTTTTGTGCCTCTCGCATCGCCTCTACTACTTGATGTGTTATCTGTCTGACTTCGTTCTGCCCAACCGGGAGTAGAAAGTTCGGTTAAAATAAAACAAATCGCGTGGAAAAGCACAAGCATTTTAGCCTCTTGGCTATATTCTTTTTATAAATTTTTAAAAGTGGCAAATTAATTATGCTGCTAAAACAGGATGCTTCACATTTTTTTACTTACTACCTAAAAGAAAAATCATCTATTAAAATTAAACTTACTAATACACGTTTTGTATTAGTAAGGTTTATATTTGGGTTGCTAGGATGAGATAAATTAACTGCAAAATACTCTCCCGCATCTAATCTTTGTCTTTTACCATCATCAGTACGGGGCGCCGCAAATTGGTATTTTAAGCCCCTGGCATTACGTATGCTTTTAAATGGATGTTCAGTCAATAAAGTGCCAGATATTCTAAAGGCAAAACCTATTCTTTCATAATTTAGAGAGCCACCCTTTTGTTCTATAATTAAAGCTGAGATACCCTCAAGTAAGCAAGGAAATGGCGCCATTACACGAATGTTATCACCGAATTTAACAAAAGTTTTTGTACCTATTTTATTTCCATCTGATTTCCATTCTCCAGTTATTATTATTCTAGGTTGGAAATTTTTTAACGTATAACCGCTTAGATCTAAATCTTTTTGTAACCTGATTGTATTGTTGTCTATTGTGTACCCTCGATCATAATTTTTGAATGAAAAACCGTTTAGATCTAAATCTGTCTGTAGCGTGATTTCCCCATCATCGATAACGAAAGCCTGATCGTACACAGTTCCGTCGACATCTTCTTGAAAACCTTTTATCCCATAAATAATCAAAGCAGCCTTTTCAAGTGGCGACGAGCCATCATAACCCGGATTTGAAATATCAAGATAGATTGTGTCATCGTTGTCTTTGTATTTGTGTGTGTGAATAATGGTGCGTGAATATTTCGGGCTGTGACTGTTGAAGTGCTTGGTATGGTAATTATGAGTATCAACCGGGTTAGGGGTTGAAGCACTTATAAACCGATTAGTATCAACTTTTGGAATAAAGAACTCGACACATATAGTGTACTCGCCTTCCTTTAGAGGTTTTTTATTTAGCTTTAAGCGTGAGTTGAAAGAATTGACACCAGTTCTTACGAGATTGAAAGTATAAGCTTTTTTATTCACAATGTGAAGGTTGGATATAAAGTCTTCAAATGTAACAGAAGTAACATTGTTTACATCTGTAACGCCCGACCCTCGCTCCAAATAGGCTAAGGCATTTTTTTATGTGAGTGTCCTGTTGAAATAGAATTTGAGCCTACATATTTTTTCATTGAAGTAAGATTTACAGCATCTTGGTCGCCGACAGGATTTGCAAGCTGTCTGATCGCATGGTCTTTCATGAGAATATCTCCAGAAATATTAACGGTTGATAAATCCCCACTATCACCCTTTTCCCCTTTTTCACCTTTTGGACCAATAGCACCCTTTGAACCCGCAGGTCCAGTTGCTCCAGTAGGCCCCGCAGGTCCTGTAGCCCCCGTAGGCCCCGTAGGTCCCGTTGCTCCCGCAGGGCCAGCAGGTCCGGTCGGCCCTTGGGGTCCAGTATCACCTTTTAATCCTTTTTCCCCAACAGCACCTTTATCACCTTTAGGACCTTGCGGGCCAGTATTACCCTTATCACCTTTTTCACCTTTTGGCCCAGCGGGACCAGTTGCGCCAGTTGGACCAGCAGGGCCAGCAGGGCCGGTTTCCCCTCGGATTGAAGTGGTCTCCTCGTGTGTTTGAGTCGAGCCCGTAGCACCGTTAAGATATCCCATCTTCTATATATCTTCATCAAAATTTTTGAGTGTGGTTTTTTTTGGCCGGTCGTGGTATAAAAAAGAATATTTCGCATTTGTGGCTCTTTCAAGCAGCTCTCTGTCAATTCCCAATTCATCGGCAATACGGTTATTTTCTCTGGGAAGAAAGCCGAAAACACAAAAGTGGCTACAATTATCACGGATGTTTTTGGGGACCTTAAAATAGCTTTGAGAAAGATAAATAACGCTACAGTTGCGGTGGCGCCCGTTGATAAAATATTCAATAATATCCCTTTGGTTGCTTTCACAAACCATGTCATCGAAAATTACAATTTTTTGGTTGTCAGTGGGCAGCACCTCAAGAGGAATAACATCGTTAGCGTCCTCAATAACATTATAGCCAGTCACAGGATTGACTCTTTCATCGAAATCATCAATCATGTATTGGTACTTGTCTTGATGCAGGTTCTTTGCGCAAAGGTAAATTTTGTCGTAGGCCAACAACTTGTAAAGCATATGCAAAAGAATATTAGTTTTACCAGAGTTGCTCGGCCCGCAAATAAGCATCCGAAAGGTATCTGCTGGCATACAAGGGTGGCCTTGCTTGTAATTACTTTTTGCAGTTAAACTGGGGTCGTAATTTGGAATTTTCAATTTTTTTGTTTGATATATATAGTGCAAAAATATGTCGATGAAAAGGTGGCAAAAACTTGTCAGCGAAAAAGCTAAAGTTGAGCAGCAGAACGACAACATCCTCGCGGCAATAAAAAAGAACAAAACCAATAAAGAGTTTAGCCAGCTATCAGGTGAGGAGTTGTTCAAACCGATCACATCGCGGCTTGACAAACGCCAAGAAGAGGCGGCACCAAAAGAAGAGAAAGAAGAGGTTCCAGACTATGGTATTGAGGAGTTTGATTTAAATAACCCCTTCGACGAAGAATTTAAACCTGATGAGGAAACTCCACCACTATCACCATCACCAACACCATCACCATCACCAACACCATCACCAACAACAACACCACCACCATCACCAACATCAACACCGTTACCACCTTTAGCTGAAGAGGAAGAAATAGAAATGGAAGAAGAGCAACCAGGTGAAAGTGGGGTTTACCCCACACCCCAACATAGTAAATGGGGGCCACCAAAAGAACCAGGTATCAAGGGATCAGAGTCAGTTGACCTGCAGACACTGAGCAGCATGTTAACAAAAAATAAAGACAATCCTAACTATGTTGTAAAAAGCAAAAAATCAAAATTCCACGGCTACACATTGGCAGATATAAAAAAGGCAAGAGAAGAAATTCTTGACAGGAGAAAAGGGAATAAACAATCCGCAGCTTCTCTTCAAGAACAGGAACCCGACAGTGGGGTAAACCCCACACCCCAGGATGAACCCGACTGGGAAATGGAAGGAAGCGGAAGTGTTGATCCAAACGCTTTGGTTGAAAGGCTACACTTAAGCTTGGCGTCTATAAAGGCGGGCAACACTTCACTGAAGCTAAAAAAACAGGTCAAGCAGATATTGGGGCTGCTGGTAAGGCAAAATGAAATAACACAAAAACAGGCCCACAAAATTTTGAGTAATATTATATAAGCATGACCCATTTCAACCTGTTGCTTGACTCGCAGCTGGCTAAACAAAACAACGCCAACAGCAAGTCACATGACTTCACAATTAACTTTGACCCGCCGATCTCTTTGACCCCCTCCAAATCGTACAAGGCGGCGTTAAATGAGCTGGTATCCATGTCTTATTCGTGGTACAACATCGCAAAACGGTACAAAAATAACGAGTTCAAATGGCGGAAAAAAACTGAGAACTGGAAAACCGTGACTATTCCGGACGGAATGTATGATTACAAAAGCCTCAACACCACCATTCAGGCGCTTATCGGAAGAGTGGATCCCTTGAAAGACGACTCCAAGTTTATTTTCCAGCTGTATTTTCACACCACAACGTATCGGGCGGTCATTTTGTTTTGTTGCAGGACGGCTACGAGCTTGACCTAACCGAAGGTGAATTCGCCGCGCTGCTGGGTTATGACAAGAAAACAATAGACGGGGCGACCGTGTGCCAAATATAACAAGAGGCGTCGACTGGATCTACATCCATTGTAACCTCATTTCAAGAGCCGTGGACAATATCGGGGGTGACGTAATGTTTTCTTTTTCAACTGCTGAACTCGCCGTCAGCTACCCCTTTTCAAAAGAGCCCCGCCGCCTCCTGTGGCACCCGGTGAACAAAAATAGAATCAATTCCATAAACATAAAGATAACGGACGGGCGCAACAACATTATAGATCTGAATGACCAAGACGTGGCTTTAAGCATCATCATCGAAGAAGAAAAATAATTTACACCTAAGTATAAGGAGCTATGAACCATCCGAGCGAGTGGACGAGATATTACGACGCGCCGAAGGGAACTTACAGATACAAACACAAAGGTACGGTGGTTGTTAGAGACACCCTGATGGCCATAGGAAGGCGGTTCGAAAAGCAAGCCAGCAAAGAAACAGCCCGCCAGGCCTTGAAGAAAGCTGTAAATGAAGCCTCGAAGCAAATGTTGAAAAAAGCGGCAGAAAAGGCCACTGAAAAAGCAGCAGAAAAAGGGGCTGAAAAGATACAAGCCGTTTTGCGGAGTGGGGTAAACCCCACACCCCAGGGTAAATCCCCAAGGGTAAAACCCAAGGGTAAAAAGACGACCCCGCTTAGTACCGAGTCGCGGCAAAAACTGAAGAAGATGATGACCAGTAGGGTAAAAAAACCCCAAGGTACCTCAAAACTCAGCGGGGATTCGCGGAAAAAGTTGAACCAGATTCTAAACCTCGGTCGGGCTGCAAAGTTGAAAGTAAACCAATATTTGGCGGAAAATTAAAATAATTTTTTTAAAATATATAGCCGAAGATGTTCAGAAGCCACAGGCATTTGGAAAAAACAGAGTTCGTTCGTATCGGTTTAGACAAACCGATTAGTATCCCAGGAAGCAATCAGCACCAGCAAAAAACAAACTATAAATTCACAGTCACCGACCGAGACAACTGGTTTGACTGGTATAACGCCTACTTCCGGGCTGATTTCACTTTCGAGGCAACCGCGGATGGCGCGGCAGTTGCAGCGGACACCCGGTCAGCGCCCATTAACGGCTCGTTTTCATTGATAAACAAACTTGTAGTAAAATCATCAGGCAAAAACATTTACAACGTAGACAACATTCACAAGTTAATATTCATCAAAAACTTGCTAGATTTTTCTGATGACTATGCGAGGAGCGCGGCAAAAAATCAGTTTTGGTATCTGGACACAACGAATAGCAATGTAACGGCCGCCGCTGCCACTAACCAAGGAATCAGACAAAGGGGCTTGCTTGCCCACGCCGGCCTCACGGTTGAAACCCTCATACCGCTTAACAGGTACTCATTCTTCGAAGAGCTGAGTGACAAGCTTCTCCCCCCCATGCAGATGGAGTTCGAAATTGAGCTACAAACGGATTCAGAGCTGATTTGGCAAAACGATGGCACCGATCGCAGGGTAGTGGTGAGAAACCTTGAGCTGTGGGTTCCAATGCTGCGTTTTACCAGCGAAGGGCAGAGCCACGTAAACGAAAACTTTTTGAAACCTCAGAAATGGACGTACCTGAATGAAATGATCCAGCCCAGCAGCAGTCGGCGTGACGCTTTCGGTTCGTGGCAGATAAATCCCGGCGTCAAAGATGCCAAACATGTTTTCATTTTCATTCAACAGTCAAGGAAGGAAAACGCCTTGACTCAAAACCCCTACTTCTTCGACACCTTTGACATTGACGGAGACAATTCAGCTAAGCTATCGACCTGCCGGCTGCAGTACGGCTCTTCACAGTACTATCCGGAGCTGGACTACGACGAAAAATTCAAACTGCGCATTCTTAATGACTTGATGAACTACCGGTACCGCAAAAACGACTACAACACCGGTGTTCAGCTTCAGCCCAACAACTTCGAGACGCTATACCCAATAGTCTACTTCGACCTTCGCGAAAACAAGGATAACATGACCAACGACCCGAAGCAGATGGTTTTCCACTACAGGCTCAACGAGGCAGCCAACGCACAAGACTACATCATTTATGCCGGAATTTTGTACGAGTCTGAACTTGTTCTCAGGCAGGTGGGCAATGAGCTGGTGTTGATTTAAAACTCCTGGGGGTGTGGGGTAAACCCCATGAAATAATTTTTGTAATAAGTATAAAAGATGACGACTTACTATCCGCACAAGATTTCACTTTCGGACGGGCAAAAAGTGCGCCTCGCGCGGGCCTTTGGGCCAGGAGAAGCCGTTTCGCTCAGATTTAAAAACGAGGCCCTAGCCCGGGGTAGCGACACTTTGCACTTGACCGCCAGGCAGATCAAAAAAATACAGCGCGCTATCAAAAACAAAACGGGCGTGGACATAGACATGAGCAAGACACAAATCAGACATGTGCGCAAGATGGTGGCGCAGGGGGCAGGCATGCAGGTAAAACGTCCACCCTCCCCAACGAGAGGAAAGAGTATGCGCGTCAACCCTGCATATTTACGGCGCCCTCCGCCCTTTATAGGTTCTTGGGGCGACCAAAAAAAAGCCTACCTTCGTTGATGTCCCCTTAACCGATTTTGACTTGCAGTGGTGGTGCCAATACTTGCAAATCCCCATTAAAGGTATATTTGCGAGAGATGAGTGGGGTGAACCCCACAACCCAAACCACTCCCCTTGCATAATCAACATGGATGATCTTGGAGGGCCGGGCACCCATTGGGTTTGCTGCTGGCAAGGAGGAAGCGGCCTTTACGAGTACTTTAACTCTTTCGGGTTACCCCCGCCCACAGAATGGGAAATTGAGCTGATTCTTGAGGGCAAACAGACCTTTCTTTGGAATGACAACCAGCTTCAGTGGGAATCCAGCGTGCGCTGCGGCTACTACTGTTTGCTTTTCCTGAATGAACGTAACAAAGGGCGGACATTTCGAGAAATTTTGAGCATGTTTTCAGAAAATACGCGCGCCAACGAGGCTGTGGTGAAGGATTATTTTTTACATAAAGTATAGAGATGAAGGTTTACTGCGTGAAAGAAAAGCGCTTCACACCCAATGTGCCGGGAAGCGAAAAAATTACAACCACAAGAAACGGCAGAAGAATGTTAAAAGTAAAATGCGGCAGCTGCGGCATTACCAAGACAAGGTTTGTGTAACTCCAAAGGGTTACTGTTGTGGCTGAGCCTGATGTAGAGCGAGTCGGAGCTGAATTCGAACGCACGTAATGTCAAAGTCCGTGTTTAGCTTTAATCCAGCAAAGCGGTGATTACAAATATACCAGATAGATTACACGCAGTTAGGATGGCTTCAATAGCTTACGACTTTGTGGTTCGAACTAAAAAATAAAGTAAGACGGAAACTAACCTAAGCATAATGTGCTACAATAATGAAACACTTAACATAAAGAAACGACCATATAGAAAACTAAAACGCTGGAATAAGTAGATAATGCAAATCAACAATAAGATAAAATAAACCCAAAAAATAAATGTAGAAACTTACTTTGATCTAGCTCCTATAGAAGACAATAGCGAAGACGCGGTGAAAATTTGTAGAACACGTAACCGATAACAGCAGTATAAAATAACTAATCTTAAATCAATCCTAGCCAGACAAGAAAAAAGCGAAGTCCCCTGTAGGGCGAGCTGAGTTGCGTAATGAACTAGAGAAACTTGATACAGGAAATTAGACGAGAAAGGAAACATTAACATGAAATAAATGAACGAAATAACAAATGTATAAAAGTAGCGCTTAAACCTAACAGTTTGTCAGTGGGCAAGAAGGAGGTAATTTATTTGATTTCTTGAAGCATCTCAATCCAAAAGAAACATATGATGCAGTCAAGAAGAATAAAGTGCCGTGGATTGTAGACTTCTCTAAAGGATTTTCACTTTTGAAAGATGCATTTAAACCTAATCCAGTTTCTGCAAAGACTGCGAAAGAAATGGTAGCTGGATACAGAAGTGATTACGCAAAGTATAAACGTAATGGCGGAAGTAAAAGTTATCATAATTGGTTGAAAGACAAAGGACTGATACAAAAACCGACATTTTAAAGTGGGGTAAACAGTGGGGTTAAACCCCACACCCCAAAATTTTAATTATTATATAGGATGGAGGTATACTGCGTGAAAGAAAAACGCTTCACACCCAACGTACCGGGAAGTGAAACATTCGCAACCACAAAAAACAATAGAAGAATGTTAAAAGTAAAATGCGCAAGTTGTGGCATTACCAAGACACGGTTTATTTCTAATAAAACGCAAGGTGCCGGCCATGATATGAGAATTTATGCGGGTGATAGAGTAGATGACCCAACAAACCCCCTTTACCAACGTGGGGGGCGGGGTTTACCCCACGGCGCCGGTTTTGACATTCATAAAGCTATTGGCAAGCTGCCTAAACCAAAGAAAGGGTGGACGCTTCCTGGTCACAACTACACGGGGCCATACAATCCCCTTGAAAAACAGCTTTCTTACGACCCCAAAACTGGAAAGATATTAAAGATTTACCAGCAACCCACAGGGGCCACGGACGCAGTTGCAATGCAGCATGACGTTGATTATGCCGTCTGTGCAGGCAAGAAAAATGAGAAAAGCTGCAAACACGCTGCAGACAAAAAAATGGTGAAGGCGCTTGACGCTATCCCCAAAAACAAACGGCAGTGGGGTCACTCTATGGCTCGAAATGCTATCAGCTCGAAGCAAAAAGTAGGATTGGGTGTCGGTGAAACGATCAATGAACAAATCGGGAAAAAGATTCCCGGGTTTTCGCAGGCTCAAGCGTTTTATAAATTTTTGCCCGGAGTTGATAAAAAGCTGCTTGACAAGTATTGGTCGGGTGACATTGCCAAGGGGGCGTTTAACACAAAAACCGGCCTGTTTAGCAAAAAGTTTTGGACACACCCAAGCAAAGTTACCGAACCGTGTAACCAAATAATTTACGACAAGAAAACCGGAAAATACCGCAACACCTATTGCGACTAAGTGGGGTTTAACCCCACGCCCCATAATATGTGACAGTTTTTTAACACATATATAGGAAATGGATTCTGCAACAAAATTCAGGCGGGCTGAAATAGAATTGATCAAAACAAATTTAGAAAACCAGTTGGTGCACTACTACAAAACCTCAGCCAAATTCAAACGGTGGCACACACGTTGCCAAACGGTATGTGCATTGACAGGCGGAGTCGCTACCATTCTTACCGGCTCTGGGCTCGCCGCTTCTCTTTCTGCGGTTGGCGTTGTTGTTGGGGGCCCTTTAATCGCAACTGCCACCTTGTTTTCATTGGTGTCAACCTCCTGCATCGTCACCATCAAATTTTTCCTGCGCAAAGCGAAAAAACACAAAAAAATACAGACCCTGGCTGAAGAAACGCTCAGCACGATCAACTCTCTCATATCAACCGCTCTTGAAGATGGTGTAATCTCTGACGGTGAGTATCAAGATATTGTCAAAAAGTACAACAGCTTTACTTCTGAAAAGACAAAACTGCGTTTTTCAAACCACACTGACAGTGGGGTAAACCCCACACCCCACAGTGGTAAAAGAGCATCTAAGTCAACTGCTGTTTAACCCCCTGTTTGCAACCAACCACCATTCGTTGAAACTTTTTTCGGCTTTATTTCTGGTTTGTTGCATCTTCGGCAAACTTTTCTCGAGCTTTTTCAGTATTGCATTTTTCGCCGGCCAATCGATAGGTGAGACCTTTTGAAAATAGTTGTATAAAAAACAAACGTAGTTACATGACCCGGGATTTAACAGCTTGAAATGCCGAATGATATTGCCTAAAAAAATCAACCCTATTTTGTCACCTACCTGTTCTAAATGAAAAATGCCGGTTTTTTTTAGTACCGCAATTAAATACCATAATTTTGGTGTGAGAGGTGGTGAGGATCTCATCTCTTCGTGGGGTTCATCCCACACCCATTCGTGGTCGTCAAGATCGATTTCCGGCTCGATTTCTTTTATTTTCGCTGCCTGCTTTTCTACCAACATTTCGATAAGCTCTTTTTTTAGCTGTTCACGGTGGGGTAAACCCCACACCCCTTCGTAAGGGTTACCCAAACTCATTTTTGTAGCCATGTATATATGTCCGCGCATAATTATTTAAATGGATAGAAAATTAGAGCGGCGTTACTACAGCCCACAGGGTTACTGGAAAGGTATCTCCGCCATTAAAAAATTAGCGGCTGCTGCAAAGGTTCCTGAAGTTATTGCCAAAGAATGGTTGTTTAAACAAGCGCTCTGGCAGATCTACCTCCCCGCTCCGCGCTACATTCCTCGCCCAAAATTTGATGTGCCTACACCCAACAAAGTCCATCAGGCAGATCTTCTTTTTCTGCCGCACGACAAAGTGGGTCCTAGCACTTACAAATACGCGCTTACCGTTGTTGACGTTGCCAGCAGATTCAAAGAAGCTCAGCCTTTAACCTCCAAAGATTCTGCCGAGGTTGCCAAAGCTTTTAAGACAATTTATACACGTGGACCTCTGAAGTGGCCACAGATGTTTCAGGTTGATCCTGGGCGCGAATTCATGGGCGCTGTTACAAAAGAAATGGAGAAACACAAAACTTCCATCAGACGAGGGCGCCCTGAAATTCACAGAGACCAAGCTATCGTTGAACGTTTCAACCGCACCTTGGCTGAGCGCTTGTTTGGGCATCAGTACGCCATTGAAATGCGTATGCCTGAGGGCCAGCGGTCTACGGTGTGGGTAAAAAGACTTCCTGCAGTTGTTTCTGCTCTTAACAACCAAGTCACGCTGCTGATTGGTATGAAACCTGCTGCCGCCATCAAAGAAAAGGCTGTGGCATCCCAACCGTCAACTAAATATTTGAGACCTGTTGGTTTGAGCGAAAAAAAGCTCCCATCCATCGTTAATGTTAGGTATTTGTACCAACCTGGCGAGCTTGAAGGTGGTGTGAAAAGAGCCACTGATCCAATCTGGTCTTTGAAAGTTTACAACATCGCACGATCCTTTACCAAACCGGATCAGCCCGCTCTCTACTATTTACATGATGGGCCCAAGCGTGGCTTTGTGCGTGAAGAACTGCTGGTTGTACCTCCAAATACACAATTACCTCCAGCTGTGAACTAAATGTGATATTCGATTGGTTCGGTGTGTATTCCGTCAGGCAGTACCCATCGTTTGTCATAATATGCACTCAACCCCAGCTTCTCCTGCTCGTAAGTTACTATATTTCCGTCCCGCATTCGAAACCCTCTGTTTGTTGCCATATCCTTGCTTCCTTCTAACGCTGCCTTGAAACGGTGCCAGTTTATATTGTTTTGCTTCTTCGACATACCCTTTGTGCTGAACTTCTTTTTTTCAGCATCCTGGTCGTCAATAAAATAGCATTTTGAACAGAGCGCAATCATCCGTTTCCCCTCACACTCCATCTTAAACAGACCAGGCGTTCTACCGCTCCACTTGTCCCATGCCAGCCAATTCTTTTTTTGCGCCTCGAATTCTGCTTTCAACTCCGGACGAACAATGTCCTCTAGTTTCTTACCAGAGATGGCTATATAGTTGCTGTCCGTGTCCATCTGGATCAGCTCGAAATCTTTTCTGTCAAAGTACCTGTCAAGGAAGTCGTAATAGAATTCTAACATACGCAGCTTTGCCAGCTGATATACAGCGATTCCAATCTGAAATGGGCGTCTGATTGTGATCCGTGGCTTCCGACTTTCTAACTCATACGCCTCCCCAATCTCATCAAGATCTGAGAAAAACGCGCTTCGCAAGGCTCTGTCAACTACCTTCTCATCTTTGGTGTAAATGACGTTTGTTTGCCGCTCCAAGGCTTCGATGAGCTTTCCGTACCCACTGTTTCCCAACAGTTTGAACACCTCAGCCAGTAGTGCTTTGCTTTTTTCTACGTCTCCTGTCCGGCGAGCCTCCGTGACTTGTTCCACGAACCAGGGAAAGATTTTAGCCGGTGTGTAGTCAATTGTCCGATAAACCCTTTTGATAACTGCACCGTGATTCACATACCAGAGTAGCAGAGGGGCGTACACAAGCATCCTCTGTGCTGACAACGTTCCCATGAGTTTCTTATCTTCTCCGCGTTTTCTTCCTGTATCACGCAAGTATTTAAGCATATGCTCGGGGACAGCTTTAGCTGGCACCACTTTGTTGTAGAAGAACGGACACATTTCCTCGAACTTTTGGTGTAAGTGATTTGGAATCTCAATGTCTATTTCAGCAAACCCGAACCAGCTTCCTTCTTTGAGTCTATGCGTTAGTACAGGTGCCCCATTTATTTGGTAATCGTCTGTGTAGTGTACAACCCTTTCCTTTCCGCAAGGCATTTCTCTTAGCATGGTTGAGAGATACAAAGCGTTGGCGTCGTATCCGAGGATGTTTTGGCAAAGTTGTGGTTCTGCTATTTGATGTGACCTTATTCTTGTAACACCAACTTCGTGGATCCTTGTGAAAACGAGGCTTGGACCTCCGACAACTGCTTCTTTCAACATACTATATGCTTCTTTTCTTGGGCTGTAAAGCTCTGCGTTACGAACAATAGCTCCCTTGAGCAAGTAATGTAAACTCACACCTGGAATGCTAACAGCGTCTTTCATAATATCAATTCCCTTCTCTGTGTAGAAGTTTCTCATCTTTTCTAGAGCCTCAAGTCCGGGTGCCACATCTAGATTATTGTAGTAACGCAGCCAGTCTTTGAAGGTTTTCATTCCCTTTTCTCGGAACAGCTTCTTGCAGGCTTTCCATTCTGACAGTTTCAGCACAAATTCGTCTTTCAACCTTGAATACCAAGCCATATAATCCGGCAACCCTGGGTAATTCAGCTTTTCTGGTCTGTCAAACCACTCGTATGGAAACCATGATTTCACTGTCTTACATTCGTAGGCTTTCACCCATTTCTCGTAGCTGGTCCCTGGGCCAAGGTAGTTGATTATGTCAAGAAAACGGAAGCCAGAAGTGAGTAAGAACATGATTTTGTTTCCGTTCTTTGCCACTCTGACTTTGTTGGTTGTGTCCGCAAGGCGCTCTGCGAAGTACTTTTTGATTAGATTCAGATCGTAAGTCCCTGAGTTGAATCCGGTGACTGGGACCTGATCGCACCATTCTTTTATTTTTTTCCTCTGATCTTTTGGTAGCAGGTTTATGTCTGCTGGCATAAATTCATCTCTTACTTGTTTTCTGATGTTTTTCCCTCGTCTCTCCAGCTCTTTCATAAACTTGCGGACCAGCTCTGCGGGATCTCTGTCACATATGTGGGTTGGCACTCTTTCTTGGGTGTCACCAATGCTCACCGAGATTGGTACGTGTTTGTTCTCTATCGTGAGATTGTCTGTCGGCTCCTTCCGCTGATTGTTGTCTCCGTACGCCTCAAAATCGTACAAGATCGCGTGCGGGTAACTTTTTGTTTGGGTTTGAGGTAGTTGTTCAACATATTTTTCCCCAACTTCGCAGGCCCAACACTCAATCACTCGGTAGCCAGCCTTTCGGAGATAAGCTGTGCGCTTCTTTGTGGCTATGAAAAGGTCTTCTCTTGTTTTGTCACCACGGTCAATTATTTTGTCACGATCATGGTAACATTTTGGACAACCATGCCAGTAGCATCCGTGGTATTGAAACACTATCTTTTTCTCATGGTTGTAGCCATCAACTGGTCTTTTCTCTATCCAACGCTCTCCTCCATGCCCGGACATTGCATGATGAATGCGGATTTTCCAATGCTTTGCTACATACTCAAGCCACTGAAGTGATTCTTTGGATGCTTGATGTTTTGGATAAAATGCTTTCTCATAAGCTGTCGCCGGCGCTTCGACCTTTTCACCTGGACAATCTATTACAGTTTTCCCTTGGGCACACCTTTCTGCATGACGTTGAAGGTTGCAATGCCTTTGTGAATCTTGCGTTGCAATGGATGCATGCATAAGTTTTTGCTAACTTTGCAATATCTTTTATTAAGAATGCGTGCTCCCCAAAAATTCCTATTGTCATTATATTTTTTAACTGTGCAGCAGGGTTTCTTTTGAGATGCCATACCACTTCAGTTCCTACACGCTCAGGCTCATAAACCCTGATTCCTTGCCAATCTGAGAAAGCAGTGCCCTTATTCAGGTGCATTTCCACCTTTTCTAATTCGTCCAGAGATGTTTTTGAACAGTCCGTCGGCGTATTCCTGAGCTTGAAGAAACTCTTGGCTAGACCTTGTGCTGCTTTTGTACTTCGATCTGGCCTTGCTCCTTTGTGCACAGCAATACAACGCCATAAACACATGTTATCTCGATAGGTATCCAGTGCTACCATTGCATGATTCCCACGTGCAAGGTTGCGCAACCAGTCTGGTAAGGGTCCTGTTCCCATCAGTGGTTGATGGTCAAGCACAACCTTTACATCAACATTAAAATGACCATCGAAGATCCACTTTGTGTTTGGTCTTTCGATACTATCTGAATCCAGACGTTTAGCCTCCATCTTACTTAACCAATTCTCCGCTTCTCCATATGCGTTCATCCAAGGGGAGCCTTTGTTGGTGTAGTAGAAAATTATGGTGCCGTCTTCAATGTTACGTAACTTATACGAATAAACGTGCCTGATGTAAAATGATGTCCTCACGTTCTCTCTTATTTTTTCCATAAATTTTGGTGTGAGGTCTTTTTCTAGATCTCTTACGAAGCGCCACCGAATATAACGCCGACCTTTGCTCTCTTCACCCTCAAATTTTGTGACGTGGTACAGATTCAGAATCTCATTCTGGTAGTCTGTCACGTTTCGAATGTTCTGGGGTGGAAAGGGATCAAATCGTCTCAGAAGTTGTCTTCTATTCCTATTTCTTGGTGGTGGTATTGGTTGGTAAGGTTTTGGTTGTAAAGGAGGTTTTAATCGCTTCTGTGTTTCTTCTGAAATTGGTTCTTCTAACACATTCTTAATTATCTTTTTAACTGCAGGCGCGTTTTTTGAAATTAATTGCGATAAATAGCGCAACTCTGCTGGGTCTATTTTCGCAAGTTCTTCTTCCAAAGCTTCAAAGTTGACATCTTCCAAAGATTTGAAGCCTATTTCGTCCATTGTATATTATAGAAAAAATTTTTTTTGAAAATTAATTAATTAATATAATCTTAAGGTGGTAATTCTCTAATTGAGAAAACTTTATACTGCACGGTGTCAATTCTCTAATTGCTTGTGTTTTATAGGAGCGCATTTTTTCTTAGACAACCACCAAGCAAAAAGGTAACCGAAAATGTGGTCATTTGTTTTTCCTCGCTCCATTTTTCTGATATAACCCTGGTTGCTTTATTTTTTATACGACCCAGTAGTAGTATAGTCGGAGTCAAACGAATACTATCTTTGGGTTGACCTTGGGAAATGTGTAACGTCTGTTAACAACAAAAGCAAAAGATGAACTGCGCGAGCTATGTGAGCGCTGTTTATCTTTTGCTTTTGTTGTTAACAGACGTTACACATTTCCCAAGTCCCGCCCCAGCCCAAAGTGGTATTCGTTTGACTCCGACTATACTACTTGAAGCAACTTGGAGCCCTTCACATAGTTGGTCTGGCCTAAGCTTAGGGGAGTAATTTGGATTTCAATTGCTACTAAGCTAATCACTTCGAATGACCTGTCTAGCACTTCCCTTTTGCATATGACGGGTAGAGGAAACTTATACTTATGGGCTTCATGACCAACTAAACATTAGCAGGCGGGATCGGGATGAAAACTCTCAGTTAGGTGGGATGGCGGGATATGGGCCAAATAGGGTGGCGGGATGTGGGATTGCCGTGAAAAGCCTATTTTGGACCCTTTCTTTTCGCCCCATCCTCGACCGGAGAGCCTGTTCACGGGCTATCCGACAATAGCTGTCGACTCAACAGAGTGAATGTCCGGGAGTATTGTGATTTTGAGAGGGTTGGATACCAGTTAATGGAGAAGCTCCGGAGAACCTGCGAATATGCGAAATTTTCTGTGTTATATATAGTTATTAAGTCTATACGCAGAAAAGCGGGGAACATGGTCGGATCTCTTGATTTCATGATATGTTGTTCAAAGAATCTACATATCACGGGTTTCAACTAACCAGACTTTTTGAAGAGAGTTTTGACCGAGGATGTCTAAACCGTATGTTTTAAAAACTTTCACCGTTTCACCACTAAGGAACCCGTTGCTCGGGACGCGCGGGAACCATTTTTGTTGTTCCATTTCGGTGAACATTATGAAGATTATTGCAGATACCGTGACTACCAAACGGCTAGGAAATTATTCCTCAAATGCTTCAAACAAGTATCAAGAAAAAGAACACTTCTCCTGACTTTCTCAAACCAAAACAACAAAACAAACAGCCTGCAAGCAGGCTCTGTTTGGGGGTATTCGCGCGCTGCTACCAAACTCGCTGCCGGCCCAAAGAGACGTCCTGCTCGCAGGCTACAAAACAAACCGCAAAGCGATGACCCCTCGATCGATAGCCTGCGGCGTATTTGCGAAAAAAAATGCAAACAATGCACAGTACAGGGGGTTATGGCATGAAGCATAACTTGCATAATCGAGTTACAAAGCATTTCATAATCAAAGCAAAACCGGTTTGTTGAGACGATATGCACCGTCGACCGCTTTGCTCGTTTACAGGTGATCAAATCTGTCGAAGCCGTTAGCGAGGTATCTTCGTTTTAGCAAAGGTAAATTCAAACAATAATAATATAATATGATAATATAAAGTAAACTTTGAAAATCTGGCAACCATAGCGCACTGATGAGAAATTTAGCCTGCTCCGCAGACGAAACACGGCAGTGGCTATTCGTACGGCACCCGTACGGCGACTGCCATTTGCTATCCGTACGGGAGTCAGAAAATGTCATTAAATTTCTGTGTAAGTATTTATTATTTCCAATCTAAAACTTTATATTTTACTTCTTTTTTTTTTAGAATTAAGCGAATTAAGAATTAAGCTGTTATTAGTTGACCCGCGAACGACACTTAGAATTTTTACCGAGCCAAACTCACGCATATGTCACGCTACGAGACATGACGAGAAAGGACCGTACGGCGACAGGTTTTTGCTACTCGCACGGGATTCCTCTCAGCAAATTAAAAAACAATAGTAACCAATAATTTTTTTAATCTCTTAACTGCACACTCTCATTGAATAATGCAGCTTATCCCGGGAGCTTACGCAACCATTAAGTCCTTCAAAGATTCATCATCAATTGCGGAAGGGGAAAACAAGCATCTACACTTCGATGAACTAAAAAGTTAGCCAGATTTTCTTACGGAGAAACATCTTACGCTGAGTATTTCACTGGTCAGGAGAAGGTTTAGCATTTACGTGAACTCCCGTATTCCGTCCCATGCTGTTGTTATTCGTACGGCCCCGACCGTACGGCGACTAGTTTTTAGTTGTTTTTGCTATTCGTACGGGAGTCAAAAAATTTTAATGCCCTTATTTTTGTGTGTGTGTGTGTGTGTGTGTGTAATTTGGATTCTTGGAAAATCAAAACCTTATTTTAACTTTTAAAGAATTAAGCGTTTCAAGAAAGCGCTGCTTGGTTGAATCAGATTTATTTTCTGTAGTCTCTGCACGAACGCAAATATCACGCAGTTAACCTCTGTTTCACAGATTCACTTGACTACTAAGAACACTTTAGACTGAAAACTCGCGAAAAGAGTTTCTTATAGCCTTTGATACAGACAGAATACACTTGCTTTGGATCGAGTAAGCGACAAAATTCTATGGAGATTAAAGACATTAGACGGAAAGTTCCTATTACTTGAGCTATGGCGGTAAGTAAAATTTCTACTACGGAAATAAATCCGGTTCAACTAAACAGCGCTTTTCAGAATCGCTTAATTCTTACAAAGTTAAGTATAACGTTTTGGATTGGAAATAATAAAAACTTACACAGAAATTTAATGACATTTTCTGGCTCCCGTACGAATAGCCAACTTTCTTTCCGGGTGCCGTACGAATAGCCAGTGGTAGCAAAGGGGCCGGGGGTTGTGATCCCGTTTTCACACAAATTTTAACCAAATTCACGTGTCACGTATACTAGAAACAGCAAAATTCACGAATCACATGTCTTTTCTAGCTATTTTCACTCATCACAGTCTAATTTATGCCCTATTTTCACGCGTCACGGCCAAATTTTTGCCTTTTTCACTCGTCACGCATAAACCCTTTGCTACCCTCAGCTAGCCACTGCCTAAACCGCAGGCTATGAGATATTTAAATCTGCATTTCAAGCGACGAATCCTTAATAATAACTACAGTCGAACTAGCTTTCCTAAGCGACCAAAGTCGTCGAAACAACAGAGGTACTATAATTAGTAATTGCAAACAATGATACGGTTAAACTATGAATATGTAAGGGCGGTTCAGACGCCGTACTTTTCATGAGCCGAACTCAATTCGAATTTGGACCGACCCAAATTGACAAAAGTACGCCTCTTTTTTGATTCAGACGCCGTACTTTTTGGCCGTTCCTAATACAGTTCCAATAAAACCAGGCAAAATACATTATAATAATTTATGAATTAGGATCGGCACATGAAAAGATCGGCGTCTGAATCAAAGCCGTTCGAAAGGCGTTCCACAGGCGAAATTCTCGGCCAAGCCAGGCGGGAAGAACGGGTGAGCCGTTCCAAATTGAAATAGCCGTTCTAATTTGATTCAGACGCCGATCTTTTCATGTACTTAATTCAAGGAATTAGGTTCGGCTCATGAAAAGATCGGCGTCTGAACCGGGCCTGACATGCATCACAACAAAACCGCTTTGTAAAACAAAATACATATGTACATAATTACGTATTATAACGCCCTCATTGCGCAACTAAAGCGTGAAATTTCGAAACTGCAAACTAGGTATCTTCGAGTAACGTAGCTGCGAGCTGCTTGACCAAATTTTTAGCTGCTTCGAGTGAGTATCACTTCAATTCAAAGGTGAGTGTAGCGATCGGACCCAAAGCTTTACGACGACTAACTTGCTAAGGATACGACACCAAGAGACTGGGGATATATTTTACGGACAGAACACTCGAATCACGAGTTTTGCGAGGTTGCCTGTTTACAGGTGTGTTTACCAAGTGAAGATTTCGAGTTGGATTTCGTGTTGGACTTCGAGTTGGATTTTGAAGTTGGATTTTTGGCCGGGATTGCGTGCGGTTAGTTTTTAATTGCGGTTCCCTAAAGTTTGCTTGCGGCTTGTTCCTCTCCAGCCCGCCGTTTGCTTACGGTTAAAACTTCCATCGGTTAGGTTAGGGCCAAGCACTTTAACACATATATATTTATGCTTACAAATACTTTTTAAATTTGGTTTATTCTCGGTCAGTACTCGAAAATCCAACTCAAGTTTTGCACCCCGGTGCGGGCCCCGGTGTTACGAAAATCAGGTGACTACAGCCGTAACTCAGGTGACAAATTTCCAGGGTTTATTATGCATCGCTGTGGTCACACAAGCAGTTCGCGGGAGTGCAGTGTCTGATATTTTCAGACTGTGTTTTCAGGCTAATCGGAGCGCTATTCTCTTTAAACAATAGATAACAGATCATAACAATGCCCCTAGCCCTGAATAACAACATAGGTAGTGTTAACAGCGGACGTATTTATGCGTTCGTGAATGGATAGCAGGTCATAGCAACAAATCAAGTAAGGCATGGAAATGAAAGCCCCAGATTTTAATAACCCCGGAATTTATAATACGCAAGCAATTTTGTGAGTCTCGTTTCTTTGTTCTTGACTGCCGACCCGTGACAGGGTGAAAGAAGCCTTTTTTTCACTCAGCCTTCCCAGCCCATGTTGAACCGAAATATTGGGCCGTATTACAAAGTAAAAAATATTGATAACAAAGCATTCCTGACCGTTTGATCAGCCTTGTATCATTTCAAAGTTTGTTTACATATAACGTATTTATACATATTCATTTTCGACTGGCCTTTCAACATCTATTTTACCACACCGCACTTGACAAACATTTAATTTTTTTTCCGTTTCAGAAACTTTTACTTCTTCGACCGCCAAAGTGGTAATTAATGTTTGCCCGCGCCCTCTTGTATTTTAATTTTTTAGAATATAAATTTAAAAGTTTTGCACGCGAAAATGTTTGCCCTGGCAATATTTCCCTAAACGTTGACATGTTACCTTCAACCTTCGACACCGAGGCTGGGGCTTTGGACAGGACAACTCGGATTAATATTAATCCGTGGATTATAATAATAATAGATTATAATAGAGCTATTATAATCCGGTAATAGATTATTATAATCCAGTAATAGATTATTATAATCCATTAATAGATTAAGGCAGGGCAAAAAATTGGAAGGATTAGATTATTATTAATAATATCATCCGGATTAATATTAATCTCTATTATAATCGAGATAAATTTCCCGTGAATGTTGGGATATACAGCTTTAATTTAATGACAGACACACTGCAGACAACACAGGACTGACGGGACATAACACTGATCACATCAGTCACATGACGATCACTTGCATATGCTAGAGCTGGTAGATACCACGATGTTGACCCTAGAAGCAAATGAAAAGGAGCAAGCACCTCTGGGCCAGCGAATCCGTGCCGTGGGCATGTGCTTTTATAAAAAAAGGAGACCTTGAGAAAGGGAATAACTATCAGCTGCGTAGAAATAGCGACAATCCCAAAGACACGAACTGCTCGAGGTTAACGAGGGCAACTATGAACATGAATTTCTCCCGTCTCGTGGCCCCTTTTATGGATGAAAACATTATCCGGGAACTGACATGGTATATGATTGTATATGATTAAAGTTCACGTAAAAACTATTTCAGCTCTTTCAAGCAATCGATCAATTATGTTGGGACATCATAGGTCACAGCTTCGTATGTATTCCTTGCATAGTGTTTGAAGATGCAAAGTGGAGCAGGGGAGATTCCGTACGATTAATAGGAATCCTATGTAGGATTAATATCTATCAGGATTAATATTAATATTAATATTTAAGTAGGATTGATATTAATATTAATCAGATTAATATTAATCTTACATAAGATTAATATTAATCCTAATAGATTAAGGCACGGCTCAAACCTCAGTAATAGATTATAATAATCTATTACTGGATTATAATAATCCATTACTGGATTATAATAATCATTAGGATTAATATTAATCCGATTAATATTAATCCGAGTTGTCCTGTTTGGACACTTGACCAAATTAAATGGCCGATCCTTGTTTTTCCCCTCATAAACGACGTTATTCGACAAGTTGATAGCCTCCTAGCTACGCAGACGTTCTTTTGGCTAGTCACGCATTCCTCTTCCACGTTCGCGAAGGAGGCCATCAGGTCGATGATTTACTTTATTTTCACTGCTTGTGTGAGTTTGACAATGTATGATAGCGTCAGGAGAATTTAGACGTAATAATGTTATAAATGTCCTTTTTGGAGTACAAATATGACGTGAAACGAGTACAGATATTTGTACTCTGCAAGACCGGTTTAACAGGTTGTGTATAGTCCTGTTATTCTTGCTGATAGACTTATTGTAAGTCTATCCATCTGACCGCGCGGAAGATTCAAAAGCCGGCGGGAAGTCAGGATTTCAGAGGAGAAGAAAGTTGGATAAAAATTACTAATTTGACATTTGACATTCTTGTGTTGTGTCGCTACTAATTTTTACTCTGCAAGACTCCTTGATATATACATTGATACCGCACGCTAAAATGTCTAATTAACAATGAGATTGTGAGCTCGACTGAAATTTTTCGGGGATGAGGCCACAGGCCGAAACAATTGTTTCCGTATTATAAGCCCCCCCCCCCCCCCCCTCCACCCCCGTCACCCATAAAAAGATCTGCTGTCAAAGTCCCGAAACAAAACCTTTATCCAGCGGCCACCTTGATCTATTAATTAAGGCGAGACTTAACCTGATGACCGTTTTTACTGGGTGCAGAGTCCCACCCTCACCGGTCCACCCGCACGAGGGAGCTCCGCTACGCTCATTATGCGAATAGCTTTATATAAGAGTTGTTCAACTCTTTTCCTCCCATGTAGGAGACATTTTCTTAGACTGCACGAGGCTGCAACGAATTTTAAATAAATAGAAATTTTAAATACTACGCATAGATTAAAATAGATTAAATAGAGCTTGTGCTAACAGCTTACAGTATAGCTGAACCAATCATATTGTCGCATTTGAATTAGTAGGCTAGTAGGATTATACTAATAAGATAAATGTTGTCTGTACTGATTGTTTTAGCTGATTGCAAGAAATGCTGTTGAGATCCATTCAAAGGTTGAAGTTCCAGCCGTCTCTTCTGGGCACCTCACCAACATGTTCCCTAGCAACAAAGGCAAAGGAACTCAACAATGTGAGCCTGCAGCTCACCACATTAAAACCAGCTGAAATACAACCTAACACATCCCCAAGACTGGCGGGCAAAGAATTTTTACCGGGGTCCACTGGAGATGGCTTCCCGGAAGTTTTATCGCCCCCTACGGAAACATTTCCACACGCCGTGAGAGTGGAAAATCCCGGTGAACATTCTATGGATGATTGTATTATCTGTTGTAGGCAATATCTCCGGGAGAATCTTTCTCACTACGCTGCTGTATTGCTTCGAAACCTCCCACTGAAAACTGCCGCCGACTTTTCGAGACTGACTCAAGGGCTAGGTTACAAAGGAATGACGTATCAAGGTGGTGCGGTGGAGCGGGAGGAGCTTGATAGCAAATCTGGGACATACACGGCCAGTGATGAGCCACCCCAAGCTGTGATAGAACCTCACAATGAGATGGCCTATAGTCCAGTGTATCCTGCTAAGGTAATAAAACTAATTAGTACTCCAGATAAAACTGTGTAGCGCAATAGCTATAATACATTCAATAGTTTTTGTCAAAATGTGCGCTAGTAAATGTTAGCAAAACCAGACTCTTCGAGGGTTCTCTCTCTTTAGTGGAAAATGCCTTGACAATTTCAGATTTGTTGTACTACTCTTGTCCAATCAGAATCGAGCAATTTTATTGAGTGCGCTATAAATTCCTTTTATAGGTCTGTTCCAAACGTCGCGCTATTGCCGTGCCGAACTAAATTAAAGCACGGCGGTAGCACGACGTTTGAAATCATTCAGTTCGGCAGGTTGGATTAAGTTCGGCACGGCTACTTAGCACGGCAGGCCTTGCCGTGCCGCACGGCAGTAGCGCGGCTTGGTTTCAAACAGGGCGCTCTTGTTGTGCCGAATTTATGCCGAACTAAATTAGATTCATAAATCATTATTTTGCAGCTTCTTGTTGTTTCTGATTTAATGTGAATTTGCGGACTGCATTAAATTTGACGTTTGAAACCATTGCTGGGCTATCGTCATGCCACTGTCAAGCCAAATTCATTTGAGTTCGGCACGGCAGTAGCACGACGTTTGGAACAGGCCTTAGTGTTCTTCACAACTTTTACGTGTTACTCAGATTTCAATAAAGCACCCGGGTACTACGGTAGAATCGGCACGCAGCTACTGTTTATTAACACCGCTTATGGAACCTCCTTATCATTTATGTAAAAAAAAACCGGAACTTTGTATAAATCTTACTTTAAGTATATATCAAATACACTTCGTACATTTTACAACGATTCAGCATTCCAAGTGTTCTAGAAAAGAAGCTCGTTAGAATGTTCTGGGACTTTCTAGGAAAAAGAACTAGACGATTTTGATAAAGTAGCTACTTGAAGATTTCGGATTGACCGGGAAGGGAAAAGTTATTTTTAAATTCTAGCAGTTCCACCACTTAATATATTCTATACAGCACACACCCATCTTTCAACTATTTCAATTCATGCCATTGCCATTCATTTTTAGCGTACAATGCGGGGGCGCTAGTACCGATCTATTCAACAAAAAGTTCAATGAAAGTGATTTTGTTTTGTTTTTGTTTTTTGCTTTCGTACGGCAATTTTATTTGCGCGCGCTCTCAAGGCAGTCTAGAGTTGACTATCACTCATAGAAAACTAGGGCGAGTAGACGAATTGTTTTAGTAGAAACTCTAAAGGGTCGCAGTTCAAATCTTATAAGCCAAAAAATCAAGAATAATTTACTTCTCAAAGAGCACCGAGCGCGCCAATTGCGTTCTATTGGCGCGAATTCGCGAATTTCCAATAGAACACGGCTGAGTTTCCAGTAATGAAAATTTATAATAGACCGCGCTTGCTTGCCAAAAACATTGCGAGTTTGCCTAGTAGTCGGACACTGGGTTAATAAGTTAAATCCCATTATAACTGACACATACGTCAGCGCTGTATTCTTTCAAGGTAAAAGGATCAGGCTATGTTTTCAATTGATGGATAAAGTTTTTCCGAACATCGCACAATACCAAATATCCTATGTGGCACCGACCGCATTTGTGTGTAGATCATCTTCCGCGATTTGAAGTTCTCTGTTGATGTCATAGCTTCTATTCTTCTGCCAACAAGAACCAGAAGAGGACTGTGGAGGAGAGACGCCGCTGGTTAAAAGTACCGACATACTTGGTCGTTTGGATCCCAAAGTTCTTCAGACTTTCGCCAACAAGAAGGTGCGTTACGTACGTTTCGCTCCACCGCGAGGACCTGGTGCCTACCTTCCTTGGCAAGATGTGTTTATGACAGAGGATCCAAAGGTGTGAAATTGTGACTTGATTAGTTTTAAAATAGTTTGGACTGGGTCTCTTTTAGGCTCCTTCGCAGCCGTTGGGCTCGTCACGCAAAGTTCTTAGACTGCGAGCAGTCCCTCTTTTGCTGAGGAATCGACGAACAGTAAGCGGCGAAGCCGCGATCGGCAAACAGCGGGGGCGCCTCAGCAAAAGAGAGACTGCTCGCAGTCTAGCAAAGTTCTCGGCTCCGCGAAATGACCCAAATAACTACTGAGAATTGATCCGTGAATTCAGTCTAGACGCGTGATGTGTTTATTTAGAGGACCGTGATTCGTTATTCGTGATTCCGGCTGAGCACGTTCGTGAGAAACGAAGTTAAATCACTTACTCGTCAATCAGTTTACGGTAGAAAAGCAAACTTTAAAACAACATGAAAACAACGTGAGTCACGAAGACTGATTTTGTGTGCATGAGGGACGCGTTCATTCCGTTCAATTTATATATTTAGGACTTGTCACACTGTGAACTTGACTGAGAAATGAAGTCTTGCTACCTTCACCGCGGTAAAACGTAAAAAATAAGAAAACTCCTTCAAAGATAAGGTTTTCATTTTCACTGTTAAAAGTTTGATACTTAACAACTATTCTCCTGGTTTACTAAATTGTTTGGAACTTTACTAAAAAAGTTCTAAGTGTTTGAAAACGGCGAAATGCCGACTGTCGGCGCCATTGTCAAAGCAATTTTGTTCGTGTGCGGAGCATTTTAAGAGTAAAGAATCTCGTTTGAGGGAACTGAAAAATATATTTACCCTTAGCAGCTTTTTATCATATCCTTACTGATGCTTCCACGTTAACGTGAATGATTTCTCTCGAAATAAGAAAACAAAAACAGCCTCAGACGTTTGACCGCGGTGAACTTGCTACCAGGCTATTGAAAGGTGAATGCCACGAAATTAATTTGTTAGTTAAAGCTCGTTTTCTTCAGCCGGCAATGTATAATAAAAACATCTAAGATCTTCTTTTCATTATTTCAGACAGCGGAACACTTTCTGCAGCAGAAGGGTTTCAGTTTTAAGTGGGAGCCTTCCGGAGCGTTGTTTTATTGGCAAGTTCTGCCGGCCTTCCTCACGCACCCGGAGACTGGGGAGACTGTCTGGTTTAACCAGATTCAATCCCATCATGCTTCGCACTTAAAAGAGATGCCAAGGTTGGTTCTTTAGTCCCAGTGTAATGAAATTGAACACATACTATTTGAACGTGGTGAAAAAACAGTAAGAATTTTCCGGCAATTTGAAGAGTGCAATTTTTTAATTAACACAATTGTACGGGACAAGTATGTGCATTTGAAAACTATCTAATGGAAAGAATCGTTCCATTTCATTTCACACCGAAACAGCCGCGGTTTTCGATTCATTGAGAAGCATGGAAATTGTTAGTCTCCTTCGCAGCCGTTGTTTGGGTTCGTCACGGAACACAACGCTGGGAGAGGAAGCGTTGCGTGACGAACCCAAACAACGGCTGCGAAGGAGACTAGGAAATTGTACGAAAAAGCAAAATGGTACAGCGATATTCCGGCCAGCATTCCGGTAAAAACAGGAGAAGAGAAGTACATCTGATGGTATTCCACTTTTTCCGAAATTTTTTCGGTGGCAACGACCGCTACATTTTGATGTTTCGCCGGAACAACTGGTTTCTCCGTTCAAATGGAAAGCGCTCTTTCTGTTAGATTGTGACCACTTCGTCACCAGTCTCCGACACAGGCACGCAACGTTTGACCGCGAATCACGTGCGTCGTTTGCAGTTATGAAGTAATCTCTCTTTTTGACAAATGAAGAGCAAACTCAATTCAAACTAATAGGTGGGGATTTTAGAATACACTTTTGCCAAATTCTGAGGACAGAGGATTGTTCATGACGCTGTTTTATAATTGAGATTGTACAAACCAAATAACTTTGCATGTTCTGTGCACAAAAATAGCAGCTATGTCGATTAATAGAGAGTTTTCACTCACGTGTCCAGCGGCCATATTGGTTTACTGAAACAAAAGGCGACTTTTACAAAAAAATAGAGTTTAATTCCCGAAGGAATGGCTTGGTACACCAATATGGCCGCCGTCTCTTTGTTTTGGAACACCAATATGGCTGCCGTGACTTCATATGAAATACTTATCTTATTTCCGACCCGAATATGCAATTTTCCCTATCTGATTTCAGATCTGACTCAAATGCAAAAGTCGATACCGTATTTCACACCAGAACCTATCCAGGTTTGCGTGACATCCGAGAAGGACTTCTTAATCCCGGTGTTAATTGAATCGCACTTTTAAAGAGACGAATAATGACACTGATATTTTTTTTCTTTAAAAAATTGTACCTAATTGCCGACCAGACTGCACAAACCATAAACCATACTCTATTTCAGACAAAAATGCTAAAATTGTTTACTCAATCTCAGACCAAACCCGCTAAAAATATGGGGTCGCCCACTACCTCTCGGAACGAGTGGCTTCATTGGTTCCTAAAACAATAGATAGCAGGTCATAACAATGCCCCTAGCCCTGAATAACAATAGAGGTAGTGTTTACAGCGGGCGAATGAAAATAGAGGTTCCAGGGAGGTAGTGCCTTACTGAAACTATGATACGTTTTGGCGCCGCAAATACCCTAAATAGGTTATACAATTGAGTTCCCTTTCGCACGGGGTAAAATGTGCATAAAAAAGTTATTTGTAGAGTACGTTGTAAGATTCTGAATTTTGATGACCTATCTATCCTCTGAAGATGAAATGGGCTTGAAACTTATTTGTTTTGAATTTTTTACGCTATGTATCTCTTTTGTTACCTCGTTAGGTTCAAGGGCTCTGATTTACCTGCCCATCACTACTCTTGCCAAACCTACTACGGCGACGGGAGCGAAATTGAGCCCGCAGTGCTTCAGCACATACGAGCCGTCACTTGGTCATGCGCTGTTGGTTTCCGCTGGCGCAATGGTGACGTACTTGTGGTTGACAACCTTGCGGCTCAACATGCAAGAATGAGCTTCACTGGGCCGAGGAGGATCTTGGCAGTACTTTCGGAGAATTGAACTGACTGGCTTTAGTTTTGGTAGCAGCACAAAGCAGGGCTTTCCTGGGTGTAAGAAACTGTGAACTTTTTCTTTGTTTTGGAGCTATTGTTTTCCTTCTCTATATGTTTCTAGGTTCTTCCTTGTCATGGTCCTTTTGTGTTTTGCGTCATTGGTGAGTTTCACAGGTTCTTACACAGAGGATGAGCCAAAAAGCATCTGATTGTTATAATTCCCTGACCTAAACTTTGAAATGTTTTCCAGGACAGTAGTTCTTACATTGCGTACCGTGCAACGTTATCAACGAGCCAAGTTGCTGGTCAGGTGTAGAAGAAATGAACACTGCCTCTTGTTAAAAACAAGTCCCGAATTTATACAGATTTTTTGAGCACTCGTGGTTATTGTAGGCAGTTATAGAGAGCTCATTGGAACTATACGACACAATGCATAGCTTTCTCTAAAGTCGTAGTAATATATTGAAAATTAGTAAATTCAAAACAGTAATTTTATATCAAGAATCAATCGACATTATTCTCATGATCATGAGGTGTGATTCTGGTAGGTGAAGTATTCTCATCGAGAACTGAAAAAAAGGGTGGTTCAAATTCCGAGTTTCCTTATACCTCTGTTTCAAAACGTGACCCAGTGCACAAACTTTCATAGAAAATTAGTTTGGTCTGGGCGACAATTAAAGGAGGTCTGTCAAGGGGATTTTGCAGATTTTTGGTCTAAACTGTTTTGAAATTAGGCAACTTAAGCCATTAAAATCATTACCTTTGAACATCTAAAGGAAGATATAACCTTAATATGTGGATAGAAATCTAACTACGGCTATAAATATCGATTTTTTTTTGTAGTTGTCCGGAAACAACTTGAAAAGTTTTGCTAAACTTTTCAAGTTGTAATCAATTTTCATCATAGACTATTATTTTTTTGGTTTCCTTCGACACAAATATAAATTTTGGCTGTTCAAAAATCTGTTAAAATCCGTGACAAAGCAACTTTAATGAACTTGCAAGTGAAACTAATTTCCATATGAAAGATTGTGCAACGGGACTCGTTTTGAAACAGGCAGAGGAAAAAGGGTTATGCAGCTCGGAAATGGCCTCACTGATTACCAAACATTTATTGCCTAGTTCTGAGAGATTAAGCTTAGTTATGTTGTTTATCCATGTTTGACAATAAATCAGTATATTTTTAAGTAGAAATTAAATGCTGGTGACTCTTGTTACACTTGTGTGGCAATATTTTACTTTGATCACATAACGGCATAATGGGCATAATGTGCCTGGGCTTTCGCCGCCCTGGTCCGACGATACGTTTTTTGTGCTTATGTTTATATTTTCGCGTTGCACGTGTAGTGTATACGAGAACCACAGACAAAAGAAGTTGGGGAAGGTTGTATATTACGATGAGTTTCTGAGCACCATTCCTGTACTCTTTTAGTACCTCCCTCCCCCTCCCCCGCTCGGCTCCCGCTGTCAATGTGGAAAACTTGTGACATTGCGTGACATTGTAGGCACTTACACGCTCGCTCAAGCGTTATGAGCTTGCGAGTTAATTCGTTTTCTTTTATTTTGATTGTACACTGTTGATTCGAAGACTTATTGATTATTATGTGATTTATTAGGACATGTTTTGTGATTGAGGACAATGAGTGGTACACCCGGGGGGTACTCCCCTAAATTTCGGATAGGGGTGTGCCGCGAAAGTTCTCAAACCCTGACCCTATCTAAGGATAATTATAAAGAAATCGAAAATTGATGCCCTTTCTAAGGCCCAAACCAGAAAATTGACACCCTATTCAAGGGGACGAGAACCACTGCGTGACGACTCAAATAACGGCTAACCGCGCATGGCAAAGCTCAAATCGTTCAAAATCGCTTTGTTAATATAATACTTAATGACGGATAGTTCAGTTTTAACAGGCAATTTTTTTTCGTTTAGCTGGGCGTTTATTTGAGCTGATAGAATTTAGCTACCCTATCTAAGGATCGCACCGGGAACACAATGCCAAAAGGAACAAAAGTGATACCCTATTTAAGGACCGAGAACCTCAAAAACCATACCCTATCCCGCGGCACATACCTATATAGCCCATATATGAGAGTACCCCCCCCCCCCCCCCCCCTCCGCGGGGTGGTACATCTTACTTAGGGTATCAGATGTTTCTTGTGTAGAACATTCTAGAACGTTCGAAAACAGGCTTAAAATAACTTTCGGTCGGATTTCAAGTCATATGATCATCGCTTTCCGGTGTGTGTAATTCAATTGAACATCGAGCATGTAATAGGCTACAATCACAGCGAGAATATATTTGGTTTAAAGGTGAAATTGTGAGTTCTTCAGTGTCTCAGGGAATTCTTGACAGGGCAACTTAGAAATTGCCCACATCAATGTTGGAATGTCACTTTACAATTTTGTGTGAATACGGCTGCTGTTAGCTCAACATCGAATGGGCTTGGATCTCATTAACGATCTTTGTCCCCATGCTCGCGACATGCTGAATATTTCATCTTTCACATTTCATTACTGTGCTTAACATTTACCACCTTTATTTATCACAATACAGGACGCTATCGACACTGGCGATCCTAGCAGTATGCAGGACGCGTGTTCGAGATTTAGCCACACGACAAGTCAAATACTCAGTACTTAAGTCTGGTATTAATTTTTATTTTATTTATCTCTTCAAGAAAGATTTATTTCACAAAAGTGGCACAAAACCAAGCAACTGAACAATCGTGAACAGCGAGCACGATCAACGTTCAGTTAAAGCCAAGTTAAAAATGCAAAGAATTTTATTAAAACTATTTCAAACGTAGACTAATGTTGAGTTTTGAACTCAAGTATTGTTGAATAGGTACTTCACGTTTGACTGTGTTGTTTACCAATTTCGTACTACTTCATATTTGACAGAATGTGTTCTCGTAAACTTGAATCAATGGGGACACTCTGTGACGGTTATCATAAGGATCCATCTCATCAGTGATCAATCCTGATCAGCTGAGCTAAGCGTAATTAGCCATGTTCTAAACGAGCAGGGGACTGGGTACGAACATATTTTCTCTTCGGTACAAACATTGAATATCAATTGAATTGAAAAATGGGGCACGTCATCTGAAAGAGCATCCAAAAATTAGTAAATTCACCAAATTGGACGGTTATTGGTTTAAATCCAAAGGCATGGTACACTTAGTATGGATTGGAGGGACAGGCGTCCTCCAATCCATACTAAGCTCTCTTATTTTAAAAGTGTAGCATGCCTTTGCGTTTAACCCAATAACCATCAAATTTGGTGAATTTACTAATTTTTGGATGCTCTTTCAGGTGACGTGCCCCATTTTCAATTTAATCGATATTGAACATTCGTACCAAGAAAAAATATGTTCGTACCCAGTCCCCTGCTCGTTTAGAACATGGCCAATGGGCAAGTAAAAACGGAGCGAAAAAAACTGTGTATGGCAAACAAAAACACGCAGCGATATAAAAAATCCTGCTAAATAACTATTTTCAGTAAGTCTTAAGTTTTGGCTTGACAATCTTACCAAAGACAATCTTACAAGTTTTGCTGCGAACTGAGCATGCGCGCAGTTCGTTTGACCGCTGTACCAACGGTGAACATAAAAAATCTTGCTTTCTAATTTAGGCTAGTTGAATTCACTGCAAAATACATTCGGGTATAATACGGCTTTTCAACTGTACATATATATCCCTCATTTAAAGTATAAAGCAAATAACTTTTTTTTTTAAATAATATATTAAATATTAAATATTACACGTACAGAGTACGCATATTTAGTTGACGTACGTGTAAAGCTTTTATAATTCACTTTTTGTTACCTTATCACCACCGTTTTATAGTCGAATTGACTTTCCAAGTTAAAGACTCTCTGTCGACCGACAGACATTGCGAGCGTTTGTTTAGCTTCTCACACATGTGACAAACAAGCAATTTACGACGAAATATTCGCCTCAATGTAAAGAACGATAATAAATCTTTTCATTAATAGCAAGAGCTGCTGAAAAGTCGCGATAGATGCCTCGGATTATAAAGGATTGAAGAGCGAAATGATCCACAACTCAACAATGGAGGTTTCGTAGCCTACGAAACCTCGGGTAAGGCGCGCAATGTGTGCCGGTCGACAGAGAGTCTTTATCGAGGGTAATTGGCTAAGCTCCCAATTATTGGAAAAACTGTGTCAAACAATATTGAGAAAAAGGAGATGCGTCAGGGGCACCCAACGGAATATTTCGGTAAAATATCTGTTCGGATGGAAGGTCGCCTAAGAATTTCGAAATTTTTTCCCAGCGACGCTCTAGACTTCTCAATTTTTTTCGGAAAACCATAAAGTTTCCCTAGAATTTTCGGAATTGATGTGCTCACTTTTATCATGTCCCATAATTTTCGGACGGTTTTGTTTGTTCTCTAAAATTTTCGTTTGGCTTAATTATTCCAAAAGCTGCTAAAAGTTTCGGTGAGCATTAGAGGTAATCAGGAATGTACGTGAACCTAATGAAAGATAAAGGCAATTGAGGTGATTGAGCTCGGCATTAGCCTACTTATCAGATTATTGGAGAAGTTATTTTTGTGGTCAGGGCATCTAAAACGATCAAATTATTCGGTTTTGACCGTAAAAAGATTCCTACGCCAACAACAATCCCTTGATCGGTCGTATAATTTACACCCCCTAACGTTTTCGGATGAATAGGTTTAACGCCTATAATATTCGGATAAACATTTCTATTGCCTAGTATTTTCGCGAAATTTCGATAGGAACACGTATAACGAAAAACTTCCCTTAAAATTTTCTAGTGAAAATATGGTCTCTCAGTGTCCTTGAACTTTCGACAAGATCCATCAGGATAGCTAAAACTTTCGGATGACTCAAAAAAGGACCCTAGAATTTTCGAAACGACGAAAGTTCCCCTTAAATATCCGAACAGATAAATATTTTTTAGGGCATCTCCAAATTAACTAAAAAGCCTTCTAGAACATAGAGAAATCCATTTACGACACTTCTGACGTCTTTGGAAAGATTCGGTCGTTGGGTGCCCCTGATGCGTGAGGTAATTGATGAATGTAATTGCTATAGTTAGTTCGGTTTTGAAAACGTTACTCGAGCATGCGCTTTGTTGATCCCCATCTAAATCCCCCAGTTCAGTGCTTCTTGCTAACTCTTGGACGATTTAACCCAACTGAGCTAAATTGGTGGTTTTCTATCTTGACTATCCGTTTAACGCATGAACCTTTTTTCTGGCAAAATAAGTAGACTTAACTCGACAGAGCCCAAGAGGGGATAACAGGAAGAGAGTCAAGTATTCCGACTCGCTGGTGAGCCCTTGAAAATCCAGTGGCGGATCCAGACCTTCACCTAAGGGGGGGGGGGGGGGGGGGGGGAGGGGGCGGGTTTTGAAGGCTTGATTATGAATGTTGAATTCTGCAAAGACAATTCCGGCAGATCAAAGAAAATGCATTTTTCCGAAAAATTAAGGGGGAGGGGGTCCGGGTCCCCCGGGGCCGGCCCTCCCCTGGTTCCGCCACTGAAATTTATTTCAGTTAGTCGGCCAAATTCTCTGTCAGCAGTGTGTCATCTCTTGGTTCAAGCATCCAAAAGAACTTTAACTTAGTTACTGATGGACAACTCAAAGATTCACGTTCTACACGGGCAATATCATCGGTCTGTCGTTGAGTCGCTTCAAGATTTCCAGAGCATCTTCAGGCCATTTGTAGCTGACTTTTGCCCACAATGGAAGGACTTCGGACGTTACCGGCACGTCAGGAAGAGCTATGCACACCATCTTGGCGGCTGAGCGATTTCGTGTGTAAAGATCTCGAAGCACTTCCAGCTCAATCCATACACGGTTGATATCCTAAAATGATACATTACACAGACATTCAACATTTGACTAAATTTAGAAAGCCAAGGTCTTTTACACCAAAAAGTTGGAAAACGTCAAATTCTGCGCCAAACAAAGAACAAACGAAGTAAAAAAAACTATACCAATAAGATAAGTTTACGAAGGAATAGATGATGCTGTAATTTGTTCTAGAGACAATGCTATAATTTGTATATGTAGTAGATTTGCACATTTTCCCTTCAAGCTGTCCTTAGTCTCGCATGCAACTCGAACATCCGAATGAACCGAAATAGCTTGTGGGGTGTATGTAATAGGTAAGTAATTTATTTATCACACAATACTGACAACAACACCGTAATCTGAAACAACAACAACAACAACAAAAAGAAAAAAGAAACTATACCTGACATTGTGAAGCCTCCCGAGCGTCAAAAGCGAGGTTAACCAAGCCAGGAGACAAGAAAATCAACACCTTTTTTGCCCTTCTTATTTGATTCTCTCCCCACCGCGTTGGGCCCTGGGAAGTAATCTCTTCGGACACCATGCGGTCCATAATGACGTTGTAACCGTTCTCACGAAAGTAGTTCACAATCGAGGCTACTCTCTCCCGGAATGCTTCACTCTCTGGATAGTAGCAACTGTAGTAGCTTTCTAAGAGGAGAAAACAAAAATGGTTTATTTAAAGCATAAATGTATAGCGCACTGTTTTCACCTAAAAGGCAATTTTTATGTTTTTACTCGTATTTTGTCCTCCGGGTAGCCTGCGTAAGCGATTAGTGGGCACGAGGGATCTCAACTCGACTCCTAACCACTCCCCTCGCGGCTTGGCGGCCAAGACAAAAGTCACAAAAGCATACCGCCGCGACCGCCGCAAAAAAACACTCGCTCGCGAAATCCCGCCAGCTACGCAGGCTATCCTCCCGGGTGCGAGACGCACTCAACACGGTTTTGTGCTGGGGGGCCGCCGGGAGGTCTAGCGAGTAATCCCCGGTATTCTGTTTGGTAAAATATTAAATATTTCTTTTTCTGACACTTTACAACGCCACGTTGCAATTGTAATTTTCTTGTGAGTAATGAAGCTGGCTGTTGTTTTCTTTATTATTGATGTGCCTCGAGGTGTTTTTCTTTCTTTCCTATTTGGATTTAATTTACTATATGTTCGCGGTCCCTCGCCTGGCCCTGCTGGACAAAACATGTTGCGTTTGCTCACGTGATCAGGTCGTGAATGAAAGAAGCGGGAAACAGATGACCGCCATTCATTCACCAAACGCGTAACGAGAGAATCCTGCGTCAAAATTAGCAAGCTAAAAAACGCCGAAATTTTGTTTGTTTGGCGTTTTAATGGAGAGAAGGACCGTGAGGCCTGTGACAGCTACAACAGTGAACAATTCCAGTTCGGACGGACGAAGGGTTGACAAGTCGAAGAGAAGAAGCGGCGAAGAAGGATTCGTGAATGAACGCTGATGCAGTGGACATGAATGGACTTCGCAAATATGCTTGGTTTGAATGCTTGCTAAGGTAAGAGCACTCGCTATTCGAAACAAAAGAAACACCGATATCTTCGTGGCTTTCTAAGAAAGGTTATTTGATTAGTAATAATTTTCACCGGTTAAAGTCGTTAAATGAACGCCATAAAGTCCTCACAGTGTGTTGCGTACCATGAAAAGGAGTGGGGTGGGGAGGGGGTGCAGCAACTTATTTGCATCTTATCGAATAATAATAGTCCCCATTTTCCCATGGTATCATTCCTCGTTCTTGAAAGAGTTCCGACGATTAATCTCATTTGTGGGGTATTCTGAATAAGTTGCTCTTACAGTCAGGGGATATAATCGGAGTGGGGGTTGCACTTATAAGTTGATAAGAAACTATTCACTCCATTTACTTGTCTCTATGTAAATATAAATAACTGGATAAATCAGTAAATGGAACGAAATAAATGTAAAGTAACAATGCCTTTGATGGTGTATGAAGTCGAGTGATAAATAGAAATGCTTCCAATCAGCTTCTAGCAACTACTCTTGACTTACATATTATTTTATCATTTTGTATTGTTTTGAAGTTGCAAAATGTTTTGTGAGGATGTAATATTACTGAGGAAAAATGAAAAACTGGGATAGGGAGGGCACTTGTATTGGGGGTGGGTCAGTGGTTTTTCTGTTAGAAGACTAATGGGCCTATAATGAGTGGGGGTTTGCGGGAGGGGGGTGTAAGTGGTATAATCGAGGTGGTTTATATAAATTATGGGATTTATGCTTTTTTACCTACCTTTGGTGGCTTTGGGGTTGTCTGGCCTTGGTGGTATTGGCGGGGGCATTCTCCGGTCAACCACTACTATGAAACATATAATAACAGTTATTATAAAAATATAATAAGGACATTAACAATAACAGAGAAGAAGAACTAACATGAGTAGCAATAATGAAACTGAATTTGATATATTTTTGATAAATAAAATTTTCAAAAGAAGGCTGTGTTCAACTTGTCCAAATCATGACATTTTATAACAGTTTACATGTACTGACTCTTAATGTAAAAATGTCCTGTTTGTAGCCACAAACAGATGGTCAGGGAAAAATAAAATTCTTGGAGGTCAGGAAATTTTATTTTAAGTCCAGAAAAATTGACATTTTGAAGAAAAGTCAAGGAAAATTTAAACAAGGACACTTCTGATTTACATGTATTATAACTATTGATAACTGAAAGAAATATTTCAGGTCAATTTGATCTCAGCAATACAAACATTAATTTGTATTTATTTGGTCAGGAACATTTTATTTCAAATTTTTTATTTATCAAAGAAGAGTCAGGGAATTTTGAAAGCTGATGTCTGTGGCAGTCATAAAAAGAAACAGTTACTTTGGTAAAATATTTAGTATTTAAAAATCAATAAAATCGAAAGATGTTTCAGTGTCATCCCGACAACATTTTTAAGTTTAACATCAATAAATTGTCATAAATATTATTTATTATATTAATCTTCGACAAACTATTTTTGGCAGTTTATTCATTTTGAACTTGAAAATGGTGTCATGACGACTCTGAAATTCGATTTTATTGTTGATTTTTACATGCTTTAATGCATTGCTAAACCTTTGCTTGTAGTACATTTAATCCTTATTAAGCCTTTCACTGATATGCAAACTCTGAAGTTCTAACCCAACTAATGAGTGTGTTTTTGGCTGCCATCAATCACAATAATAATTATGGCGACAGCCAATGAATCTTGAAATAAACAAAATGGATCAAAATCCACAAATCACAACTGACAGCCTTTTGACCCACAGAAGTGAACGTCTGTTTCCTGAGAGGTCTGCTTAGATGATTGATGGCAGCGAAAAGCCTAAACTGTTGGTCAGAACTTTGAATTTTAGAGTTCGCATGCTATTGAAAACCGCAACAACTCCCATTATAATATTTACTGCTCACCTGGACACAGCCTACTCCTTTTCCATTTAATTGCAGCATACAAAATCACCAGCAGCGCCAGTCCAGCTATCAATCCCCCCACTATGGAACTTATGAAACTTGCTGTGTATATCAGAGCAACAACAAGCATTAAAATTCAAACCATTTTCAAGCAAGGATAAATACAAGAAAAATAAAACAACAAATTGCATTACAGCTTATGACAATATGTAATTTTTAACCAAAATAGCAAACCAAGGAGCCCAGTTGCATTATTTGGGTACCATAAAATGCCAGCGACAACTTTCAAAAAGGTAAGAACAGCTTGCAAAGTAGGGTAATGGGATGTTGGTTGCTAGAAAAATCTGAAAAGATTTAAATAACTGTGCTAGTTTACAAAAATATCCCTTAACAAGGCTCTAAACAATACAGGATAACAGTACGCAGTTAAGTCTTAGAATGCCATTATTAGTTATCATTGTTGGTAAGGGCAACACTAGCCTGCGAATACAGCCGCCTCTCACTCGCTCCCTCTACTACGTGCGAAACGCGTTTTGCACGTAGTAGTGGGAGCGAGTGAGAGGCGGCTGTATTCGCAGGCTAGGGCAACATATATATATATGCTTACAGCTTCTCAAACTCATTAACAATTCATCAAGTCAAAACAAAAACATCAGATATCCATGAAATAGGTTTGGATACTTGATCTTAATTAGCATAGATTTTTACGATTTTATTTCTCTGTGTACTCCTTAAGTAGTTTTTGTTTTGATTGAGAAGATATATCAAACACCCAAGACAGTGTTTCATCAGCTATCCAAACACCTCGAATTTCCTCAAAAATACTCTGCTGCATATCGGATTTTCAACTCTCTTCTTGGTGTTTGGATATCCCGATGAAACAGTCTGTGTCTCATGTTTATAAACTTTAAAGATTTGGTTCATTCTCAGTCAGTACCAAATCCAAATCAACGTAACCTACATAAAATGCAACCATTGCACTCACATTCATTTTACTTGGAGATAATAAATTCTTGAGCTAATGACAATAGCTGGTTCAACCTTTTCGCTGAACTTGATTGCATCACATTCATTAGGAATTAAGATTCTTAATCTAGAAATAGAATTATTGTAACTGATTTGGCCTTCAGACTTACCTTCACTAGGAGCAGTCGGAATATGGATTATTGTTCTGGAAACTGTGAGCACAATGAAAACTATTAACTAATTGAAGATGATTTAATGAGAAGAAAACATTTTATACCAAATTGAAACATTCAGGTCTCTTGATTAATTGTCCATTTCAACACTGTCAAATTTTATGGATAATTATATAGCTATCAGGAAATCCTATATTACCGGCACAACTATTATCTTGTAATTTCTGAGAGCTGTCCAATTTAGCAGAGGCGGTTGGACAGCACCCCGCGAAGAATTATGGGTAGAGCGTCATTTCGGCTTCATTTGAACACAGACGCGAAAGAGTGAACATCACGCTGTCATACAAAATGGATGCTTTCGACCAGCAAGAGTCACAAGCTGATCTCTTTGAAGTATTTATACACTGCTGCGAAGTTTCAAATTTATTTATCTTTACTGTACCGAGTTTGCCTTTTCTTAGGCTCAATGGCTTTTCGCTTATTTCAGTTTTGTTGATTTTCTGTCAGAAAGGCGATTGTGTATTTTGCCGTTTAGCGAGGCACTTCTCCACAGACTGGACGGATATAAGTCGCCGTTGTTCTGTTTGAGTGTCGGGATGGTTCTTGTTGTTTCCGTTTTCGAACTGTCACAATAAGCGGCGAAAATAAAACGAATATTCAAATCAACCACCAACACGTTTTCTCATTGTAACACTCGTTTATTCAACATACACAATCAAAGATATTAGATTACCACAAACGAAACTGTCACAACGCTTTGCTTGTCACGCAATGTTCTTGCCGCTCTGAAACAGTTCTATTTTCCCCCGCTTTGAGCGATTGCTCATTACTAGACTACACCAAATAAATCAAGCATTAGTCACAATAACAAATATTACTTAATATTAATCAAAGCAGAAGTTTTCGACGTTATACTCCAAACGCGGAGTCAGCGAAAGTATTCACACCTAGCGCCATAGTTTCGTCACATCAACTATTACACATGGCAAAGTTTAACTTGAAATATCTCAAAAACGGTTGCGGGGTCAAAGGGGGTAAACGGTGTAAAAACAAAGTTTAACGAGCCTTTTATTACTTAATGGAAAGATTACGGCCTAAAACCCGAGCAAACGCGTGAAACGTTTCCTTCAAAATGTGTCATATGACACGTATGAAACTAACAACACCGTTCAATGGCTCTTCAGATCTTGACAAAAATATGCAATCAAAAATCAACTAACCTCTGAAGTTACTACACAGTCGGACGGATTAATATTAAATGAAGCCACCGAACAATTTTCAGACGACTAGCGTCCAAAACAAATCAGAAAAACGCAAATAACTGCCACCTTCTGTCTTTGCGGTTCGCAAAGGTCACGTAAAACGGCCATTCTCATTGGCCAAAATTGGCCACGTGACAGCTGTCCAACCTCCTCTGCCAATTTAGGATAATTAACAATTATTCCATGAGCCCGCGTTGGATACGAGGTGGTAAATAGCCAACGAGGCGCGAAGCGCCGAGTTGGCTATAACCACTCGTATCCAACAAGGGCGAATGGAATAATTGTTTTATTAAATTCTTCTTTAGTATAAATCAACTGGACATTTCATTTTGATGTAAACGAAGTGATAGTATGAGGAGGCGGGAAAATTTGTGGCGCGGTGTTCACTTTTTGAGTTGAATGAAACACGCGAGGAAAGCGAGCGAGAGAGTTTTCTTCTGAAGATTTTCCTCGGAAAATCTCCTCGTAAATCGTCTTTTCATCCTGGAAAATTGTGACAACAATTAAGGTTTACGGGAAGATCCGAAGCAATAGCTTTTCTGGAAATTATACGCCTTGTGCAAGACGAGCGAAGCAAGTGTTTACATATTGTACTTGTTTACGGCTCCACGGCTGTCATCAAGACTACTACATTATGCTGAAACGAAATTGCACTCAGATTCGATGAAGTTTATTGAAGTATAAAAGGCCAAGATCAAGATTGATAGGTAACAAACTTAACTGAAGTGCTGAGCCACATTTACGTCTAACACTGAATGAAATTGTGTCAGTTTTCTGGTCTTCCCGTAAATTATTTTCTGCTTTTCTTCTTCGTTCAGTCGCTCTTGTTGTACATTTACAAGTATTTTTAATTAAACCAAGGCTGCTGCCTAACGGTCGCCCGGTCGCCTGGGGCGCCTAAGTTACGAGTGCGGGCGACTAAATTTTTGTTCAAGGAGCCCGCATGGGCGCCTAAGCATCGATTTTCCATTCTCATCTAATGACTTCAATTTCCTTGCAACTTTGTTCCACTGGCGTAAGATATATCCCGTTCAAAACAATAAGTGCTTCATTTCAAAACGGAAATATTAAACTGTCCACAATCGAGATAATTTTAGCGTATAAATACGTAACGTGCCTTTGCAAAATTCGATAACTTCGAAAACCATTTATTTTCGACTGTTTAGGACTGGGACTGACTCCCAAATATGGAATGAAGAATGAATGATATTATGGGCTGCTTCACATTTCGTTCGCTACGTTGATGTTTTGGAGGAGTTTTAAAGTGAATTTGAAGAAAACATTTACGGATAAAAAAGTGAAATCAATCTCCTGGCCATCAATGCATCAGGTCTGATAATGACAATTTTAATCTGCAAAAGCTTGATACAAAAACCTTTTCAACAAGCCTAAAATAATGTGCAGAATGTTGTGATGTTACACTTACGAATTACTGTAATTAAGCTTATTATTTAACTCAAACTTTTATTTTTTTCACTTTTGAGAGTGCTTAATTTCATAACAACAGAAAATATGTGCCTTTTGTGTGACATTCTTATCAGCTACCGCTTTTTGTGGATCAAGTTTGTTTGTTTGTTCATTCGAACTGTTTCGTGTTTTATCTCGGTCATTGAACTGTGGCAAGGAGAACATTACTCTTGAAAATAATAATGTGCTAGAAAACTTTGCTGATAACAGTTTGAATAACATGAATTGTTTTTAAAACTACTAAAATCTATTGTATAAGCAACTCATTTGATAAACCTAGAAACTTTCACAACTTAATTTTTCTGGTCTATTTTTGACAACTGATTATGAAAGGTAGATAAGATCATAATTTAATTAAAGTGTTTACACAGGTGTTCTGACTTTTTATTACCTTTGCCTTAACCTTCAAATAGACCTGCTAAATTGTAATCTTGGTTCTGTTAAACCTTAATTACTAACAATAATTCAAGTTCTTTAGTGAGCTTGCTGTGCAAAAGTGAAATAATAATTTTGCTGCTTCATGCTTCATTGATTTTGCTTCGAAACTTTTTTGTTTTACACATTTTTAACATTCATCACAGCACAATATACTGGTTGGATTTTCAAACTCATTTAAAGCCTACAGAAACTTTCTAATATACACACTCCTGTTCATGTCACCCACTCAGTGTAAAAAGGGTTTTATCGAAGGAGGGGCTCGGCTAAATAAACTTTCAAGTTAAGAAAGCTAGAATTTCTGACACAACTATTTGAGGGAGGTTACCCTCAGAAGCTCTCAGAAATAAATCTTGCCCGAAGGAGTTTTCTGTTCACCTAGGCTCTACTGACAAAACAAAATGTGTCTGCATGTGGACAGGGATGGAAGGGGGGGAGGAGGGGGGGGCCCTCCCCAGGCCCCTCCCCAGGCCCCTCCCCTAGATTTTTCTTCTACCCCACCCCCCTCCCCCAAGGATTGACCATGGCAACTTTTAGGCTGGGCTCCTAAAGTAATGGCTTGGGCTCCTAACTTTTGATGTTGGGAGCCCGAAGGGCTCCTTAGAAATTTCCTTAGGCAGCAGCCTTGTAAACATTTCGCATCAATCCTTTCAGTTTTATGTAGTTGAGTCAACGATGGCATTTTGTGGTATTTGTGTGGTTTTAGGGAAGGCACTGTCGATTATTTCTTGTATAAGCTTATAAAACCTCGCCAAATTTGCCATTTTTCTGATGGAACTTTCGCTTCCTGCAGGAAAATTTTTTAACTGAGCGGCACTTGCCGTACTCGTTTCCCATATAAGGTCAAACGCAGGTATAATGGCTGATAACCGAGATCTAGTGAACCAATCAGAAAGCTAGAATTGCATTATCCGAGGTTGAGAATTTAATAAATTTGGATAGTTTCACTTAGGGCTTATGCACAAGCTGTACAATTTAAGAAAAATTGGACGGTTTCTCTCAGCCAATCAAATCCAAGAAAAAGCAACATGTGATGGAGATTAGCCAATCAGCACAAAGCATAGCGTCAGTCAGCTCTGTAAACTGTAAGTTGGCAATGGCTGGATTTTATCAGGGAGATTTTGATGAAATTTCAATTTCTCTTGATCGTTTCAGCAGTAGTAACTAAAATGAGAAATTCCTACGTTATCAGAAGAGAAGAGTGCTACCCTAAGAAGCAAAAACCAAAGCCAAAACACCTCCAAGACAAGAAAACTTGGCTGAACGTAAGTGCAGCGTAGCGAAGCGAGTAAGTTGGAAGGTAATTGTTCCTCACCATGAGCTACGTAGAAGCGATTCTTGTCGTTTTTCGCTGAAATGTGACGAATACGAACCAGATGGTGGAAAGAGAGGATGTCAGATTCAAGACGTTATAAAGCTCATTCGGACAATTACAAAGTGTCACTTTGTTTACGACTTTCATCGATCAATGCTGTATTTTCACCCAGTAGCAAGCTTAACAAACTCAGGTGAATAAAATTGCACTGTTTTATTAAGTTTTATTTGTAAAGACAATGCTTTCACTGAGTTGCAGATGCTATGCTATTCTTACTATTACTGTAGGCTTTTTCCGTTCTAAACATAAGTGTTTACGCTGGATTGACTGACTTGCTATATAATTAATAGGTAAAAGGACTACATGCTTGTCCAATTTGGAAATAATTTGATTCAAAAAATTCCTCTGACAGCCAAATTGGACTTGGCCTACGGCCTCGTCCAATTTTGGCTGTCCTTGGAATTTTTTTCATCCAATTATTTCCAAATTGGACAGCATGTAGTCCTATTACATATACTAATAATCATGGTTCTTTTAAGATTAAATTTAGAAACACAGTTAATAATAAAGATTAGCGAAAATACTGAACAATGGGCAATTCCAGAAAATATCCGTACACAACGACGGACGGCTTCCATATTTTAACCCCCCCTTGCCTTCAGAAATTCCAAAATGCATTACCCCCCCATGCCCTCTGAATTCCAAAATCGTCAACCCCCCCTCCCGTTCGGAATTTCCGTTTTTTGTCAAGCCCTAAGGATTTACCCTTTGAATTCGACAAGACCTACCGTAGTTTTTCAGTAAAAAAGCGCACTGATTTTTCGACGAAATTTTCTTTCCGTGGCAAGTTTCACGCAACAAAATCTTCTAATGATCACAGTTTGTACTGGAACTTACAATATAAACAAGAAACTAAAGACTAACTTTAAACTAATCATTGAGTTTTTAACATTTTTAACATTGAAAAGACACGGCAAGTTTTAACGTGATGTTTAGTGCCGAGCGTACGCGAGCGGTTTAGCAACACATGTATACGAGGGCATTTTGTCCATAACTTAAGCAATAAGCTGAAAAAAATAAAGATACTTATTGCAAACGAACCTTTTGAATTGTGGGGAACCGGAAAGCGGCTTTAGAAGACAAGGAAACACCAAAAAACACAAGAACCTTCTCGAAACCTTCGAAAACAACTCGACAAACAAAGCTTTTGCGAACTTGGTAACCAAGCTACGAAATCGGTGGAGGACTGGTCATTGATAACTGGGTAATAAATTCATGTTTGCCAGGTTACTAAGCTACGAAGTTCGAAGCGATGTTTTTCTCCAAGCAGATTTATGGCTTTTATTATCGGGAAATGTCAACTCTTTATTCCAGAAATGTGCATAGGAGTATCAACAACATTCATTCAAGCTTGTTCCCTGAATAGGAAAAGGAAAGCCCACAAAATCACTTGTCTGTACCCTCTGGAAATCCCAGATCTGAAACCCCCCGATACCTTCGGAATTCCAATCGTAAGTACCCCCCCTTGCCTTCGGAATTCCAGTTCAAAGAACCCCCCCTTGCCTTCGGAATTCCAAAAAGCCGTCCGTCGTACTGTACGGATATTTTCTGGAATTGCCCAATGATGTTTCGGTGTCATCCTGGTACCACTTTCAAGTTAAGAATGTGTGCAAAAAGAAACTACTTTATACTAAAAGTAGAGGTGCAAAATTGAAATAATAAACATGTACATTTCAAGCAATGGTCTTTTAATTATTACCTTTTGGGGTAAAACTATCAAGTGTAATTTCACCCTGACGGTAAGGGTACATAATAACCTAAAAATACAAAAAACATACAATTGAGTTATTTGATTAACTTAGCAGTCACAAAGGGAAAGCAATTTATGATGGTGGGGGAGGGGTACACAGGCATAAAAGTGGTGAGAGTGATTTTAACGCGTATTTTCAGGTGTTTGTACTGGGTGCCAGGAATGGGGGTTAACCTAAGCAGTCATGGACATGCTGCACACTAGAGGAGCTCAAAGTAAAGAACCAGCTATCCTGTCAGATATTTGTCATTTTATGGTCAATCAGAGAGTTGAATGCACTTATAATTTAATCTACTATAGGGCTTGAGGCAGTTTACGTGCTAGCTAATTAGTTTATCCACAGTTCATGAATGTCTTTCATATATTCATCAGTTAGTTTACTCATGCAGTCTTTTAAAATGATATTGTAATTTAGACAGCTTGCCTGGGACCTAAACCACTGGCCAAATAAGTATCAAATTAAAGTTACTTGCCAAACTGGAAAAATTACTTGTCTTGGCATCCAGACTGGACCTATTTTAGAGCCCTGTACTGCATGATGACTACTGTTGGTATTGATTTACTTCTTTGTGGCATTGGTGTTTGACCACAGGGATACCAAGTGATACAAATTGCACACATATTTAAGAAAATGGGGCAGGTGTCAACTTTCAATTTGACAGGCATTAATGCCATTAATAGCCTGAAGTAAGTTGTACATGGCTTGTTTGCCTTAACAGAACTTTGGCAAAAATTATTAAACACTGACATTAATTACCAGACAGAACTTGAGCAGGAACAACTATACAGATTACAAGTACTGAAAGAACATTTTAAGCTATTAATTTGCATAACTTAAAAATGCTCTTCCTTCTTGAGATCTTGTAAGACAGTTGTATGTCTAAATTGGATTTTTTTTTGGTTGGGGGGGGGGGGGGGGGGCAAGAGATACTGTGCCTTACCGTAAGATATTGAAATAGGGGAGCTTTGTAATACTCAAAGCAATTAATGCACTGTAATCCTGACAGATATGCATATAAAAAAATGTACTTATTGTACTAGCCAATGAGTTTAAAGAGTCATATATACGTACTGCAATGTGGAAGGTCTGTGGGTATTTCCAATCATCCACTTGCGTCACCAAATAGTCTGTTTGGTTCTACAAATACAAATACACATTCAATTACTACTAACAATGCTGTACAGCCTTTTGATGGAACATCATATTGCTTTGTTTGAATGACCTCAGTTTATTTCCAGGTTTAGATATAGGACTGACTCTAGAAATGTCAGACCATTACTTAATCCATGGCCTATATGCACTCAAACAAACTCATTCAAAACTACTGTTGGATCTCAAGAAAGAACAAAAAAAGATATAAAGATTCCACCAAAATTATCTAGGTATATAATGCACCAGTCATTTGAAACCCCCGGACCCCCGCCCCCTCCCCCCCCCTCGGGCATGAGCGGGGCATTCACTTTTTTTGCAAGTGAAGGCAAGTGAAGTCCCCGGTCCCTGGGAGAAAAGTGAATGGTGAACTCCCCCGCCCCCACATGATCCACACACATGCTATAAAAAAAGTAATCTTTTGTAGAAAACTTGTTTTTGCCAAGCGCAACAATGGATGACAATAAGGGAAGATAAAAACGTTGGTAGCCGTGAAATTAACACGTTGATTTCAGAGTAGCTAGCAATACACTTGCAAAGGCCCCTCGATGGACAAGGAAGAAGAGAACTATAGCCAAATCAACTTTTTATTTTTAACAAAGGTTATTAAAAACTTTTTCTGTTTTACAACTTGATGTTACAAAATGCAAGATAACAGCAAACTGAAACTCAATAGCAATAGTCTTCTGACATCTGGAATGACTCAAGCATACTTATCAATACCATATCATTGAAATAAGCCTACCTTTCGTCACCAGACTTTGAATATCTTCTGCCAATATAGCCTTCTTTGAATTCTGGTATGACACTTTACAAAACAATTTTTACTTCGTGCTGTTAGGCAGCGAATTGCAGCGAAAGACCGCAAAGCAACCAATTGACCGAGCGAGTCAACATAAATAATTCAAACCGCTGAGCATGGAGTGACTGCCCCGCTTATTCCCCGGTCCGGCATGTGAAGGCTGTGATTTCTAGCGCATCCCCCGCCTAACGGGGAACCAAAATGGAGTGAATCTGAAGTGAAAGCCCCACTTTTACCCTGCTGATGCCCGAGGGGTGGGGGGGGGGGGGTCAGGGATTTCAAATGACTGGTGTATAATACAATGTAAAATCATTCCGTGTGGCTTAATGCAATTCAGGCAAAGTTAATCTCGAGCCAATGTGGTCAGCAGTCTCCCCCTTTGGTATACATGACCTGCGTGGTGTTCTCAGAAACTCGCTGCTAGCCTCATGACCTGTATATTTTCTGGGTCACATTACATGCTAATTTTTACAGTTTATTTGCTTGTGCTGATCTTTGTGGATCACTAGCTTTTTTAGCAGATCCTTGCAGATCTATTTTGGGGTCTATTGTCCACTGAAGTCTTTTCAGTGTGACAATGCCAGTTGGCAGCTGTTGCAGGGTGGTTTCTGCTCACAGGGTTGCCAAGGATACTTCCTTGTTGTCCCTGAACTGCGCGGGCCCCCAGGCCAATCTGTAAGGCACAAATATCCCCAAGCTCATCTATTGGTGAGGAGTTTAACTTATAATAATTTTTGTAATCCATTCCATACAAAATACAAAATGTCTTCCTTTTTCAAACAAATCAAAATAGCCATTAAATTTTTAAGACGGAATCCGCCAGGACTTCGAGTAGTTATTGGACAAAATTATGTACCAAAATTATTTACACCTTATTGCAAGCTTTTATGTTACTGCTTCAAATATCTTATCAAAAGAAATCTTTTCTAAGAACACCTAACATCGAAAACCAATTTTGAAGTTCCGCTGAATTCCACTAAATCACTTTAAAGACGTGTGCTTTTGCCTATAGCTTGTGGACTTTAAATTTCATTTTCTCAGGCTCTGATAAGAAATTGTTGTACCAAAATTATTTACACCTTATTGCAAACTTTTGTGTTACTGCTTCAAATATCTTATCAAAAGAAATCTTTTCTAACAACACCAAACACCGAAAACAAATTTCGAAGTTCCACTGAATTCCACTGAATCGCTTAAAGACGATTTTACAAAATGGCTGCACGTGAGAATTTGCCTATAGCTTGTGAACTTTGAAATTCATTTTCTAAGACTCTGATAAGAAATTGTTGTTGGTGTTATCAAGGATAATTACTTACATCCTTACCTTTTATTTAGGGTAGAAAATAACGCAATAGGATTTAAATTATTCTGGTACTCGATTTTTGTCCAACTTAAATAAATATTACTCGACTTCCTGGTGGATTCCGTCTTAATCATCCCCCATCCTCTCACCTTTTTGCCATTGGTTTAACTTTAATATTTCTCAATGTGCAAGTGATGCATAAGCCAATAACACCCCTTCCCTTTGAACATTGCGTTTTGCTTTACTGGGGCAGGTATATTTTGCAGGTTGCAGGTTGAAAAATGGGCTTTTGAATTTCAATGAGTCTACTTTGCACTTGGGTTAGCCTAAATGGCATTCCAGTTAGCCTGATGAATCGCACTCCAGTTAGCCTAAATTAGCTTATAGATTGCTTGCAGTTAGCCTTTACATTGGTGTTTGTTGGACTGCAACCTGCAAAATATACCTGCCGCTTTACTGACCTTTGAAACAACCCTGCAGTGTGCCGTTCGCTTTCTACCAGCAATCCGCCCTTCACCATGGTAGATTAACACATAACCTGTCCAGATAAAATCTGCCAAAAACATATTTATACTGAGTAATAGTTGCAAATAATAGGTGCACTCCAAGTTGAGAAGTTCAAATTTTGGTAAGTCAGTTAGAATGCTTTTCTTAAAAACAACTACGACAATGAATGAGTCTTCACGAGAACTGCATTGCATTTTGGTTCATCAAGTGTGATCCCAAACTTTGGCTCATCCTCGGTGTAAGAACCTGTGAAACTCACCGGTGACATAAAACAAAGATCGAACAATACAACAAAGAGCTGGCAAAACAAAGATAGAGAAGGAAAACAATAGCTCCAAAACAAAGAAAAATATCACAGGTTCTTACACCGAGGTAAACCCCAAACTTTATCTAGTACATACATGTATTTTGGAGAAAACTCATTGCTTAAAGACATTCTACAGTTGTGATAAATTTGCAGCCAAAACAGTGACAAAATGGCAAGATTTCCAATGCTAACAAGGGCAATGAATGGAAACATACACAGTAAAGCAACAAATGTCATGTAAATGTAAAAAAGTCAATGACTATATAGTGCTTGCTTTCCTTTAGTTTACTTAAGTTGTAATTATTTTGTATATTAACTTCTTTAAAAGTTTAAATTGTTTATATGGAATTTTTTTTGCAGAAAAGCCACGCCCTCGATTTGGGACAAAAATTGTGGACAAAAAGGTGCAGCTAATCTGCAACATTTTATGGTAAATGGAACATGAAAACCTTGAAAACTGAACTGTGTGACTAGACCACCAGAACCTTATAACTGATTAACCAAAAGTACCTATAGTATATAGCAAAAGAAATATCCACAACTTTACAAAGTTACCCCAAATTTTCAAGATGGCAGTAAAACATCAGTGGAAAATCTTTAAATGGCTCTTGTCCTTTAGACTGACCAAAGACAACTTGAAGTATGCGTTCTTTACATACATTACAGCCAGATGTACAGTATTTTGTTTAAATTGTATATTTTTTTCACACTTTGCTATTTCTGCACAAACTTGATCTGAGTCAGGCTGATTTAATATGAGATAACAAAATTATATTTGTTTTGTTCCTCTGTTCCCTTACAACCTGATGAGGGTGATGAGGGTGTAAGATGGGGACAGCCATAATTGCCAAATACATAACCATAGTACTGTCTGTAAGTAGATACAGATGCATGTAAATTACTAAAGATAACTTATTGCTATCTTGACAAAATCTCTCATCTATACCTATTTTTGAAGAGTCCATGGCTTCCCATGTAACATGAATCCGGTCTTTTGCTGTAAAATTTACGGCCAGTCCCTTAACATGATGTGGAGCCGCTGCTTGTGATGAGGCCTCACATTCTGCAAAGGTAAGAGATATTTTTGTGATTATCCTTCATCAAAAGTAATTAGGTGTTAAAATTGTGGGTGTGGACAAAACATGGGGTAGGCCATATGGCCTACCCCATGTTTTGTCCACACCCTAAAATTACTTTACATTTGGGTTTACCAATACAAGAGCTTTCATTTTTTGAAGTACCAAAGGAATACGTTTTCATTTGAATTAGGTATGTACATGAAATAATTGATATCACATATTTATATATTGAATCAATTGAAGTTTGTATTTAATAGATTATGATTCCTTTTCCTCTGCATCAGGCCAAAGTGTTCCATGAAGCTTATCCTAGTTTCAGTGTTAATAATAATTATAATTCATCTACTAGCTAGCTACCCTTAACTCTCCCCCTCCCCAGATGGGAAGCTACCCCACTGCAGGGTTAATTACTCCCAGCTCTGCACACCAGGGTGGCAAGTCAGGCACTCAATAAGAGTTAATTGTGCAGAGGGGTTTGTAAAGGGTTTGAATAGTCAGTTTGCAAAGGGTTTCCGAAGTCATAGTATCATAATCTTCTGGATACAGAACGAATCTCCTGGACTTCCAGATGGGTCGCCATGCAAATCTCCCAGATACAAATAAGGAAAATGTTTGAAATATGAATTTTTATGCTTATTTTGGGGGAAATGTTTGAAATATTTGACATTTTTCTGCATGAATTGGCAGAGCTCTATTTTAAACTCCATTTTGAGGGTTAAGCCAAGGTATCTTTGTCTCCCAGATTTCAATTAATTGTTTTAGGCTGGCATCTCTGCAAAAGATTTGCAAAGAGTTTGAGAAGGGTTTGTAAAAAGTTTGCAAAGTGTTTGCCTTAGGGTTTTAAAATGTTATTTAAATGCAGTTATTTATTGATAAAAATGATAATGCACTTCCTTAATATGTCGACCATTGATTCAGAAATGATTTTTCAGAGTGTACATATAAACACTTTGCATAAATGGCGTTGACATTTGAATAGCAATACTTATACATCCTAAGCCTCACATTCACATAAAAAATCTTTTGCTTTAAACATCCACACAAGGCTAACTAAGGATGTACAAAGTATTGCTTTTCATATCTGGATGCCATTTATGTAAATTCTCTATGTAATTAAGTCTTTACAAGGAAATTTGTGGGAATTTCATGTTTGGCAACTTACCATTTGTTACATTCATGTCACCAACACTTCGCTTATGTCTGATAAAAGGCTTGTAAATCATTCTCTTTTTGATGCCATAGCTTGGCTCTACAAAATTAACTCAGAGTCAACATTTCATTTCTACATAACGCCTCGTTCCAGAAAATATCCATACCTCTCCCATGAAAGGTTCTTTGGTTTGAAGAAATCCCTAATCCTTATAAAAAGGCTAACCACAAGTTACCTCAGCTAACTGAAGGCTAACCAGAGTGCTATGTAGGCTGACTAGAGTGCCATTGAGTCTAACTGAAATGCTTAATTAATGTAGGCTAACCAGAATGTTCGCACACTTTGTAACAACCCTGTAGTGAGAAGTTGACAGTGCTTGAAATTAGTGGTCATCTGGTCGTCCAAGATGACCAAAAAGTTTATCGGGCAACCCATTTTTGGTAAAGTTAAGAGGCTGGTTGCCCAGGGGATAAAAACAAGTTACAACAGACAACCCAACCAAAAATAGAAATAAATGAATCATAAACAGCACCCGACTTATGACTTATGTCAGATATTGTGAAGTTAATAATAATTAATTTGCCTCAGCTAAGCGTTTTCCTGTGTTTTGGATATCTGTTAATTTTACAAAATATTGCCAGGTACGCATTAATGTAAGAGACAAACACAAAGTTTCATGTCTGGTGGCAATCAAAGATCAAAGACGCTGGCGCCATTTTGAATATGCCACACCTTAAACCCAGACTTCTAACGAGCAACCAAGGATTCACCAGGGCAACCAAATTCACGGGTTTGGTTGCCTGGCTTTTGAGATAAGGACAACCTGGATTTTTTTTTTAAATTTGGAGCATTGAGTTGATGAGTGCATACATTACCTAATGACATTGTGAATTTTCTCTGGCAGCTTTGAACACACTCTTTCACAGAAATGGCCTACAAAAAATAATAACAATTTCGGTTCAAACTCACAAATTATTGATTGACAATTATTTTGTAAGCAGTTAGATTATACAATCCTGTATATGCTTAACACCAGTTCTTGCCATTGCTCCTCCATTAAGGCTACTCAACAATTAGAACCGAAGCCCTTGAGGGCAAAGGGTCTAATTGTTTTAGTATCACCCAACTATTCGGACAGAAAAAGCAATAAAAAAGTTAGCAAATGCAAGTTGAAAATAAATTTATTTGGGACTAAAACAAAAGAAAGCGTCACAAATTTCGCTACTTGATGACTATTACTAATAGTCCTCTAGTAGCGTAGCCAATCAAAATGCAAGATTTGCATTAGTCCACTATTTGGGTGATACTAATAGTCTATAGGTCCCTAAACTTTTTCAGTTTGCCCTAATTTTGCTAAAAAAAAATCCAACTCACATTTCCAAAGGGGTGGGAGGGGGTTTAATCCAAATAAAACCCTTCCTTGTATGAAGGCTATGGATATTTTCTGGAGTACTGTGGTACAATGGGTGTCTAGTATATTGCTTATATTACGTGATGTTTTTAAAAAATTTTATCGAGTCCAATAAATTAATAAAAGTTATAAACATTGTTAATTGGGTGACATATTCCGAAAGCAGGAGAACTAAAGAGTATTAGGAATGGGAGATGAGGAGAGCATACAAATTTTACTAAGTAAATGTCTCTTCAACAGAAGACGTTTGGTTGAGGCTAAAAAATCAGCATTTATTTTGTAGGGATTTTGCGGTGTTTTACATGGTGTATAACATGGATTAATATACTTGACAGCTGCGTGGAGTAACCCGCATCTGTCGTTATTTTCAAGCCGTATTTTAATTATTATGGTGCGACGAGCAATAAGATAAATTAATGGTAATTTCCACTTCTACTGATTGGTGATAAATTTAGCGGCAGAGGCCGTACATTTGGTTGGCAAGCGGCAAATTAGTGTTGTGGTTCCAGAGAAAAGAAATTGATAAACGATTTTAATGGCATTGAGACATGTATGTTGTCGTTTATGTTTTGAAAATGAAAAATTAACATAAAAACAAGACACTTGTCAATACACATTTACCGATTAGGCATGGCTGCATGTATAAATATATACGCTATTTTACACGCACGACTATGCATGTGTACATCAGCTACATAAATATTGCGTTTAATACTAAATCGACACGCGTGTTCCGCGGGCTGCCATGTCATGTGCTTAATAGTATATTCTAAAATTAATCCTTCTTGTATTTTTAAAACATCCTGTTTGTGTGTTCAAACACGAAAGCTTAGCATGGTTAAACATGGGGGTGAACAAAAGCGGATTCACTATTGAAGTTAGATGAGTTGGCATAATTTTCAACAATTTGTTTTTCGTGATTTGGAATTTTAAAGCCTTGTTTGGGAAGTGGAGAGAGATCAGATGGTTTCAAACGAGGTTAATTAGCTTAGGTATTGATATTAGAGTAGAAGGCCGAAGTCACGATATCACCAGTTGAAACAATAGAATTGCAGTTTGTACTTGGAGATGAATTTGTCAACACTTTTTCCTCTCACGTATTTACTAAATGAACTGATCCGTAAAATAAAATGCATTTAAAAATTGTTTGATTTCCTTACCTGGTCGTTTCGGTTTGAATCTTTGGCACAACGGAGGTGACATGAAGAAGACGGCAAACGTCTCTGTTCCGAGAGTTTATCTTGCATAAATGCATACTCCCCCATCGAAAATGCTGCAACGCCAAGAACAATGAGAACAGGCCATTCACTGATTGGTAGGGAACACCTCAGCATTGCTTTCTTGCTTATGATCACATCCTAAGTCGTGAAATATAAAAATTTCCGCAATCGTTATGCTCCGAATTTTCGATGTTGACACTTGGCCCCGTTTCCACTTAATTTTAGCACTCATTCCCCCACGGTCACTCGGGCAAAACGTTGGCAAACAAAAGGGCGAAAGACAGGAAGTCGAACGGGCCAGTTGCGCAATAGTTTTAATTTATTTTTGAAAAAAGTCCGCTCAAATAGGAACTGAAAGAAGAACGGAATTCGTGAACTGTCTTGCAGTAACGAAAGGGGAAAAACTACAGAACAACACAAAATTCTAAGTGATTCTTCCTATATGTTGTGCATGAGGTATGTGGCAGCTGCGTAAGTTATCGCGGTGGGTTTCATATCTTCACGACACTGAGTAAGGAAGTTAAATAAGGAAAATACGTCATATTGATCCTTACGGCAATGCCTCAGGATAAGAGATCGAAGCAAACGAGAATCCCTAACAAATAGCTGAATAGTACACATGCTTGATATTTTCCTTAACAAAAAATCAAACCTTTCGAGGGGGCAAACGTATTCTAAGAGTTAATTATTATTTTTTTTTTGCTTTCTGATTTCTGTTTCGATCTCTTCTCCTGTTCTGTATGGATGTGTTCTTGCCTCAATGATCATGTCAGTCAGCTGCTGTTTTCTTATCATCCCAAGAGTCACTAATGATAATCCAGGTCTACAAACTACTGTATCTGGCACTCGTAGTTGGCTTGTCGCTGCGGGGTTTTATCTTTGTTAGTGTTTTTCGAAACGAGGTTGCTTGGATTACGAATAAAACAAAAAGTAGGCAGAACGTCACAGTTAATTAAATTTTGGTTCTGTACTACCAGTTTCGTCTCTTCGTGACCTTTACTTTTCTCCATCGTTCATGGCTACGAAATTTTTGCAAACTAAATTTTTCATTTTCTAGTTTTCAGAAAAGTTAAAAAAGATGTATGTTTCTAAATAAGTAAGTTTGTTTTTCAGCTTCCAAAAATAAAGCGAGGATTTTCAGAATTTGTCCGCAGAGGTCTTGATTTGGCAAGATCGAAATTGTTATTTTGCCTGATCGAAAAGCATCAGTGTAACTTTTAAAAATTTTCGCGATCGGGATGTTTACAGGACGTCGAATTTTGGAGCACCTAGTAGAGCTTTTTCATGTGACGTCACGGCAGCCATATTGGTTTTCCAAAACAAAGAAACAGCTGCCATATTGGTTTACCAAGCCATTCCTCCGGGAAGTCGTCTTTTGCTTTTTGAAAACCAATATGGCCGCGGGTCACGTGAGTGAAAACGTTCTGTATGATTCCAGTAATGATTAAATTGAGTTTGGTTTCGATGACGAAACCAGATGGTACTGTTAGCTGACCGAGTACGGAGGTGATGGTGGGTCGATATTTTCCAGTATATGGTTATTTCCCGTAGAACATGAAATGGCTATTTTTTTCCTTGTGAATCGTGATTTCCATAGTCGCCATGAACCGTGCTTTTCCAAACCGTTTTCTTATATCTTCTGTGAAGCATAAAATGCGTTAAATAGTCATATTTTTCGTGTATTGAGGAAGGGCTATTTTATTTTCCGTAAAAGGTAATCTATACCCCCAGCCCTCTTTACCACCCTCCGGTATGGTCACGAAAAACTGCTGCTCGGAATGAGAACAAGAAATAGACGACACCTCTGCAGCATTGTTTTGAAACTGTTCATACAGCAGACCTTACGGAGATACTGTGTGGTATCAATTCGATGATGACGGTCCTTGTATGATTTTTGTATGCTTTCTTCAATGTACAAATGCTGTCTTCCCGTCCATAGAGCCCGGGAGGGGGAGGGGCGAGGGGGGAGGGTTCTCAAAACTATTAAGGAGGGGGTACACCTGAAGACCGTTTGTGCACCACTTAACTTGGGTTTAATGTGAATATCTCATTCGCGTTTCAAGCGATCCAAAAATTCCAAGCTTAATCTATGTTTTGCGGTTTTTTATACATTTTTGGGTGATTTTGAGGGATGTTTGGGAGGAGACAGTTTTTCTCAGAGGATTAGTAAAATTTAAAGAAAAATTAAATATTGAAGACTTTACCTGATTTTATGTGATTTTTTGGAAGTTAAAAATTAGTAGTAAACAGTCCCCTGACAACTTGGGGTGCTCTTGCGTGTGGGCCAACTTTCTGGTAGTGTTCTAAAAGTTATTTTCTTTCTTCTCTCCCTTCTTAAAATCTCACTCAAATTAGAGAGACTTCGATTATGGTACTCCTTTCACATACCTACCGAAAAGAAACTGCATTTCTTTTCAGGCCACCCTACACCTCCTACCCTAATTATATTTAAAAATCCTTGTCAACTCAATCGACGGTAAACGAGTTTCCTATTTAGAGCACGAAATAGACTGCTAGCTGTTCCTTTTTGATCAGCGTATTTGATATAATACCTCAAGAGTGGAAATTTTTGAAACACCGTTTTCTTGTGAACACAGAACTTTTCGAAAACGATGACGCCACTTGATGGTCTTGCAAGCTCATTTTACATGCTCCGTCAGTGGTATTAGCATTTTCGAATCGTTTTAGATTTTTCGTGAAGTGCGAAAACGATTTGAAAACACTACGTGTGGATGCAACCTTTTTTAAAAACGAAGACGGAAACGTGTGGACGGGGTTTCGGTTGTTTGTTTATTTTTTGATAGTCTGGCTGATCCACTTTCTCAAGAAAGGTGTCGAAAAACAAAAAGACTGGCCAAAGGGGAAACAGTGAGTTTTGTTTCCCCGAGACCCTAAATGGTCGCCTTGTGTTGTTATATCCCCAACAAGACAAGGACAAGAAGAGGTGGATGGCAGAGAAGGCCCAGGCGGCACAGACAGCAGCAGAGAACGGGAGAGCCAAGGAGCTGTCCGACATCACCAGAAAACGGAGCGACAAGGGACCCAGGAAGACAGCGGCAATCATCAACATGCAAGGATGGAAAACTTCTCAAGAGCAAGGAAGAAAGGCAGGCAAGATGGAAGAACTTCGAGGGGGTCTTTAACAGGGAGGCACCACCAAATCCACCGACGGATGAGGAGATGGAGGAGGAGGAGTTGGACATCGACAAGTAGCCACCAACAAAGTAGGAAATCAAGAGGGTGGTGCAGACTCTCAAGAGTGGGGAGGCACCAGGAATCGACCAGATAACAGCAGAACTGTTTAAGGCTAACACATACAGCACCTACGAGGAACTCGCGCGCCTCTTTGACCTGATTTGGCAGGAAGAGAAAGTGCTGGAGCAGTGGAAGATTATGCAAGATTTCGAAGAAGCATTGGCTACGCAGACGACCTGCTTCATCAATGGCAGACCACATCATGCATGCCTGAAAAGACAGCCAGGCTAGAGGAAAACGCTGGCAGGGTAGGATGGAAGCTGAACCCACAGAAGTGCAGGTGGGTGAAGGTCAACAGCAGAAACAAAGAGGGACTGAGAAAGAGAGACAGCGTGGGTGAGGAAGTGGACAGGTTCACCTACCTGGGGACGCAAGTGTCGAAGGACGGAGGAGGAACACTGGAGATCAAGAAGAGGACAGCACTGGCGTGTAAAAACTTTTAACAGGCTCAACAAGATCCGGAGAGCAAGAGACATCAGCAGGCAACGCTCTTCAAGACACTAGTGTTTTAAGTGCTTCTCTACGGCTGTGAAACGTGGTAGCTGACAAAGGGAGAGGAGAAGACGTTTGACATCTTCCAGATCAAGTGCTTCAGAAGAATCTTCCGCATCAGATGGCAGCAGCTTGTAACAAATAAGGAAGTGCTGGAGATGGCAGGAGCAGACCCAGTAAGCGAGGAGGTGAGAAGGAAGGAATGGTGCTGGATTGGACATGTCCTGAGGAACAACGACGGTGCTGTTGCCCTGTGATGGAAGCCTAGGGAAGAGAAACAAAGGCACACCCAAAACAACCTGGCGTCGCACTGTGTAGAAGAAGAGACAGACAAGGATGGAACACGTGGACAAGAACAAGACAGGCAAACAACCGCCAGCAGTGGAGGGAAGATGCTTGAGGGAGTTATTTTAAAATTCGGTAAGAAGGTAACAAAATGAAAGGCAAGCTCGCGTTTTCCGTTTGCTGTATTACACCATGCTCAATCTCCCTATTCTCAACTACATTTTCCGCTAAAAGCGACATGAATTTATTCATCGAAATTGCTAACACTGCGCGATGTTTTGAGCTTTCGAATTTGCGTTGAGAAACATCCTTTGAAAAAAATTAAATTTTTGCGTGTACAAATAACTTTTTTATTTCCACTCTTGACTCCCGAGTACGAACGAAACAATGACTAAAAGTTTAGCTTTCGTCCACAATTTTGAATTGCTTCATCTTCATACCACAGGGTTCCTGTAAAAGCGCTGTGGGTCTTATCATCATGTGTTAATAGCATGATTTGGAGCCGTATCTCCTGATCACGGGCAAGTCCGAAGTTCGAGATGTTGTCGCTCGGGTGTTAATGAGATTTGTTCGCCCCAGGGAGTTATACAATTTCGATGCGCGTCACATGATACGTTCTCGTCCAATAAAATACTGATTTTAGTTGGGAGTATTACAAAACTTTTTTTATGAGACCCTTACACCTGGCTATGTTATGCTGATGAGTGCTAACAGAGATAAAACAGCTGTCCATGGTTGCCACTCCACGGGTAATAGGCTTTGTGCATGCATCCAGGTTCTGGCGAAAGGGCGACGATATGTTTGTTGTGAGATCACTACATTCTGTTTTCAGATGGATTATTAAAACATTTTATTGGCATTAACTTCGGGGAGATGCGTGAGACCAGGTTTCCTAGATACCTCAAGTTTCCTGTCAATTTGTAGTTCACTGGGAACTCAAGTCCTCAGCCTTCTCCCTTATTATATCGAGAACCAGTGCACTGAGCTTCTACTTCCCCGGAGTCACGAATAAATCGACAGAACACCTTTGATAGTTCTATGGGAACGTGCCCAACTACTTTGCCGTCTTCATTCTTTACAGCAACTGGGTATTCGTCGTGCACATTGCCAGGTTCTCTTTCACACCTCAGCACCTCGCCAATAACAACGGTTACATCTTTAAAATGAGCGTGATAACCTCGACCACTAGCCTCAATAAACACTTCATACTCATCTGCCATTGTTTTCGTTAGGTTTTTGCTTGGTTTTTGATGAATGAATGCCGATTTAGCACAGGAAAGAACGCATTACAGTCAAAACGGGTCAAGCGTTCCTCTCAAGGGTGAATGAATGAATTCATTAATGGCAATTTGATTTCATTCTTTGCTTCGATAGTCCATTCTTGAAGTGAATATTTCAATGTTCAAACGGCGACCCATCCTCGGAGACCCAGGGGCAGTTAGTCGGGGCGAAACGAAGTAAACCGGGCAGAAATCGTACCGCAAAAGTTTTTTTTATAAAAGTAAAAGAGCCCCTGGGAAACGAGTCTCTCCACAGGCTTCCCAAGCTCAAAAGTCGTCTTTTTGAGGTGTTTTAGAGAGGCCTTCGGCGGCCGACTCTACATACGTGGTGTACGCGACAGCTTGTGTATATAGAGAAATGTATGGGAAAATCACGGATTCTCTAAAATCGGGTAAATAACTATCTATTTTGCAATAAAGTTTACCTATCTCAACTGTGTCGCTTGCTTGTGTCTTGTGCCGAATTTGAAGCCATTCCGACGCCATTTAGCGAAGTTATTCGAAGTCGTTGTCTCCCCTTCTAAAAAGAAGGGGAGACAATTTCGGTACAATTTCTGCCCGGTTTACTTCGTTTCGCCCCGTCTAACTGCCCCTGGGTCTCCGAGGATGACGGCGACCCGATTCAAATCTGGAATGATGATTAGATTGTTGTCTGGCTTCACGCGACGGGCAGGTGGGAATTTAGCCAAACTTTGCATAATTTCGATGCAAGTGGTCAACCGTCAAATGTCACACAGTGTTTTCTCATCATTTTGTTCGTCTCTCTTTTTTCTAACCTCTCATAACACGAAAAGAGAGGTAAGAGATTTTAGAGCACTAAATAGGCACAAAAATACTGCTGGCGGAAGAGAAAGTGGGAAAAATATTGTTCACCCAGTTTTTGTTTTTATGCAAATTAAGGTTGCGAAGTCAAGCATTATAAAATCAACTTTTTTTTCACAATCAGGAAAAAAAAATCGTTCCTAGGAGCCTGACAGGTATATTAATTACACAATTGTTCACATTTTTAACTGCTTTTTACTTTTGGAATCACCCTCTGTAAATCGAATCTATAAAGTGAACATTATTCAAAAAGTATCTAAAGTCATAAAATAAACTTTTAAATGGAAAGTAACGTTAAAGTACATACTATGTATAAAACGAAGTATTAATTCAACAGCAAATTGTGTATGAAGCAGACTTTCTAAAAAAAATGTGCATAGGGCTGTAGTCAAAAACAATTAGACTTGCATAGGCAATGGCCCCTCCAAAAAATATTCTTGCAAGCTAAAACTCCCCTTTCCCCATCACTTTTCTAATGGTCCGTTCTGACAGCAACACTTCCAAAGGCTGTCGAGCTGAAGTATGATTCTCTTAGATGCGGTATTTGCAGTCAATCCTTCTTTGGAAAACACTATGTAGATCAGCACATGAAATACAAACTTCTATCTGAATGTAACACAGAAGTCAACGTACGGTCGAGAACTCGCTATCACACCATAAGAACTCCAACAAGAGCAGCTCCACCTCAAATGATGTGCAAGAAATTGAGGAACGACGAGAAGACATTCCAACCAAGCGCGCTTCAAACGAAGACGAAAGGCGACGTGGGAGCACTTCAAGAAGCATTTTCTGGAGCTTTAGACTCTCTGAGCAATTCCAGAAATAAATGGAAAAACGTTGAGGGAGCGGATGCAAAGCAGATCAGCAAGTGTCTCGCAGTTAAATGGTATAAGGCTCGAGATAAATACTTTCAGAAGTAGAACTGTAACAAACACGAGGGGAATACAGGAGGCGTGAGAGAGGCAAGGCTGAGAAGAAAGACGGTTGGTGAAAAGGCCAAAAAAAAAGCGAAAGATATCCTCTAGCAACAACATTTTTTGTTGCAGAATTTAAGCTGAGACAAGCACAAGGCAGCACAATCTCCAAGCTGTGGATCATATCAGAGATGAAGAAAAAAATCGAAATTTGCTATGGAAAAGCGACTGAGGTCAAAGTTTTTTCAACATTTTAAGCGAAGATTAGAAATAAGATTTCTTTAAGAAACTCTTTGAAAAAAAAAAACTTGTGATCAAACTAGCTGTTTGATCACTGCTAATGGGGCAGATGATGAAAAAATAAAACCCAGGGACTTTAGCCTTATACTTTCTAGAGCATATTTACAGAACCATTTAAGGTGGCCCGCGGGTATTTATTTGTCTGACAGGGCCCTTAATCGAGAAGGGCTTCAAATTCCCGACGCTTTAAATTGCACTTCTCAATGGATGAATAATAACAGGCATGAAAAACTGATTTATCGAAGAATTATATCTATTATGATGTATCTAATTGCTGACCAGAGTGTACACACCATACCCCCCTTAGTTTTAGAGCACAATGGTCAAAATCTGTACCCCGTTGTCAGAGCAAAATGGATCGAAACCATAAAATAAACAAAAGGGCGATATAACATATGTGTGAAAATACGGTTTACCGGAGATCACTTAGTATGAATATTCCTTGCTGTTTAATAGTTTTCAAAACCATACCCTTTACCCCCACCCACCCACATACTGATATAACTCATAAAAGGGAGTACCCCCACCCCCCCCCCCCCCCCACCCCCACTCAACCCCACCGGGTAGCAAACCTAATACAACATTTATAAATCTAACCTTTGTAACACAATATTCTTCTTGTTATTAAGAAACACTTTCATGTTTTCATACTTTCAAACTGTTTACATTGACCATCATGCACTTTCGAATTCCCAGGTTTACTTCTCATCTCTGGACTCCATACCAATAGACAAGGATCTGGAACCTGCGATCAGACGAATTCCTCCGTGCTTCTGTTCGAATTAACTTTTTTTCCGCTGATAAAATATATTTTTTGGAATATTCGTTAACAGTAATTTGCAATTCAAAAAGAAGAACGAGACCGGAAACGAAAGGTCAACGAATTTGTTTTCACCGCACGTGACTAAAACAAAACCCATCCCATCCGGTTCTGCTGCAGCAGTGTGCTGAAGGAAAATCTAGCAGATTTTTCAGTTTTGTGCCTGGAGAGGTTTAGAGTTGGTGCACAAAGCCGCTTGTTAAATCAAAATGGCTCGCTTTTCTCATCAGTTGATCGCTGTGCTTGTTGTTGTCATCAACTTGCACAGGAGTGCGTGTGCCACTCGTGCTGACAAGCCGTCCCTTCGCCTGAGACCCGGGCATAAAGCAAGAACTTCCTCACCGTCCAAAACAGCTTGCTTCCGTCTTTGCAGATCAATTATAAAAGACCAGGACAAACTAAGAGTAAGTACACAAATGATACCAGTTTGTGAGTATTAAATCTGGATGTATTATCGGAAGATGAATTGTACATAAAATCTCGACCGTTTGTTGCCCCAGCTAGTAACGAATGCTGAATTAACAAATCTGAAAATCCGTCATTTAAACTAATTAACACGTTAGAGAAATATTTCGCAGCCTACAAATCTTCAATTTAAGGTATCGTTTCAATTATCTTTAACTTTTGCTTTCACTGTATTATAAACAACTTTCATTCAGCGATTCAACATCATATATTTGTGTTTACAAGCCAATATAGAACTTTGACCAGAGAGATAATTATTTTATTTTTAATTCATTTTTCCTTCATCATGTAGTAGGGTTGAACTGCCGTAGAATGCTTTCCTTTGTGTCATCAAAACTTGTAACGCCCCATTTGATTTCGCTATTAAAATAAAATTAAAATTCGTGTTCTTCATGTCAAACTTCATTTTAAATGCAACGTCTCTTTCAATTTATCGGTGACGCTTTTCATGAACACGTGTTTCCAGTGATTACATCTTGACTTTTTTCAACAAAAAAAACCTACACGCCCAAATAGGCAAAAAGCTCTTTTATACTGCCAGATAGGTCGTTTGAGATGAGCTCTGATTTTTTGTAGCTTACCGGAAATTACTTCTAACCTTTTAACTGGTTAATAAAATTTAAATTTATCTGGGTTTTCGTTCTCAGATTACCCGGGAAAAGAAATTAGTCTGTGAGCCACACATGTGGCGATATTTCACATGTGTGCCGTTGAATAAAGGCTATAAAATATATTCAAAAGGGTGTAGATTATTATTATCATAACAAGGGCTTGATGTGTTTCCGGTGTTTAATTCATTAGATGCATTTCAGTTTCATTTTTTTTTCTTGCTCAGTGAATCTGTTTTAGAAGTTGCAATATTTGCATATAAGAAAGTCATTGGGCAATGGTGGGTCTGTGCTTTCTGCTTCTCGTACATTTTACTCCTGGTTTCCGTATCCAATTAGTGGTCCTGGCCTCTTCATGCTATTTCTAGTGCACAATGTCATGCGATGTTGTGAATTTTGCCAATATCTGCATGGGAATCCTGCTTCCCACTCTCCCTTCTCACACCACCTGGAGTTACCACCCCCTGCCTCATCATTCCCCCGCTGCCCTCCAAAAAGAAGACCCCTGGACAAATCAGGAGTCATGGCCATGTTGAATTGGGCAAAATTACAAGGAGATCTTTTTTTTTGTAAGTTTTGTCCACACTACCCTGTCCTGAGGAGGATGACGACTGGGGTACCCAGGATGTCTTCAGTTGACAAATGAAACATTTAGTAATTCATTAGATGTTTGTAATAGATGTATGTTGTCAAGTGTAACAGTTGCATTTTTTTTTTCAAATAGTGGATACAGGCAAACCCTTTTTGAGAGATTCCTGTTTCAATATTTTTAAAACAAGACATAAGCTCACTCAGAGAAGTTACTTGCTAATACAATTAATTAGTTAATATTTTCTAATGCCAATTTGCCTTCTGTGTAGATTTTTACTTTTGAGAAGTGTGTCCAAGATTGCAAGCAGGGCAGTTTCAAAGGTATAAAAATGTGATAAAACAAATAAATTATTTTTACTTAGCCATTTTTTACTGTTAATTAGTTACTTAGTCATAACAGTTGCCACCCCTTGCATGTAAACTCGTCTAATTATTATTATTATTATTATTATTAAATAATTATGAAATTAATTACAGTAATTTAGATTTTGACAAGGCTACATGTAGTACAATTTACTGGGTGGGAAGAGACAAGGGCGGTTACTTTAATAATTCTTTAATTTTTGATAAATTACTGCCAGGGAGGAGGGGGATGGGTTAGAGGAATCGCTATCTTTTATAAAACTGATAGACCAGTATAACCAGATGGGAAGGGAGGGGCTGTAGTCTCATTATGTGTAATCATCAATACTTTTACTGTTGGTTAAAATTTGGCATTTTCCTTTGTAAATTCTAGTCTGGTGTCAATAGTTACGCAGCTCTCGTAAGCTTGTAATTCTACCGGTCCTGACTAGTTAGCAGCTGCTATTGTTTTGGGGGCTAGGGGCATTGTTCTTGTTGTTTGTTCTATTGTTCTCTCAGCCACTCATGTGAGACCTTACGAGAGCCGCATACCGACCCTCTGGTGTATGGTAACTTATGATAAATTATGAATATAAAACAAAGGAAAATTCCCAGTGTACCAAGGGTAAAATTGAACCGCAACATATAGATAATGATATGCTTTAATTTTACATATAAGTCTAAAAGTTGTTTAATTAGGTAATGAATTAATGAATTTGGTTGCAGTCTGGTTAATTCTTTAATTAACCATTTCTTTATGTTAATACCTGAAGATGAAGATGACCATGTACCATCTAAATCAAGAGTGCAGCGAGGCATCAAAGAAAGTCAAAGTAAGTCAAGGATATATCAATTGATACAAAGTATTGTACTACAAAAAAATACACATTTACAAAGTTCAACAACAATTTCTCAAAATACTATGCACACCAATAATATGTGGAATGGAGCTGAATTTTTGCCTCACTGCCCTGCCCATCATTTTGTTGTCAAACTCCAGAAATTCCAGCAGCTTGTGTGCTGTGCCTTCTTGCTGGCACCTTTATTGATGGATGCACACTTGAATTGCGCTGGAAAAATGTTTTTTGATGGCAGTGTGCAGTTCTAGAAAATATCCATACCCACCCCATGAAAGGTCCATGGAATTATTCTGAGACGGGGGAGGGGGATCTCAAAAGCAAAAATTTTAAAAGGAAAGTATGGGGCTTAACTGGAATTTCCAGAGGGGTGGGGGGATTCAAACAAAAAAACCTTCCATTGAAAGGGCCACGGTATGGATATTTTCTGGAACAACACAATAACAAAAAATTGCGACCATTGACTTTTGACACTATACCACTTCAAGGAAACACTTTTATTGAATGCTCTTGTACCTAACCTTAATTCGACGCTTTATTCAATGACAATCCAAATATTTACCAAGTTGGAAATTATATGTGACAAATTAAGGCAACAGTTGGAATTAACCGACGAAAGTAGGCGGGGCAGTAGAGCAAAGTAGGCGGGGCACTGAAGCAAAAATTTAGACCCATTCCACTCATTGGTGGCATGTGAAAAACCAGCTGGAAAAAGTGATGATGGATAATGCAACAATAACTAAAATACTTCCCTTGAGCTGGTGAATATTTTTCCTCAGTGAATTATTATTTTTCTTTTACAAATTATTGTACTGCAGATTCATTGTGTATAATCTCTAAAATTTGCCATTAAATTTAGTTTCAAAAACAGTGTTTTTAAAATGGTACAAAATTGTTTGACTTGAATTAATCTTCTCTGCAGCGCTAAATCTGCTAATTGTCACTTGAAAACTATTTTCGTTTTTCACCAGGGTGCCTTGGTCTTTCTAATCCTGAAGCACCTGTTCCATTCCGTGCAGAAATTATAAATGTTACAATGAAGTCTGTTGCAGCTGATAAACACCATTACACAATCTCATGGAAGCCTTTGAAGAAAAATGGTGAGAATTTATGAAACAAGCTAATTAAAATCTGGTTTGATATGGCACATTGATTAGTTTATCAATCATGGTACGTTATATTGGTATTAATCAGTGATTGACATAAGTGGCATAGAAAATGTCTGAGATAATTTCGAACAGGAGTCAAGCTTGGCAACAGTATAGACTGAGACAATCAGTTGATAATTAACAACTAATCACGGAAGTAGAGGTGGCAAAGCGGCTCTGTAAATATCACCAGCACTTAAGCCACCAACACTTTGACTGAATTAGTTGTTATAGACTGAGACAATCAGTTGATAATTAACAACTAATCACGGAAGTAGAGTTGGCAAAGCGGCTCGGTAAATATCACCAGCCCTTAAGCCACCAACACTTTGACTGAATATTTGTTTTAGTATATACTAAAACAGTGAGATAATATAACCGCAAAAGGATTATTTCTAAGTCATTTATTCCTGTCAATTACGATTACAGTTTTCTTGTGCGAGTTGCTCGGAGGTGAATAGCAAAGGATATCCAAAGTTTGAGTAGCCATTCCGGTGTGTTTAAAACACAAAATGGCGAAATGCGCAATATTATTGAATACTGCCCTTAAACCAACATACAAAAACTAAACACAAGCAAACCTGATTGAAAGCTACCTGCAAGCAAATCAGAGTAAAAGCTAACTGCAAGCAAGTTTCGTTTTGTGTCGGGTTTTAATTAATTAGTGCATATCTCTCTATTTCACCATTTCATGTTTTAAAACATGCCCTAGCCATGCAATCAGTGTGCATGAACATAATGCTATCTGTCTTAGTATATTCTAACAAAAAATAATTAAAGCAGGCATGCAAGATATTGATTAGACATTAATCAGATTAATGTTTAAATTATACCAATGTTTTATAGTTGATGAGCAGGTTCATTGGCTAAAATTAAGGCAAGAGCTGATAATGTTATTAATGATAACAGTATATAAATGATTTTTCTATGTCAGCATTGTTTCTTCATGGAAAAAATAATAATGTCTCTAATATTGAGGTATTATTTGGTTTTAGTTTACAACTGGACTCATTATTCACTGATTTACGACTTTCCAGACAACCCATCTCTAGATGGAAAGATGCGCTGTGTGTTTGTACCATGGGTCAGTATATAACTATTGATATTCCTGAATATTACACGTTACAGTTGTCTGTGTTAAACTTTGGCAACATAAGCAGCGTGGAAAGCATTGGAGTGAGTTCCCAAGCACATACTGTATCTCAGTATATCTATACTGATGAAATGGCACCTGCGTGAGTATTAAAACCAAACAGATGCACTGCCTAAATCATGACGTCTCAATTAATAAGAAACTTGAAATCGCAGGTTTCTTGTTCAAGCAAAGTATTAACTGAGAAAAACAGCCACCTTTAGCATTATATTGCATGCCCAGTTATTCGGGAATGATTAAAGCCCAACCCTTAGCTTAAGATGACTGTGCGTAGTTGTCGAAGGCGTTTGTTTTTTATCTAGCTGCACCTGATTGAATAAAGGTTTCCGACAAATATGTACAAACCATAAACGATGCGACCCAGTGGCTTTCTAAAAAATGTGTAATCTAGATACTTATTTTTACCCTAAGAGAACGTGTACACACGCACTAATGGGTAAGCGAGATCAGCAATGAGCTGTGATTATCAAATGCCCTAAGGGAAAGATAATAATGGAGACTTAACAGTGCTGCGCGCCATACCGTTGCCACTTGATAAAGTTTTTGATTAATTTTTGACATCTTTTTCGCAACTTTCTAACGGCTTTCGTTTGAACAGGCCAATAAAATGAAAGAACAGTGGGAGACCGAGTTGTCAAGTTGCACGTTCGCTCCACGACAACTGTCAACTCCGCCTCTCTCACTTCTCGCATTTTTTTTTATTTATTTTTTTATTGAGCTGTTGACAATACGACACATATTCACAGTACACTAATTACGCTACTTACAATGCATTACGTTAACTGCTTACAATACGGCACTTACATTACGTACAATGCATTAATCAAAAACTACTTACAAAAAGATCAATTGACACTATTTACAATGCGGCACTTACACTACGTACATTACATTAATTAAACTACTTACAGTACTGTACTTATACTACTTGTTTTCCTAATTACAGGGACATGCACATTAAATACACGAATAAAATAAAAGTAAAGACGAAAAAAAGGAACAATGAAACAGAAATTGAAAAGGCTAAGGAAAAAAACAAAAACAAAAAACCAAAAACCAAAAACCAAAAAAAAAAAAAAAAAGAGAGAGAAAAGAAGAGAGAGGCCGCAATCCTAATGTAGAGGTCTTGGAAGAAGAGTGCAGTTAAAACGAAGATTAAGTAGTGATAGAGGATTATATTAAAACAAGTACACTAAAGTCACAGTTCATTTGAAACGGTGCCATTTTGAGTTGTCTTTGTTAACAGACTTCGTCTTATAGGCAAAACATTTTTCAATTTCTTGTACTCTGAAATGTCATCCGTCCTCTCTTCCTTACCCCCCAGAGGAGGGGCGCGGGGTAAGGAAGAGAGGACGGATGACATTTCAGACTAAATTTCTTGGCACTTTAAGAACGTTTGCGAAAATACATGTAAATTCGGCAGGGTTTTCTTTACTTTCGAGGAGTAGATGTGATATCTGCCAATTAGAAGTGCATGATGTAAAAGTGTATCCTCAGTATCATCGACTGTATCAACCAGTATTGTACGTTTTGCCAAAACTTTTGAGCAAACTCACATTCCCAGAAGAGGTGGATCAGGGTTTCTGTGTCTCGTTCACAGAAGGTACTGGAGTCCGTTAGAGAAACACCTATTTTATAAAGGAAGTTGTTCGTAGCAATTCTTCTGTATAGGAGTTTGAATTGGAAGGTTTGAAGTTTAGTTTCTTTGGTGCAAAAAAGGGCAGAATATACGATTTATCCCATTCTATCGAGCTTTGGTAATTTTCACAGTCTGTTATCCATTTTCTCTGGCTTTTAGCAGGTGTTGAAGTGATTCTTTTAATGATTAATTGGTAAGCTTCTTTACAAATGTTTGAAGACGATGTTAGCTTTTGACCACAAGTTGGCTGATTTGTGGAATTCATCGTAACTTGATCCTGAAGAGGTTTTTTCAATTTTGTCAGGGCGGACACAACACCGTAGTACGTTAGAAAGGTGGTCTTAACTTTATAGCGAGATTTAAAATCGTTATACTTTAAAAACTCAGATTTATGATCTAAAATATCTTTGACTTGATTAACTCCCGCACGGGACCAATTTCGGTAGAAGATGGGTAGGTTTGCAATCCTTATAAGGGAGTTGTACCAAATCGGCGAATTTCCACTGTGTGTTGGGTTTTCTTTATAATTTAGGTTTGACCAAATTTCGATTACCTCTTTAGTAAAAGTATCTTGAATATTTAAACCAGCTACATCAGCTTGGTTTAAGTTACCAGTCAGAAGTAATTTGCCGTCATGTTTCTTAATAAAATAGTAAAAAAAAAAGTTTCCATTTTGCATGGTTGCTGTCATCGAGGTACTTCTGTACCCATTTGGTTTTCAAAGCGCAATTGAAGGATTGGATATCTAACATTTTTAGTCCACCGTCTTTGTATTCGTTTAACATCACACTCCTTTTAATTTTATCCCCTTTTCCATCCCAAAGAAAATTATACAAAATTTGATGAATTTCTTTTAGATACGGTTGCGAGGACGGTACAGGCGACAAGACACAGACAAGCTGAGATGCAGCTAAACTTTTTATGACAGTTATTTTACCTATCAATGTTAGGGCGCGTTCGTTTGGGATCAATCCGGAATAGGAATAATTGGAATAATGCAAGTTAACGTTCGTTTGGCTGCTCTTCCTATTCCGGAATACTTGGATTTCCATTCCGGCTATTCTGCTCCCAGGAGCAGAATAGCCGGAATATATTCGAGAGTATATTCTTATTCCAGAATATTTCCAAACGAACGCGCCCTTAATCTTCTTAACTGCCAACAACTTAGGATTTTAGAGATTTTCTCCTTTTTTTCCTGGTAATTTAGCGTGGCAGCTTCTTGTTCAATGGGCGAAAACCATACTCCCAGAGATTTAACCTTCCGATAAGTCCATTTGATATTTTGTGTTATTGCTAGCTTATCTGTTCGGTTTTTAAAAGACCCGATCCAGAGAGCCTCTGTTTTCTCAAGATTAACTTTCGGGCCTGACAACTTGGCAAAAATATCGAGTAGCAAAAAGGATCTTTCTAAGGAGGACTTTGTGCCGTCCAAAATGAGCGTAGTATCATCGGCATATTGGCTGACTTTACACTCCTTGTCCGAAATTTGGATGCCATGGATTAGTTTATCTCGTCTTATTGCCGCCCCCAGAATTTCAGCACATGAGATAAAAAGACGCGGGGACAGGGGACAGCCTTGACGTACGCCTCTACTTAAACTAAAGAAATCCGATGTCCAACCGTTGTTTTGTATGCTGCTACTGATGTCAGTATAAAAGAGTTTTATCCAAGAAATAAGAGAATTCCCAAAGTTATAATATTTCAGAGATTTTTCAACGAAGGTCCATTCAAGGGTGTCAAATGCTTTTTCGAAATCGATAAAGAGAAGAAGTCCCGGAAGTTTTTCGATATCTGTATAGCTTATGATACTATTTAGCAGCCTTATATTTTCGCCAATAAACCTATTTTTTAGAAAGCCTGTTTGATCGCTATTCATCACTGAAGGCAAGACTGTTTTTATTCTACAAGCGATTGCTTTTGCAGCGATTTTGTAATCACAGTTCAGAAGCGAGATAGGTCTCCAGTTCTTAATATAACACAGAGATTTTCTCTTTTTTTGGAATTAAACTTATTAATCCTCGCCGCTGTGATATAGAAAGGAGGCCTTTCGCATAGGAGGCGTTAATAGAGGCGAGGAAAAAGGACTTGATGTCATTCCAAAAGACTTTATAGAATTCAGCCGGAATTCCATCCGTCCCAGGGGTCTTGTTTGATTCCATAGTTTTTAGACTTTCTAAACATTCTGCAGCCGTTAGCAAGCCTTCGCAAAGTTTAGAGTGTCTGGTAAAAGCGTCTCGCTTCATTTTTAAATTTCGTATTCCTCGCATTTTTATTGGCCAGTTAAAAGAGAAGCCATCAGAAAGTGGTCAAAAAGATATCAAAAAAGTGTCAAAAATTAATTAAAAACTTTATCAAGTGGAATGCAACGGTACGGTGCGTAGCACTGTAATTCAGTCTTCACATAATTCCATAAAGTCGTATCGGTTAGAGTTTGAGCATTTTTTGAGCAACGGGTTTTTAAGGTGAGGTTTTTAAGTCAAGTTTTTCAGCCGTTTTATTGTAGCATACATACCACACTTTCTCGAACTCATTAATAATTCATCAAGGTAAAACAAAGGTGACGGTGCTTTGGATAAGTGATCTCAATTAGCATAGATTGGTTTACTGGTAAGTTTTAGTTTAGATTGAGAAGATATATCAAACACTTGAGAGTGTTTCATCACATTTTCAAGCACCTCGAAGTTCGTCAGAAACTCTCTTCTCTGTGTTTGGAAATGCGATGAAACACTCTCCCTCATGTTTGATATATTACGTGAAATTTTTCAACGAACCTTTGAAAATAAGCCACTTAATCTCGTACAAGGAAATGGTGGTTAATACCGGGGGTCACATACATGGTTGTAATGTGAAAAATGTTTTTTGAATTTCAGAACATGACCAGCTGGACAGTACCAGATCATGCACCAAACACTAAACCAGATATTATTAACTATGCGGTATGTACGGTAGCCATACTTGCAAGATTAAACACTCTGTTGAGCGGCATGCTTTACGAGCGTTAAGCCATCCCCCCTTTTTTTTCGTTTCTTGTCGAATGCGTTTTCTGATTTTGGGTCGGTCGGTCGAAAAAGGAAAAAAAAGAATACAAATATCAGGATAGTTTTTACAGCCATATGTAGTGGAAACTTCATGAATATTGAGAAAATTCTAGATCTTTAGAATGAATCTGATATTTTAGGGATATTTTAGAATCTTTGATTATACTTTAGTCGTTTTTAGTAGTCTCTTGTTGCTAGGTGCTTTTCAGTGACATAGATGTGATAAAGCGGTTTTCCTCTGAAAGTATTCCATGCGTTTATTCCGCTTGAGCAAAAACTTAATCATGCTTCTTACAATAACGAAAAAGTGTTTTTTGGAGAGAAATTTCGGGATTTTTAGAAAAATTGAGATACTGCAAAAAAAAAATCGGGATAAGTTATATTTGAGGCAGGATCTTCAGAATTTTTGCGGAATTTCTCGGAAAGATATTTAGGCAATTTTACGTGACATTTGTATCAAGCCCTATATGGCGGTCAAAAGTAACACAATAGGACTTAATTATTAAGAGAATAAAAGAATTGGAATAAAGGTTTTGTTGTTATAAATATAATAATACTAAAGCATGCTTTTGTCAAAAGTAACAAGCTTTTATAAAATATCACAAATGAGTTTTGTTTTATAGGTTGTGTCCTTTCCGTTTAGAGGCACACATGGACAAAGCATCTGGCTGAATAGTTATGATCCATTACGACCAAGTATGAATCATTTTAAAATTGTTTGCCCAGTTTAAAATTAAATGAGATTTAAAGGAACTGAGTCAGGGTTTTTAGCCAAATTTTGATATAAGAAAATGGCCACCAAATTGAGTGAATATTTTTTTTTAAATAACCACTTAAAACACTGAAGGAACATTTTAGTGGCAGAGCAAATACAAACGAAGGTACGGACAGATAAAAATTGGAAAAGATTGAAACAGATTGCGATGTGGGATTTTGAAAAACTGAGGCTGCACAGTTTTCAACGTTAATCTTTTTTGTAACTTTTAATCAAACGCCCGGGAGACTATATTTGTCTGCAATAAAGCAATATTACAAGTGCTTTGTTGATCTACAACCAAAACAAGAAAATCTGTAAAAAATGTAAATGAATTTCATAGTATTGGCAAATTGATTTCATTTCATTCCTGCTCGTCAAAACCCTAACTGCACGATAAGATGTTTTCCGTACCCAAAATTTACTGTTATTTTTTTTATCCAAAAGCTATTATCCACGTATAAATTAATATAAAAATAAATTAGTATAAATTTAGCTGTAATTTGTATAAAATTTGCATGTTTTTGCTATCTTTAAAGCACTCTGTCAAAATTAATTTGTAATTATCTTTCCTTGCAGCATTCATCCCCACGTTTATTCCTGTTTTTGAAACCAAAACCAAAAGAAAAGGTGAGGCTTTTTATAAACTCCAGGCATTCTTTCAAACGTAGGTACTTCGTTTTATATGCTCTTACACCAATAAGTCAAACTAAGTATTTATAATTTTAATCAGTCGTATACGCGCCGCCTATGAATTTGATTTCAGTTATGGCCTGGTAAATCATGCAGAGGGTGATAAGTACCAAACTTAATCAACTAGTCGCCGTTTCGTTTCTGTTGATTTTTTCACTTCATCATATTACGTTTAATTCTAAATTGTCTTCCTAAGTCATATATTAAAACTGACCATCAAGTTTGTGCTTAAAAGCCAAAATAGTGCAACACTAATCAAGTAAATCGTAATAAAAAAAAAGTCAAATCTGTACGTGGCATTGGGTAATTAAGAGCGACTGCGAGTAAAGATATCGAGCAAAATCTAGGTTACATGATTGCCTTTTAGGTATATATAATTCTTGGAGCTATACGAATAAAGATTAGTTTTGTTACTGAAAATCACTCGTCACTCGTTTCGTTTCTGAGGAAACGAAACATAAAGTTTATTTACCATCGGTTTTGAAAGAGACTTGTTAGGCCTCTAGCATGCACTTGTGATTAAACCGAGAAAATAAATACATAAATAAATGAATCCTAGGTCCTAAAATAAAATATCCTAAAATATAATGGGGATACTAAAGAGTATAAGTATATTTTCCTTACTGCCTTTTTAAATGAACCTACAAAATTTCTGACATTGATCTAAGGTTATTTCGCACAGAATTACATGCCTTGGCGGCTAGTTGACCTAAACCTATTCCACGTTAACCCAACTCTAGGCAGAACGAGTTTGTTTATTCCCCTGAGATTCTTCTTTAATTATCCCTCAGTGTGAACAAAGACTTAATATATGAAGGCAACTGAATTATTATTGTGGGCCTTAAACTAACAATGCGCATATTCTGAATACGTCTGCTTGCTGATGAATACCCTACCTTATTGGTCTGAGTATAATATGCGTTTGAGAAATCCTTAAATCCTTGTCCATTTGTTATGACTCCTGCCGTTATAGGTGTTATCCAATGGGTTTTTGTAGAAATGTTCACATCCAAGATAAATAAGTGTTCACGGTTTTCTTATTGACACTGCCGAGCCTTTATCGACGTTTTCATTAATATATACCTTTCCACTCCAAAGAGTCAGCTGCCAGCGAGCCCATCGCATGGGCTCCTATTGCTGGGGGATCTGCAGCGGGTGTGGTACTGCTTGTTATATTGTTGATGGCCATCATGTGGCGACGCCGAAGTGCACTGTGCCCTTCAAATTATCAAGGTAATTAACACTAAAAAATTAAGAGTTTCAATTATCCCTTCCTGGATGATTTTTAAGTGCAAACTGAAACATTCTTACATTTCCAATTATAGATCCTGGAATGCAGGCGGTTATTTCCCGACCAAACAACATCAGAGGTAACGTTTTAGTAATTTTGTACAGCTATGTGCCTGTTTCATCAATGCCACCTTTACAAAGATTTACATTGTGATTTTTCTTTTATTGTTACAAGCTTACATTATTCTTATCTGTTGAATACACAAAGTTACTATAGAGATAAGATATATGTTGTGGTTCAGTTTTACCCGGGGCACAATTTGGTATTTTCCTTTGTTCTGGTGTACGGTAATATATGAAAATGAACATAATAGACCATAATACGAAGGAAAATACCAGATTGTACCGCCATGGATAAATTTGAACCACAACATCTACATCTATTCACGTGACCTTTTGAACCATTTCTACTTTTGGTGCACTGCAGTCTAACTGTTGTCTTGCCGCTTTTGCTCCAGTGTTCATGCGTTCACTCAAGCTTTTCTTGTAAACTTCATTGTCGTTTTCATGTTTGTCTATTTTTTATAAATTTTTAATTAGCCATTGTCTTTGAAAAGTATGTATGTAGTTGTTTATAATAGATTGCAACCTGTTAATTGGACCACAAATGGGCTCCCAAAATCTGGTTGTATTAATGGGGTTTCCTTTTCCTTACAAGGCCCGCAAAAAGGAATTAAGACGGAATCCGCCAGGATTTCGAGTAGTTATTGGACAAAATTGTGTACCAAAACTATTTACACCTTATTGCAAGCTTTTGTGTTACTGCTTCAAATATCGTATCAAAAGAAATCTTTTCTAACAACACCAAACATCGAAAACCAATTTCGAAGTTCCGCTAAATTCCACTTAATCGCTTAAAAGACATGAGCTTTTGCCTATAGCTTGTGAACTTTGAATTTCATTTTCTCAGGCTCTGATAAGAAATTGTTGTACCAAAATTATTTACACCTTATTGCAAACTTTTGTGTTACTGCTTCAAATATCGTATCAAAAGGAATCTTTTCTAACAACACCAAACGCCGAAAACAAATTTCGAAGTTCCACTGAATCGCTTAAAGACGATTTTACAAAATGGCTGCACGTGAGAATTTGCCTATAGCTTGTGAACTTTGAAATTCATTTTCTCATACTCTGATAACAAATAGTTGTTGGTGTTATCACGGATAATTACTTACATCTTTACCTTTTCTTAAGGGTAGAAAATAAAGCAATAGGACTTAAATTATTCTGGAACTCGATTTTTGTCCAACTTAAATAAATATTACTCGACTTCCTGGTGGATTCCGTCTTAATGACTTAGCTATTCATCGCGCCAAAAGAAAGTGGCGGAAATAACGCGAGGTGGTCGTGAGGCAGGGTTTTACTGTATGCATTTTTCTGTAAAGCCAGTTTATTGTTATAACAGGTGTTTTACAATTAATTGTCTACGAACGCCTTTTCAGCGATAATTTCGATGGTTTCTTGAAGCGGTATACGAGCAAAAACGCCATACGATATCAATATGTTGTTGTCTCGATCTCCACTGGTTTACTTCAATGTACCGTTTTCGAAATCTTCGCTGAAAGGTGTAGGTACGTAGGCAACTAGTTTAATGAAACACACAATCTAAACATATACTATAACTAGCATTTTTATTTTCTCTAAATCACAGAACGCGTTACTGAAAGCACAGCCGTCGCAGATAATTCCTGTGGTAAAGTAAAATCTTTCAGTACTTTGTTAATTAAAAATAAAAGCAGTTCCTAAAACGTCTGCAAAGCATGAGGGTAGGCAGCTCGCCATAATGCGTGTCTCTGTAATAACACTGCTAATTGTAAGACCAGTAATGCCTTTTAATGAACATTTTATGGAGATTTAAAACAGTTGTTAGGGTTAGTTGTTAGTGGTGTGGTGGCCTAATGGTTAGTGCGCTGGACTCCGGATCGAACGGTCCGGGTTCGAGTCCTGGTCGGGGTCACTGTGTTGTGTTCTTAAGCAAGGCACTTAACTCTCATAGTGCTTCTCTCTACCCAGGTGTATAAATGGGTACCGGCGAAATACTGCTGGGGGTAACCCTGCGATGGACTAGCATCCCATCCAGGGGGGAGTAAATATACTCCTAGTCGCTTAATGCTACGGAAACCGGGATAAGCTCCGGCGGTATGAGCCACTAGTAGGCTCGACGCAGACTTTAAAACAGTTGTTAGTTGGGAACCTGAAGGTGGACATGTCACTAAGAAGGAATAGTCGTTAAATCAAACAAAAGAAAACCATGGAATTACAGTTTAATAGTATCTAATTGAGTAGTACTGTTTCACGGGTTTAGTAACATTACTCTATCATTTCGAGGCAATTGGTTTGACGAATTTTGGTCCTTAACTTACTCTAGTTGTATCGAGTGAAATCGATAAGCGACATTCAGTAAAGTTAATATAAAAATAAACTTTAAGTCAGTTTATCTACTTGTTTTGTTTTTAACGACCACTACAATAGAAATTCAGTTAGATTGACAATGATGCAATAGGAATGATCACTTTACATGTACGCCATTGCCATGTTCCTAATTCATGTTCGCTTCTGGTTTATTTTAGAGCTTTACTACAGCTGCTACTACCCAGAAAACGAAGCTTTCCGTGGCAAAGTGGCTTCCATTGTGAACTTCTTTCGAGAAAACGGTTATGACGTCATCATGGATGCCATGGTGTCCAGTGAACTTAGTTCTCTGGGCCCAACGCGGTGGGCAGAGAATCAGATCAGGAAAGCGAAAAAAGTGCTGGTTTTTCTTTCCCCGGGCCTTTTGAAACTGGCCTCAGCTGATGGATGTGATGGAACTCAATCTCAGGTAAGAAGTCCATTTTGTAGTGGCTAGCGTAAAGAGCGGTCTTGTATAGTAAATTGCATACGAAAATGAAATTGTAAATTGCGTTTTCCAAATGACAAATTTTTGACCCCCTTTGTGTGATTTTCAACTGTTGGTTCAGACTGGAAGATGAAGGGGTCTAAATAAATGAAACTGCAGACATCAAACGAGAAGACATCTAAGAATGAAGTCGAATAACTTCTAGAAATACGTTAAAGAAAGGAAGATAAAGAATTGGTGAGGAAAAGGAAAAGGGAATGCAGGTTAGGTGAAGCGATTAGGAAAGAAACCGTCAAATGTCGCCTGAAACCGATACCCTTTTAGTTTCACTGCTAAGCAAGTAAATGTGGTTTAATCTTTTAAGTCTGAAGATCGAACCCTAGTGTGTGGTCATTCAAATGAAAGCTACTGAGCAGTAAAATAAATAACAAAATAAATCATTGATTTAAGTGTCAATGTATTTAGCACGGCTGTACTAATTGAGGACACTGTAAATAGTGAAACAAATATTATAAATCAAACAGAAACTTGTTAAAAATCCCAACTGGCAGGAGGCTGTCCAGTTGGCTTTATACAAAGTACTTTCGTGTAGAACTGTTTGATGTGGTCAGTGTGTGACCATTCAGATGAAAGTTATTTAGAAGTACTTTTCTGTGGTGCTGTTTGTTAGATGGCTTTCATCACTTTTAAGTTCGCGGATGAACCTTGATGTTTATTAAGTCGCTCAAGGCGATTCAAAGGATGTCTCTTTTTCTCTCTTTTGTTTTTTTGCAATTTTTGAATTAAACACTGTTGTTAATGAAAAAGCTACTTGTAATGGCTTATTTAATCTAATTCTTTTGTTATCCCCGTATTTTGTAGGACATCAACCGTGTATGGATGGAGTTAGAGGTACTTCGAGACCTTTACACTCAAAATCGCTCAGCCGCTAAGATGGTGTGCATAACTTTACCTGATCTGCCAGTCGCATCTCAAGACGTTCCTGTGTGGTTGAAAGTCAGCTACAAATGGTCACAGGATGTCCGAGAAATCCTGAAGCGGTTAAATGACCGACCCTCAATTAAACCTTTTCAGTGATCGCTCATTTGCCATCTTTCCAGGTCTAAGAGGCTCATTTCTCTCACGGAAGCGAGATATGACTTTTCGCCACCACGTCTGCTTTTGCGTGGTGACACACTCGTTTGCAGAAACGAAGGAGTCGAAAAATATAGAAATTCCTATATCTATAAATGAGATATAAGACTTACTCTCTAAACTAAAAGTTCTATTAAGTAACTAGGAGTAAATCATAGATTATGAAGTGCGTTTGACATGCTCGCCATTGAAGAACAACGTGCTACTTGTAACTTGCCTTGCGTGAGAAGCTGTTAATTTCCCCATGCAGGAGACGTTGATCGGTTTTATGACTTTTATCATATAGGCCGTAACGGCTTTTTTAACGGTTCACTATTTGGCGCGTGCGAGGCGCGTGCTACGATAGGAAACGTCACAAAGCAATCGTTGCGCCAGATCGAATCAGGCGAAAGACTTGTAAATTGCTGATATGTCAATGCGTTTATTCCCGCGTTGGGGTCTCGCCCAGAGTGCCAAGCCTCAAGGAAAAGTCTTGTGGTAATCCCTCGGCTGTCGACAATGGTGGCATGATCGAAATCATCGACGATCGTCAAACCGAGGCCAATACCGAAAGCGAGGCAAATGTGCGTCCTAACGAAATTTCGATTTTCTTTTTGCAATACAAGATTAGATTAGGGTTGCGTTCTCCTAACGTCAAACGCAGTAAGAAAGTGTACTTTGTGTACCCTTACTGATTTATGGCTTTAAATTAACCCATCCCCTCTCCTCTCTTATAAGCCCCCTCACCCCTCAAAAGGTCTCGAAATCAAATAAACCGTCCGGGAGCATAATAGAGCTTTCTGCGGTAGCTAAACTGTAAATTCAAATAATGATATGTTAAGTTATTTGCACATTTTAACATCAACTTTTTATTAGAATTATCGTTTTGTACTATTTTGAAACCACCGCAGACGTCCAGGTAATGTTAGCTTTAAAAGTTGCTCTTGGTAAAAGAAATTGTAAGTAATGTCCATAAATAAAGAAAAAATATTTCAGTAAGTCATGGTGTAAAAATTTGTAAAAATTCAGTGTGGTCGTTTTTGTTCCCGCTTCCCGTGCCATTTACTCCCGAGGTTCCTCCCTTTCATTCGTTGTTTCCATCCGCTTGTTTGTGCTATTTCTATTGTCTTCTCCCGCTTCGCGCACCCTCTTCTCCCATTTCCCACCCTCTGTTCTCCCATTTCCCACCCTCTGTTCTCCTGTTTGCCGCCCTCTGTTCTCCCGTTTCCCACCCTCTGTTCTCCTGTTTGCCGCCCTCTGTTCTCCCGTTTCCCACCCTCTGTTCTCCTGTTTGCCGCCCTCTGTTCTCCCATTTCCCATACTCTGTTCTCCTGTTTGCCGCCCTCTGTTCTCCCATTTCCCACCCTCTGTTCTCCCGTTTCCCACCCTCTGTTCTCCTGTTTGCCGCCCTCTGTTCTCCCATTTCCCACCCTCTGTTCTCCTGTTTGCCGCCCTCTGTTCTCCCGTTTCCCACCCTCTGTTCTCCTGTTTGCCGCCCTCTGTTCTCCCATTTCCCACCCTCTGTTCTCCTGTTTGCCGCCCTCTGTTCTCCCATTTCCCACCCTCTGTTCTCCTGTTTGCCGCCCTCTGTTCTCCCGTTTCCCACCCTCTGTTCTCCTGTTTGCCGCCCTCTGTTCTCCCGTTTCCCACCCTCTGTTCTCCTGTTTGCCGCCCTCTGTTCTCCCGTTTCCCACCCTCTGTTCTCCTGTTTGCCGCCCTCTGTTCTCCCATTTCCCACCCTCTGTTCTCCTGTTTGCCGCCCTCTGTTCTCCCATTTCCCACCCTCTGTTCTCCTGTTTGCCGCCCTCTGTTCTCCCGTTTCCCACCATCTCGTCTCCCATTTCCTACTCTTTCTTCTCTTCTTCCCTGCCCCTGCCGCCCCTATTGTCCCTGGCTCTCCATACCCGCTCCGCACTCTTTAACTTGTAGGGCTTTTTAGCGGAAGTCTGACTTCGTGTATGCCTCGTGTATGTGTTAGCACGTTGACAAAAATCCCATTCAACGAATATGACATTGACCTCGTCGATCAAGTCCACTCCAAGTTGAGGCGAGAGCCTGCGAAACAGTCTAACGAAATGACTTTTATCATATAGGCCATAACTTGCAACACAGCATAAATTCAGTACAGTCAACTCTCGGAACCAACTCCAACTGTCAGCTTACTAGAGAGTCGAGGTAACGTGACACCAGTGGTTCTGTTCCGTAGTAATAGTAAAATAGGGAGTTTAAGAAACCACGACGGCGACGGCGAGGACAACGTCGATTAAAAAATGAATTATATTTTAGCTACGAATATCGCGATACTCGAAAGTCATTTAGTTTGTTTCTCTCTGTCAAAACTATCTCAAAACTAAATCTGGAACACAGCGATAAATTCGAAATAGAAATTTAAAAAGTTAGCTGTCGTGGTTCACGTTCTCCAGGCAACGTAGAATTCGGTCATTTCACGTTGTTATTTTGCAGAGGACGGCAAAGAAATGTACCAGGAATTAAAACGCACGTGCACAGCCATTGTTCTACTAATTAAACCTTCTGTTTAGCGACGTTCCCGTTGCCGTTGCCGTTGTGGTTTTCTTAAACTCCCTATAAGTTAACTCTCGACAAACCAAAAAATGTTTTTGCGTTACCGTTTGCCAGAGAAGGACTCAAAATCAAGGACAAAGACAGACAAACTCGTCCCCAGCCCTAATCCGTGCGTACGGACGTACGTATCACGTACGTACGTACGTACGTACGTACGGACGGACGTGACATCCAAATTTTCTCGGCTGGATGGGTTACCAATTTCTATAGCAATGGTGCTCCGCCCGCGGGCGCCGAAGGCGCCCGCGGGAGCTCCGCTACTAGAATAAAACGAGTGATAAAAAATTTGCATAAAAACACAGGCATCAAATCCGACGAGATCGACAAAAACATACTTTAATGCACTAGTCATTTGTTTCCCCCGCCCCCCCCCCCCCCCCACCCCCGCGACATGCGGGGACTTTGTCGGGCAATAGCGGGGGAATTACTGCAGCTTTGCGATGATTTTATGCCCAGACCCCCAGGGACTTTACCTCAAATTTGCCTGACCTAAAATACCCCCGGGAAACTCCGGGGAAATTTTCAAAAACAAATTTCTACATAATGACACCGGGCTCGAAATTGCGACCGATACGGTCGCCAATGCGACTAACATTTCACCCTTGTTGACTAAAAATTCTGGTTTAGTCGCCATTTTGGCGACTACATTTGACGATGAACAGTGGTCATTTTCTCAAACATTTTGTCCTTCCAGAAAGTTATATCGGAAGATCTTGGCTTCTAAAACATTCAAACTGAGAAAAGAAGTCAATCCATCCTTTTCCTTTGCTGTAAAAGATTCTGTCACATCGGAAAACTTGCAAATAGCTGACCATGTTTGAATTCGCCCTATAATGCTTTGCAAACCCTTGAGCACGTCATGTATGCCTATGGTTTGTGTCTCTTGTAATGTATGGCTATCTGACATGTTGACTCCTTCGAGGTTCGTAACATTTCATTAGCTACAAAGTTAGTGGCCATAATGACATAAGCAGTTTCATGGGACTAGTCCCAAGGACGTGGCCCCAAGTGTATTAAAATACTCTGAATTTCTCATCATGTGTACGTTCTACCAATGCACTTTCTTTGTCCCTTTTTGCTTTAGAATCTTAAATGCCTTTTAAACCCCCGTAAAGTAGCAATGTTGTTGCCAACTGCTATTTGTACTTCCTTCTGAAAAGGCGAACTAGCTTATAGCTATCTTGAATTTATCTTCTTAATTATTTTGCAATCACAATTTCCTAAATCTTAGCCCCTCACTAAAAGTGCTTAAAACAAAATGTAGTACATATGCCCCGTATTGTGACAGCCACCCATGTGGCCAGGTTTCTCTCAACAAGAGTGAGTTCAAGAGGGGGTACCAAACAACTGTTTGTTGCTGCCATGGCTCACGATTTTCAAGTCTTCTCTCAGCTTATTGGTTATTCTCCCATACTATTTGTCTGATCAAAAAGCTATCCTCCAAACAACCTCAGTAGTAAGTATTTTAAGCTGGTTGAAACATTCCTACATGTAATAGTTGTTGTTTCTCAAAATGTATTTAACGCAGAAATAGACAATCCCTTCTTTTACAAGGTCTTTCAGCTAGCCCCAGGGGGTGGTGGTTTTGCAAGGAAATTCTGCCCTGGTGGGTGGTGGAATTCCCCATAATTAGCATCGCTTGTTTGCAAATTCCCCCGCTATGTCGCGGGGGTGGGGGAGCAGGGGAAACAAATGACTAGTGCATAATTATTACCCGAGTTCCCTTTAGATCACGTAAAGAAATTACCAAACAATATCGACCCGTGATTACATCTATCAGTGAATCTGAGAATTCTTAACCTTTCCTTTATAAGACCTGGTTTTGTGAATGATGGTGAGAACTTCAGGATGGTGAGAACTTCAATAAATTTAACTGAATTAATTACCATCTAACATTTTGTGATCACGCAACGTTTCCAAAACGGGTGAACGGAGAAAATCTTACATTGCTCCTACTTCTTCAAGGAGTTCACCAACTGGCCCATATATTTGCATGATTTTTTTTGGTTGAATTTTTACAAGAGCGTCAAACATACTTTTACATGTGTAAAAATAATAATTTTATTCGTGGTTTGCCGGCCGTGTCACGCAATTGTTTACACTTCAAACAACAGATTTTCGGCAAAATTAGTGATAAACACAGGCCAAAGCGGGCCACTGAAAACCATCTCCCCAGAGAATTTTTTTGATATTATAGCAGATGGGTGTATAGTTTACCCATAGAAAGTATTTTTACGATATTTAAAGTTATTGCCCATAGAAAAAAATGGCAATGTTTTACTGCATAATTTCGCTTGCGACACATTTGCAAATTTAGTCTGTCAGTTTTGGCTCGTTTCGGGCTCAAAACTAATCTCCATTTGTTTTATTTTTTGCTCAGTCATACAATGAAGACCTGAAAAGATTATAAATATCATTGAAAGATTCATGAACAGCTGTAGTATAGTGCGCGAGATGATCAAATTTTCACAAAATTCAGTCTAACCGGAAGTGGATTTTGAGCCCAAGTGGGGCGAAATCGTTTTTTGCATATTTCTACGAAAGGAAGCTGTATCAGGACAAACTAACTGCAGCCCGTTTAGTTTCTCACTAGGACCTATCTTTGTGCAAAATATGCGCAAAATCGATTTTTCGACTTGTGCCGCTGTTCGGTCGAAAATTGTAGAAAGGCGCACTTAACATTTTGGGCTCCTGTGTACCCGACTAATGACGGCTGACTAATATTTTCCCAGCTGTTTTTCAAAATGTGCAAATTTTACAGTGCGACTACTCGAACCGGGGCACCCTGAACAAAATTAACCAATCACTAATGTTAATCGAAAACAAAGGATAAAGACATTTTTCAGCAACGGACCAATGACGTTCCAGGACAGTTATTGGTCATTTGCTAAAAAATGTCCCTATCCTTTGTTTTCAATTAACGCTGTGATTGGTTAATTTTGTTCAAAGTGCCCCGGTTCGAGTAGTTTGTACTGGATATCTCTCAAGATATTCACTTCCTAAAAATAGCGTGATGCGTGACCCCTTGGCAAGCACGCACGACTGCTCAATAACAACGCGCACGTCGTCATTAAAATGGCGGAGTCATCGGAAGAACCAGAGAAAGTCGTGTTCTCTTGACTATCAAGCAGAAATCTAAGCAAAGTTAAGTAAAAGGACCAGGCATTAGTGAAGAATGATGTCAATACAGGCTGTTATCGTAGGATTTGCCTTTGTCAGCTTTGTACAAGATTCCTTTGAAGCGGGCCAGCTTTCTGTTCACGCGAGTGGGAACCAGAAAGCAGCTGGCCGCCAACGACGGGCAATTTGCGAGTTGTTATGCAGATCCAAGAGGGAGAATAAGCCGCACTTGAGAGAGGTTCGTAATGTTATTATAAAAGGCATTTTGACTAGGGTCTAAGTGCTGTATTTTCAAGTTTAATTCAACTTGCGCAACTAACACAAATTGCTTTAAGTTTATAGCAAACATTAAAATGTTCTATTGACCGTTTTTACACCATTGTTACGCATCAGACAAAACAAAGATCACCAGTGCTCAAACCCTTTATAACATGCCGTGAAGTGACGCCTAAAAATAAAATTCAAATCCAGTTTTCGATTAAACAGCTGGGTCGATTTTGGATCTTGTGATGATCGGCGTAGCTTTTGTAACTTTGACGCGGAGGTTGTTCATTGTTCGTCGAACGGTGGCAGGAAGTCGTATTTTCAATCGCATGTTACATTTATTAATTTGATACTGTCGATACGATTTTCAGCGTGTGCACGTATTTTCTTTTACATGCTCTTTTAAACTACATCATATAAAGTTCTACGTAAAGGGCTTTTGAAAATGAAAGACTTAATTCAAGACGATTCGAAGCGTATATTGCGTTCGAAAGTTCTAGCTTTTCGTCATTGTGCAATTGTGAAGTGCCGGGGGAAGGAAAAAATTTGAAACCTTCGATCAAACGTTGTTTTTCGCACGATTCTTCCTTTTCGTGTTGTCACGCGAAAGGGCGATATTTTGATTGTAAAGAGACTATTACAGATTACTATTAATAAACACATCTCGGGTAATTTCGTAGCATTTGAATCTTCTTCGCTGTAAATTGAGTTTTTAAATTTATTTATAAAATGATATAAATTCGAATGTCGTGAACTCAACATGAGCAAAGTTACAGTTCAAAAACTATACTAGAACGTGTAAGTTTGGGGCTGAGGCTGAACGTTCTTATTTTTTTTAGCAATTTGAGGCTGAAAACGTTCTAAAGACGTTATTTATTACTGAAGTTACATGTTATAAGTCTAAGATGGGCTACAAACTGAGTTACATAAATTATGTGTATGCCGGCAATAAGAAAACAACAGTGGTAGTTTTAAGGTATTTCCTTTTGAGCATTGAATAATTAATTGTACTGATAGACCACATTTATTTATACTGCTCATTTAACACGAAATTAAAACAAATGGGCAAAATAAAGATGTTCTCCGACTCCCAGCCTGGGGTATGTTTTAGCATGTTCTTAAAATTTTGTTAAATCTCAGCCTCAATGTTTGGAAGTTGTTATTTGAAAAAAGAGTGTATCATATTGGTAGTGTTGAACAAGTTTAGGATACTGAGTACTTTCTGACTTAATTTGTTAAAACACACTGGAATAGTTATGCATCAGTCAATTCCAGCAGTGCCCATACCCCCCCCCCCCCCCCCCCCCGGGCAACCGTGGGGCATTTCCTAATGTTGCCTGTCCCAAGGGTGGGGCATTTGCGTACCTCGGGTTGACCCCTGGGCATTTGACACGTGGTTTCGAACTCGTGGAGTGAGTCGCGTATTCGTGGCGGAGGCATTTATAGGCCAAGATGTGGACTACGTTGCAGATTAGCTAGTCCATGAAGGACTAGAGAAGCTCACGGATGTTCATGGATGTTTTGAAGGTATATTTTCTCAATTTTAGATATTTCTTCATTGCTAAGAAGCAACAACTTGTATTATATTCTTATATCACCTATTCAGAGATTGAAAACAAACAACCCGGGAGTGGGGCATTTGCCCGGTTCCTTCATCCCCACCCCGGGGAATTTGCCAATTTTTTTTTAAAGAAATGCTAATGCCTGGGGGTTAGCTCAGGGGGGGGGGGGGGGGGGATGGGCACTGCTGGAATTGACTGATGCAGTAATTATGGACGTGTCATTATTTAGAGGGTGGGGAGGGGTGCCACAAACAGGGGGAGGGTCAATGATTTTCATTCAGGGAAGAAGGGAGTCCACATAAATGTATACATACATATTAGGGAGGTTTATTGGGGTGAGTGGGTAAGAGGGGTAAGGGTCAGCGAAAAATGTGCTTCATAAAAGGGGAGGGTCAGGAGAACTTGAACATACCGTTCTTCCCTTTGCACCAGACCCCCTTTAAATAATGACTAGTCCCTCAATGGATTGTGATGTTTTTTATTTTTTTTTTGGGGGGGGGGGGAAGGGTGGGGTTGGTTGGGTGAAATAATGGGAGTGAAGAGAAAATGAATTTGGTCGAAGTCAATAAAAATTCTCATAAGTGTATGGTAACTAATCAATCAAAACATTAATTTTATTTCAGGACTTTGATTTGTGCTTATGGGAATGTAATCGCAATAAAGGACCAGGTAAGTTCCTCTTGCTGCGTGAAACAAACCTGATATTGCAGAGATATTGTTTTTTGAGCTCTCACAAAACTGATCTGTGTCAAAATGTTTCAATGTTTTGCCATCCTTCACAAGTCTCAACCCAACTGGAATGTTAAAAAACAAATTTCTACTGACATATCATAATTCCATTAATGAAGTAAGTGCAATGTTCTTTCTACTATGATCTCTGTGTTTTCTGTCTACAGTTCAATCTTCCTCTTCACTTGAAATTATGGAGTCATTGAGGTCACGAAGGAACACCAACCAGCAGGGGCGCATTGAAGATGGTGCGATGAAGCAAATTAAGTACTATAATAATATATGATTAAGACAATGTATCAGAAGTAATTATTATAATGCCCAATTGCACATGCACCTTCAAAATGAGATGCCATGCAAGTTTTATAATACAGTTACCGTATGTATAAGCAATAGAAACAAAACTGTCTATGCATTTGTGTTAAATGCGCATGTGCGAAATGCACAACTGACAAGTTGATTGAATGGACAGAGGGATGGTCAGATGGGTGAACAGACAGTTAGACGGACACACACAAATGAATTAATGCCTAACAGACGGATGGACAAATTAAATAAATGAGCAAACACACATAAAATCATAATTAATGCATGTGAGATTTGACTGTCCCCTTCCCCCTCCTCCCCCCCTCAAGGGTGGGAAGGTTGGGTGTCAAAGCCTAGATGGTCCAACAACAGGGTAATAACATTAACAGTGGGCATTAGCCTTGGTTGGTTACCAGGAGTAAATGAGGAATTTGTTTGTCTCTACATATGCTTCTTATATCCTTAATTTTAGGAGTTTCATGTATTATTAACTTTACATCCTTTTTCTTTTCAACCCAGCAGACTGCAAAAATCCAAAAGAGTTTGTGCAACATCCTGCAGAGAAACCTTCTTTCATAAAAGTTGATTATTTGACCAGAAAACCAAACTTATCTATTACATGGAGTCCAGTACGACCGCGTAAGTTGCCAAGTTTTAATAAATATCATTAGTTAGTTCATCCTTTTAGATATTATATTATGTTATGTTATGTTATGTTATATTATATATATTAGGGCCGATTCGCACTAGCAGGCAAGTTTTAAATGTCATAACATTTTTGACAAAAACAAAATTGTCGCGACAAGTCAGAGACATTTTGAAGAAAACAAAAGGTGTAAATTATTAGTGCAATAGCTCTGCACGTGCTTCTGGCATCCTTGTACATTTCTTGGCACGGTCATCTTGTGCAAACATCAAATAATCAGGCAGGTCCAAGTGGGGAAAAATTTTAAAACAATTTGCATTTGAAGTGCGCGTGTACTGAAGTTTTTTGTGCTTGTGCAGGGAAAATGTCAGTTGCAAGAAAACTATCTCTTTTCCTCTCCATTTATCAGCCCAAACAGGTTCCCTTCGCATTCTTTTGTTCCAATCTCGGTATTACCATCCTTCTACGACCTCACCTCAGCACACAAATGTGTTTTGCCGCCTGTCGTGGAAAATTTCATTGGTTGTTTTTCAGTACAATCCAGACCAAACACAATAGCCAATCAACAACGTATTGTTATCTGGCATTACGAGGGGCGTTGGAATGCAACTTGTCTTGAATTGTCCTGCCTTGCGGGCAGGACATCGGCCCCTTTGAAGATTTGTCCATTTTGACAAAATTTTCCCTTGTCCAACAAGTCATTTGCATTTGTTTTTGCGATTGTTTGACAAAATGTATCACGCGTGCAACGCGGACCAATCATATGACAACTGCTTCTTTGTTTTCCTGAATTGTTGGACAAATTCTGGGTCTCAAAAAACGTATTCGCACTTGTTTTCTGTAACAAGTGACACATAAGTGATGAAATCTACCAATTGTTACAATATTTGTCTGCTAGTGCGAATTGGCCCTTATATTATATTATATTATATTATATTATATTATATTATATTATATTTAATATTATATTATATTATATTATATTATATTATATTATATTATATAGAGGATAATGTGTTCAACTCGATATCTCACAACTGAGCGCAGCGAACGAGTGAGATATCGATTTGAACACGAGAAGATAAATTCCATATCTCCAAGCAACCATGTATTGTTCTGTTTATTTTATAAACCTACTAATAATGAGGTTTTTGACGATTTTCCGAAGATTTCTGACCATTTTCCGAAGATTTCCGAAGATTTTGAAAATGTTGTCCGGTAGTCATACGAATGTTTCCGAACATTTTCCGAAGTTTTCCAAAAATTTCCGAAGATTTCCGAAGATTCCCGAAGATTGCCGAGGAAGATCCGAAGATGTTTCGACTTAATATCGATAAACCTTGGCCCATTGAGCATTGTAACATGGCAAACTCTGTGAGCTGATTGGTAAAAAATGACATCACACATGTGTGGATAGTCATTTTTATCCACACGTGTGATACCATTTTTCTCGATTTGCCACCACTCGCTATACCACTGCAGTTTATATAATAATATATATTATATTATATTATGTAATGTTTAAAACACGAACAGCAGTGTGTTATCAAGTTTTTTTTTGTTTTTGGATTATTCAAGTAATTAAACAGAACATCAAATTGTATTGTAAAAGATGTTTTATTAAATAACCACACACCTAAATATTCACAGGCAGCATGTAAATGAGGAGTAAACATCACCACTTTTACAGCAAGAGCTATGCTTCGCAGCTCCATTTCCGTGTAGTCATATTTGTTTAAAATTTCACCTCTATAAGTAATCGAGCCTTGGGCCTTCACAACTGACAAGTCTACACCATCTTATATCCAACACGCACTCATGGAATAATTGTTAAATGTATCATATTATATTATATTATGTTATGTTATATTATAATGATAATTATTACATTATATTTAACAATTATTCCACAAGTGCGCATATGAGATGGTAGATAGCCAACAAGGCACATAGCCCCGAGTTGGCTGTAATGATCTCATATCCAACAAGGCCGGTGCTGTTTTCATTGACGCATATCAGCTACGATATTTGTGGTCAATGGTATATGAGCTTATATACCATTGCCTGTTAACCAATCAAAACACAGGAATTACAATTACCATTGCTAGTATGTTATGTTATGTTTATTGTTATGTTATATTATGTTATTAATTATATGCTGCTTTTAATATCATCCCCCCCCCCCCCACTTATATTAGCCATGTTCTAAACGAGCGGGGGACTGGGTACGAGCATATTTTCTCTTCGGTACAAACATTCAATATCGATTGAATTGAAAAATGGGGCACGTCATCTGAAAGAGCATCCAAAAATTAGTAAATTCACCAAATTTGATGGTTATTGGTTTAAACCCAAAGCCATGGTACACTTAGTATGGATTGGAGGGACAGGCGTCCTCCAATCCATACTAAGCTCTCTTATTTTAAAAGTGTATCATGCCTTTGCGTTTAAACCAATAACCATCAAATTTGGTGAATTTACTAATTTTTGGATGCTCTTTCAGATGACGTGCTCCATTTTCAATTCAATCGATATTGAATGTTCGCACGAAGAAAAAATATGTTCGTACCCAGTCCCCTGCTCGTTTAGAACATGGCCAATTAAGCCCCTCCCCCTGGTTATAGGCCCATCAGCCTGCTAACGAAAAAGTAGCTTTCATAATCTTCCTCTCCTAGGTATAACCCACCTCCATCCACCTTTTTCATATCCAGGCTGTTACGCAATTATGTCATAAAATATTCATGCATGGTACGTGCTCAAGGCGCTTGGGCGACCTGTGCATGTGTTTTCTTTTAGTTTTGATGTGGACTGGCTGCGTCCTTTGTGATTGGCCAGAGTGGTAACTTTGGTTTTGGTTTTTCAACACTCGAATGAAAAACTCTCTATCAACATATTGCCTTCCAATCCCCAGCCACCTAACCCTAACTCTTTGCTGTTTATGTCGCGGTGTTTTGTAGATTTGTATTACAACTGGACGTCATATGCCGTACATTACAAAGGAAGTGGTGACGGAGAAGATAGTCCAATAAGCCATTGTAAACTGATATCCAAGGTGAGGGAATTATTTATTACCTGCATAGATATTTATATCAAACAAATCAGTGAATTTTCTGAATTTTCTTTAATCAAATCTGATCAACCAAATCGATGCAAAATTATGCCTTGAATGTTCGTATGAAATCGAACTGAAGCAACATTTCCAGGAAATGAGGAAAACCTTCAGGTAAGACAAGGCAGGATGTTTTGTTCCCTATGTTTCACTGCAATATTTTCTGGGCCAAAGACTATCGTCCGTTATGATCCATCAAACATTTTTTGCGCACGTGATTGGTCTAAGCATGTCACGTGATGTAGCCTGAAAACCGGGAAATACCTGATGACGTCTCCCAAGTGATATTCCCCAGTTTTCAAACTTTGCTATTTACGCTCGCGCGTTTATTATCAAATCAAATAGGTCTGAGCACTTTCAGCAACATCTTTTGAATGCAGACAGCATTACTTTAACATTGGCCGTTTTTATACTAGAGACGCGTTACCCGTCTGGACGAGCTTCGGCAAAAATTTTGTAATTCGTCCGGTTATCCGTCTCTAGTATAAAGACGGGCACAAGACGCGTTACCCGTCCAGATGAGCTACTTTTCGAAATCCGTCGTTCAAGACGCGTTTCGAAAAGTAGCTCGTCTAGACGGGTAACGCGTCTTGTGCCCGTCTTTATACTAGAGACGGATAACCGGACGAATTACAAAATGTTTGCCGAAGCTCGTCCAGACGGGTAACGCGTCTCTAGTATAAAAACGGCCATTAAAAGAAAAACGTTTGAGAAAAGGTTTCCCAAAATGAGTGACCTTGCATAAAAATATTTCAAGGATAATAAATAGAGAATAATACATGGGCGCGGGGAGATATGAAATTTATCTTCGAGTGTTCAACTCGATATGCGCAAACGAGTGAGATATCGAGATTGAACACGAGAAGATCAATTTCATATCTCCAAGCTCCCATGTATTATTCTATTTATTATATAAATTTAGCTCAATTCTTTCAAAAGGTGAATATTCCAAAGGTCATATCAGAACACATGTGTTTGATACGATATCAGAACACATGTGTTCTGATACGACATTTCTCAGCGGCCAAAATCCCTATAACACACTGTAGTTTATATAATAAATAATAATGTCTGATACCCGTTGTCTGATTTTGCACTACGTGACGTGTTTTGTCCAATGAGAGCGTGTGGAAATTAATCAGTAGGTTTTATAAAAGGCAAATGAACACGAAACAGGAAATGACGTTGTCAATGAATATCGAAATTCCGGACGTAGTTTCGCATGAATTTTACGAGTGGTCAATTTTCCATTTTTAAAACACTTATTTCTACATAATAAGGATTAAATAATATGTGTCTGTATGCAACACTGTTTTATCATGTCGCACATAGAGGTACAGCTGGTCCACTAGACAAGCTCTTTCTATGTTAATTTTGTTGACAATATCTGTGTCTTTTTGTGCTAAGGAGCAACATCAGTTGATTCTACAAGATGGCGATGGTTGGAAATATCCTGACGCTATCCTTGTGGCGGTATGTATTCACATGAGACTTGTTTATCTGAGTAACAATGCGCATATGAGAACAAGATTTGATCGCAAATTTTAGCCTGCTTTTAGTATGGGAGACGTTGTTGCCGAAGCTAGTGGTTAGCGCGGTGGACTCTGGATCGAGCGGTCCGGCCAGGTGTTTGGGTTGTGTCTTTTTCGGCAAGATACGTAAGTTTGTAAAGGCTCCATTAACGCGGGGTTCTACCGGAGTTAAGTTTTAAGAGGTTTAAAGAAGGGATAGAAAAAAAGAAAATAAGTTTTGTAACATCACACGCAAGAGCACCCCAGGTTGTCAGGGGACTGTTTTGGTGTCCATCTACTAATTTTTAAATTCAAATTCTAATTTTAAATCACATTAAATCTTAAATATGTCTTATTTCTCTTTCGAGAAAAACTGTCTCTTCCCAAATATCCCTCAAAATCACCCAAAGATTTACAAAACACACGCAAATTTTCGAGATAATTAGGTTTGAAATCTTGAAAAAAGTGCTGACGTGGCATTTTCAAAAAAAGTAAAAGGAAATAAAATTTCCTTACAAATTACCTTTGAATTTGGTTTTTGATAAACCAAATCAACACTAAATATAACGATCTTAAAAATAACTAACAAATGCTATCTTTGAAACTGCGTGAACCACGTTTTTATTGACAAAACGATTGCACTTGAGCCATTTTTGACTCTAACAGCTCTCTCTTGCAAGGCCAGAAAAACAGCCTAAACAATTTTTGCACTGAACGAAAAATCAATCATGTGTTCTATAGACTTACCACTTCCATTTTATAAAATAAAAAGTATGGGTCACCACGCGTTTTTAAAAGTTATACGAGTTGTATGGAATCGCTTTTGAGGTCAGTTACACTTTTCCTATCCCCTCCCTAGAGAGTTAAATACTTGCTTCTCGCGCAATTTTTTCACGCGTGCACTACGCCATATGTAGTTAGCAATTTGCTGATTACGTTTGAGCGATTAGCGATTTGTTTCAGACTGTTAAATGTGAGCCATTTTTATCGATAAGCGTTTAGGGCTTACTGATATGTTACTCTTTCGCTGTTCCTGGTTTAGTACGTCCATTAACTGGATTTCGTTGCAACTGAAATTTTTTTTGCATTTTAGTCGCGCGCTTGGTCGCGAAGTTGAAATCGTCATTTTGAGCAAGCAAATTCCCTTAGCGCGCGCGTCTAGTGCGATCGATGCCTTGCTTGATGCGCAGAAGATGTGCGCAGTAACAAAACTAGGCACCGTCCTTAAGTCCCTCTTCTCTTTTACGCCCCCTATCTAATAAGCTCCCTCTGGATGTTCAAGTACCCGTTTCTATTAAGCCTCCCCCTTTCATAGATTGTAGATCATGTCACTTATCATTTGAACAAGATAATTGAACAAGGTAGTTTTAGTGGTGTAGAATAAATTTCTTTGGACACTGGAATTAGAATTAAAGCAGTTATACGTGCCGCTATTTACAAATTGATTCGATTATTGTGATCCACAAAGTGGCAATCTAGTTCTGATTATTGTTTTTACTTTATCTTTATAACCTAACCCTGTGGTTTCTTGTAGATTGTGACGTATCCTCATGGGAAATATGATAGCTTCAGCATGCACGAATTTGGTAACTTTTTTTTATCACACTGCACCAGAAGTCCATAACTAGTTACTGCACTTAGTATCTTTTAGAGTACAAATATCGCTGGATAATATAACAAGGGAAGATCACAGTCGGTTTTTGGTTTTGTTCTTGATAATCCATGTTGCACAACTTACTCAATGATACCGTTCAGCAAGCAATTAATTAATTTGATGGCACTGCTCAAAAACATAAAATACAAAACAAAAACACTCAAACGAACACATACTTTAGTGAAATCAAAAAGTCGGAGTAGAGGAAGTAACGGAATTATCTGTTAATTTCATTTATAGGTCCAACGCCGAGGCCTCCACCACCGTTTCCTACCAAATCAGTTGGTAAGAACTTAAAGCGTTTTCTAGGCAGTGTCGTAACAAAACATAACGTAACGTAACGTAACGTAACGTAACGTAACGTAACGAAACGTGACACTTAATTTTTTCTGCAGCAACTATTTTCTGCCGGTACATCCACAAGGAAGAAAAGCGTATTCGTAGATATTTTGGAAACTTAAGGTTACTTCTATCTTTAGGGGTACCCCCAGTCTAAAAAACGTAGTGCGTTCAGATCACATTACCGATGCCTTAAACTCAATAATTATCAAATTAACGTTATAAAATTGGCTTCGAGATGATACAATTTTTTTCTGTTTTGATGAATTTACGAACTTTCCGCGACTCCACTACGCGGACGTCTAAATCGCCTCTCTGAAGTTCAACTGAACTCAAAGGGATTTTGTCATTTGGCGATTTGATCTTTTCCAGAAAGTCGCCATCAAAAGTGCTAAAAAACTTGTCGGGGTTTAGTTTTTCATTATTTGTTTCCAGTAAAAGGATATGCATGATATTGTTATTGAGAGTGAAAAAAAAAACAAGAGTGGTCGCCGCGTATTTTCGTGGCCGTGAACGTTCTGGGAATTTTGGAAATTCCCCGACACTGTTCTTTTTTTTTCTTTTTTGGAGTAGTTATTTATGGGTTATAGAGATACCAAAACTATAAAAATCCTATGGGCTGGATAGACACTTAAATGCAGCCCGCCTCTCCAAATTTCGCATAGATTGGACAAATTCCTTTCGAGTTGTAATTCTTTAAGGGGCTTTGTCACGGATTTTTACACATTTTTGAACAGCCAAAATATCTATTTGTGTCGACGGAAACCCATAGATAATGGTCCATGTTTTTTAACAATTGCTATATTAGAGCACACAAACAGTTAAAAGTTGAATTTATACCTTCAAGTTGGTTCCGCACATCGTCAAAAAATCGATATTTATAGCCCTAGTTTGATTTCTATCCACAAATTAAGGTTATTTCTCCCTTTAGATGTTCAAAGATAATGTTTTTCATGGGTTAGGTTGCCTACCACTAATTTCAGAACAGTTTAGACGAAAAATCCGCGAAATCCTCGTGACAAAGCTCCTATCGATCGATAACTGTAGCGTCCTTTAGAATTGTTTCATGACCAATAGCAGTTTTACTACATTTAGTTAAAGGAGAAGTTCACTCCAGAATGGCCATTTATTTTCTTTACGCCAATAAAAAGTTTCTACAAAAATATGTTATTCACCAAAATTTCAGCTCCCAACGAGCGCTAAATCCCTACGAAATCTTTCTCTAAAGTAGCCCAAAATTCGACAACTGAACGCCGCCATCTTGGAGCTAGTAATGTATGCGTGACGTCAAAGAGTTCAGCCTGAAGTTTAGCGGGAAAATTTAAATACTCGAAACTCCTTGTTTCTTTGTAGTGGCTTTTGTTTGTCAAAATGCCTGTTTGTGCAGCTCCATGTTTCTCAAACAGAGCTTCAAGAGATACAAAAAAATCTTTCGCCTTTCTTTCCTTTCAGACAGGCATTTTGACAAACAAAAGCCACTTCAAAGAAACAAGGAGTTTGAAGTATTTAAATTTTCCCGCTAAACTTCAGGCTGAACTCTTTGACGTCACGCATACATTACTAGCTCCAAGATGGCGGCGTTCAGTTGTCGAATTTTGGGCTACTTTAGAGAAAGATTTCGTAGGGATTTAGCGCTCGTTGGAAGCTGAAATTTTGGTGAATAACATATTTTTGTATAACCTTTTTATTGGCATAAAGAAAATAAATGGCCATTCTGGAGTGAACTTCTCCTTTAAATTGTGTTACGTTTGTGGGTTTTTAGTGCTAATTTATGGTTAGTTTTTATTGTATTTATAGTTAGATGTTACATTTGTAGATTTAATTACGTTTTTCTTCTTCACACTCTGTATTATCATTTCATTGATATATTTTACTTGTTGTGATAATTCTGTCTTCTTTCAGTAATATTGTAAATAAAACAACATTTTTTCAGCAGACTCCTCCACCAAACTTATAGCCGCCATTTCAGGCGCAGGTGTTGGTCTTGGTTTGCTACTGGTGTTTGTTTTTCTGGTTTATCGGAAGCAGATCAACATTTGTAAACGAGGTTGGTACAATCATGCTTACGATAACAAGGCGTGGATGATTAACCGTGATAATTGTCCAAAGCTTTAATTTTTATTAATTAATTAATTTTATTATTTAATTTGGTAGTACAATAAAATTTACAAACATTTTTTTAAAAAATAAATACAAAATGAAGTTAATAACAACTGATTAAATATTAAAAAAAATTTTAATGTCATGATCATTTTTTTGCCATAAATAGCCAGAGACCAGAGAGATGTGTTTGTGCATCCCAGGCTTCACAATCCGTGTGTACTTTTAACAGGTAAAATATTTAACAATTATTCCATGTGCGCGCGTTGGATGTGAGATGGTAGATAACCAACGAAGTGCGTAGCGCTGAGTTGGCTATATAACTATCTCACGCTAACAAGCGCGAGTTGAATAACTACTAAAAACACCTAAAGAATTATAATATTTGAGCTCCCGGGCTGTTCTCGCTAACATGTACACCGACCATATTTGTGGTCCATGGTATATGAGCTCAGATACCATGGCCTGTAAACCAATCAAAACTCAGGAAATTCAGTATACCATGGCTAGTTTTTATTAATGAATGATATGTATATCTGGTCATTAAAGCCAGTATACGCCCGCAGCAAACCACAAGATTTATTCCAAAATTGATATTTTCAGACTAAAGGAAACTTCGAAATAATTTCTTAGTTAGGTTTAAAGCGTTTTTAAATCAAGGGTCGTTAAACCAGAACCAAAGAGATAAGAATGGCCAATCACAACAAGCGTCACTATAATGGACCAATGAGATCTCAAAGCAAATGTACGTAACCCGCGATAGCGCGGGAAAACGTGCGCACGTGACCAGGTTGTGATCGGTTTGCTTTTGGGTGTGATTGGTTGAGTCAAGTGACGCGAGTTTAATATGTAAACCAATCACAGATCTAGTATAACAAAACCAACGCATTTGCGGATTTCTTTCGACATTCACTTGAAACCGCTCTAAAAAGACAAGCGAGCAGCAATTTCTTATACAGCCTGGATGGTTCAAGACAAAGGATAATTGTGAAGCTGGTTTACAAATGCACAGATTTATTTTGTTCTGTTGGGACAAAAATAGAATTTGTAAGCAAGTTACGTCTTGTATAAGCTAAATTTTTTCTTTTCTTTGAGTCAGATTTTTTCTTCATTCAAATCCCGAGTTTAAACACTTTTGCAGTGATGAACAACGCGTAAATAGAAACTCGACGTTGATTAATCTCGGTAGTAAGTGTTATGGAGTTCTTTAATGTGGCTGAACACAGTTTTTGCGCTTGCCCTGCAGACTTCAAACAAAAACAAACATGGCGCCGATAAAGCAATGATTTATCTGTTCAATGCCGGTTTTATAATTGGTATTTTTCTTCTTATAATGACAAAGTGTGTTGCAGGTTCTTGTCATTTGTTAGAATTGAATACCAGAAAAAGTCAAGATGCAAAGAATCTAGCAATTTTGCAGGTTTTTCGTCATTACCATGACAACCGTGCAATTTAATGCAGCGCATGCGTAGTTGGTCAAAAAATTTACATTGAATGCTTTAGTGGCTTTCTCTGAAATGCGCATACTTGTCAAAACCACTCGTTAGAATTTTATAAAATTTGACAGGAAGGTACTTCAGTTAAAAGAAGGAAATTGTAAATAATCGAGTTATCCTGTGAGCATGTGAGCATTGTTACAAAGGATAGAGAAAATCTGACGACTGCATGTTTATGTCTACTCATGTTACCACGGCAACGACACACATCTCAACTAAAATATCAAAATACGGAAGTCTATCCTTTCAGCTTACGTCTTGCCAATTTTAGAGACCAAGGGATAAATAGAAAAATTGCATACGCTGTACAGGTATCAAAAACGTGTTCAGCCACCTTAATGAATTCTGTATTCTATGGTAACATTCAACTTTTCTTTTTTTGGTATTGTCATTTTTTATATTAATTTGACCAGGTGATGTTGATGAACACCGGATTGTGTCGCCCAAAGTGAACAATGATTTGCAGTTACCAGGTAATTCTTGACAGCTTATCCGGCATGGATTTTTTGATAGTTCAGCGGCAGTCAACAAAACCCAGCTGTAATCTATGCACTTAGTTGCGCATAACAAATTGCAGAATTGTAACCTCCCAAATGAATCAACACGTGGTCTGAATTGGGTAACAACAAGGATGTAATCCCAATTAGCTGAATGCGTCAAAAGGAAGCTTTTTTGAAATGGAAAAGAGCAAACAAAGAAACAAAAAAAACACAAAGATTTGACCTTCTCTTAGTTCTGGTCTGTTTTAATATAAAAGTGATAATTTTGTTTTGTTTTTCATTTTTTACAGCTCAAGAGAACAACACCTCAGGTTAGTATAATGTACTTTTTGTTTCCATATAACAATCATGGGAAATGTTGTTGAACCTTAATAACTAGCTAGTTTGTTGTTGTTGTTTTTTAATGCATTTGACCATTTTGTGCTTGTTTTTCATTTTTACCAGATCCAAAGAAGAATACGTCAGGTTTGTTTTTTGAACTTCCATATTTCGATTTAGTAATGTTGGCGTGATTTTAATCTTTTAATTGTTGCTTTACTTGTACTAAAGTATGTAAACCTAAACAACTACCACAACAACAACAACAGCAGAAGCTTTACTTCTACTCGGTGGCATAAAATATAGCACACAGTACAGTATGAAACAGTACAAAAAACCTAAAAGAGGTAAAATAATTGAATTAAAGTTAATTTTCATTAATGGAAACACAAATATTACACATTTGGAAAACATGCCTGTCAAAATGACGTTGCCATGGTAACATCAAGTTCCAGACATAACAACCTATCCTACCAATTTATTCCCAGATAAATTTTAGTTAAGGTCGCAAAGTTTGGCAGCGTTTGGTTGAATCTTGAAAAAGTTATAAACGTTCAAAGTCAGCGCGGGCACTTCCCCCCTCCCCCCTCCCCTGGTCTGGATAGGGTTAATGTACGGTGGAGGTAAGTTGTTTATTAGTTTGCCTCTTCTCTTGTTAGGTCCTGATACATTCTACACCTGTTATTTCGCGGAAAGTCAGTGGTTCCAGGTTCAAGTGGCTTCTGTCGTGAATTACTTCAGACAAAACGGATACACAGTGGAAATGGATGTGATGAATTCTAGCGAGCGTATCGACCTGGGACCCACTCGCTGGGCGGAACAACAAATCAGGAAAGCGCGAAATGTTCTCGTCTTTCTGTCGCCAGGCCTTTTGCGACTGTGTGGTGGCGACGGCGAAGAGACAGATATTTCACATCAGGTACAATAATTCCGATCAAACCTACCATCATTGGTCTACTATCACACTACACAGTTGAAGAACACGTACGCAGTCTCGTTATACGTTACGTGATCTTGACGTATCACGTTGCTAAGGAACATGACGTCATTTGACGTTTCTCATTTCTCATTCTCGGGGAACAGTACGTAAGTGCTCGTAAAGGTTTTTCTAAGAACAGGAAACTCTTTGATTACTCAGTTAAACGAACTTTTCCCGTGTCGGCACTTGTCCACACAGATGGCTTGGGGAGGTTGTTTGTGTTTGAGTTATGGCTGCAGTAATCCTACAGCAAAGCTGGTAAATATATGCAGCGAGACTACTCATTAAGATGATCAAGTGTATAATAACGTTTGTTAACTCTACAGGAACATGACCGCCAGACCCTCTGGTATGAACTCGACTTGCTTCGAAAAATTTACGCGGAGACTCACTCAGCGCGTAAAATGGTTTGCATCATTCTACCAAATACGACCATTGACCCGGGGGATCTCCCGTTGTGGGCTGAAATGAGATACAGATGGCCTGAGGACGAGATGAACATTTTGAAACGTTTAAACGACAGACCCATTATTCAACCGTGGTAGAATTTAAGATAATTAGCCTATTTTACTATTTTTTCTCAAACAAAGTGAAGAGTACTTTTTTCCAGCGTGAAAAAAGTTTGCATACCGTAGATATGTTTTTATTAGCAGGTTTATCTTAACACGGTGTAATTGTATCTGAGTTCCATGACTGTGTTAAGAATAAGTTCAGCTTTTAATAGTTTTTATTATAGAGTGGAGAAAGTTTCTTTTAGATCGTTAAGCAAAGCCGGCGAAACCGGAGGAAAGGTTTGCTGAGCTCCGGAGCCCCTGGGGTGCCTTAGCTCCGGCTGGGAGCGGTTTATTCGTAATATTTAAGTAATTTAAATGCTGGAGTCATATACCAAGTGCTTTACTGAATAGCACGGAGCTTTGGCAATCACGACGGCGATCTCGAGGACAACGTCGAGTAAAAAAAATGGATTGATATTTTACTCAGAAGAATCTCACGATTACCTTATTCTCACTAAATTTCGCGAAAAATCAAGAGCCATATTTCGCGAGTATAAAATTTCGCGATTTTGAGGGGGGGGGGGGGGGGGGTACAGTAGAATTAGAGTGTATTAAATTTCGCGATTTGTTCTATTCCTCAACCTCATTTGTTTTATTCCTCAACTGTAACGACATAATTGATATCGTCGCCATCGCAAACAATACAAACTATATATAACAAAGCAAAATGTATTCCACTGTCTAAATAGAACTTAGCGGCAGAGGACAGTTCTGTCAGCGAGAGTAATGCAGTGGAAAATAACTTACAGGCAAAATTAAACAAAAGAACTCCAAAATATGAAGCTGAGACATGCTGAAATAACATTAATGAAGCAACAGCTTGAATTTCATTATTTTATTGATATTAGATTTCGCGATTTTAATTTTCGCGTTTCCTATATTTCGCGAGTACAAATTTCACGATATTTTCAAAATCGCGAAAATCGCGAAATCTAGTACTCGCTAAATTAAGTGAGGATAAGGTATCTATGGAGCGTTTAGTTTCAAATAGAAAAGATGAAAAATCAGCCGTCGTTGTTAACGTTCGCCAAAATGATTAAGAATTTGGTCATCACGTTTCGTTTTGCAGAATTAATTAAATGACTCCAGATGCCGTAAATCTACATGCAGTGACATTTTACAGTTCATTTTAAAACGTTTTGTTCGGTGACAATTCTTTCCGTCGTTTGCGTCGTGGTTTTGGCTCCGTTATTGGCTGTTATTTTGTAGGTGCAGACATTTTCATCAATGAAGAAATTGACAGTTATTGCTATTTTTATTATTTTCGAAGGCAAGATTAAATGACGCGTTATTTTGATTATCAAATTGTATGATAGGTACTTATTGACCAAGTGGGAGTGCCGGATGGGAATATTATTGGATAGAAGGCGGACTTGATAAGCTCAGAGTGAATACGTTGCAAATATTTTCCTCCCCGGCCATATTTCTTGGGATAATTGAGGTGAACAACCGCAGTATCTTTTAGGTTGTAGCAGAGCCTCCACCCTTAGCTTTTCAATTTATTGGACTTGGCAGTCTTGATTCTTTGAAAATTCTTAGGCCAATCCTTTGGATAGCTTTCGGAAAACTTTGTAAATATTAAGAGCTAGTCACAGACTTTACGTAATCGTTATTACTTTTGCAATGATTGTATCACTTCTATTTCACGTAATCAGTGTTACACTCAGCCAATCCAACGTGTGGTTTATGTGTACCTGTATTTAATGGCACTTATTTTGGCCAATAGCAAGATAGATAAGATAACTGAAATATTAAGAGAAGGCAAGAGAGGTCAACCTCAGAGTATTCATCTCATTCATTGTACTTTTGCTTGAAAAATTGAGTTCTTCCAGTGAAAGTCCTACTTGTATATAGTTTTATAGATAAAAAATAAAACAGAAACATGTTTAAAGTTCCAATGCCTTGGTTTTCTGCTGAAATAGAATCGCCATTGTCTGGCTTGTGATATGTGTAACGTTCAGAGAATGCCAATGCCACTCTTCCTCCCGTTCGTCAGCCTTAGTCCTTGATGTTGATTTGGTGCGGCGTTTATTCGAGGGTGGCGTTTACTGGTCAATTTTGTCCCCATCTGCGGCGTTTAATCGAGTAGATACGGTATGTGTTTTAGTCTGTGTATCGCTTTTTATACAGTGCCCTAGAAAATACAGCCGAACAGAATACAGGAAAACCGTCGTTTATTCGACGGATATTCGACCCAACCTTCCCATCGTGAGCTTCGATCTTTAAAGGAGCTTCTAAACTGTTTTGAAATTAGTAGTAGGCAACTTAACCTACGGAAAACATTTTCTTTTGAACATCTAAAGGAAGATAGAACCACAATTTGCGGAGAGAAATCAAACCACGGCTAAAAATGTCGGTTTTTTTGAGGACGCGCGGAAACACCTTGAAAAGTTGAGCAAAAAGTTTTCAAGTTGTAATCCATTTCCATCCAAGCCATCCGCAGCCAAAGACGCTTGTCACCAGTTTCAGTGCTCTAATATAGCAATTGTTAATAAAAATAGATCATTATTGTTAGGTTTCCCGCGACAAAAATATAAATTTTAGCTGTTCAAAAATCTGTTAAAATCCGCGACAAAGCCCCTTCAATTCCCGACAAAATTTAGTAAGCCTATTTTCTTTTAGTCTCCAACGCAGACGTTCTTTGGGCTTATCACGCGACGAACCCATTTACCGTCTGCGTATAGGAGGCTAATATGGTATAAAATAGTTATGCAACACTTTCTGGTGGTATACCACGGAATACCCACTTGTCACTTGTGTTTTCTTGCCTAAAGGCTCGCGCGTATATACCGAGAAAATACAAGTGACTCGTGGGATATTCTAGAGAATCGCATAGCTCAAAGAATTCTCGCGCTCTGATTGGCTAGAGATGGGAGGGTATTCAGCGCGGTATTGCGACTTGAAAGTGAGGCTGGGCTAAAATTCCCAACATTCGCCACATTTTCATTTTTAAAAGATTATGCGATTCAAGGAAAATCAATTACCTGACTCGTGAATTCCACGTTACATTTCACTTGAAAAACCGATATCGCACTCATCGCTTCACGATTCGTGCGATATCGGTTTTTCGCGTGAAATTTAACGTGGAATTCCCTCGTCAGGTAATGGATTTTCCTAAAGTATACTACTCGAAAGCATTGAACAACTGGTATATGCATCAGTGACATCAATGACATTTATTCGGAGAAACGCCCAGAGAATAATATTGTCACCTTCGCGTGCCCACTTGGTGAACTTCTTACTTTTTGTTTGATGTCGGGCTCGATGTGTTTTAGCTGCAGCCGGCAGCCCGGGGTGTTTTAGCCGACCAGTCAGTAGAGATGCCGTTCACGAGTATTTACTTTACAGGGAATAAAGCAGTACAATCTAACGAGTTAACGAACGGATGCTTATTTATATTGCGAAAGAAATATTATCATATAGAAAAATAAGTACCCAAAGGGTGCATTTGTGGGATAAAATATTTTCAGTTTTGGTTTGCCTAGTACATAAAATAGATTGTATGATATTTTTAAAAAATTTTATACAAGAACACGTAAAATTGGCTGCAGCTAAAGGTCGACATAATGTGACGTTACAGAAATACTTCCAATATGCTAAGTTGCACTACTCAGCTTTCAATGTACGCCGTTGAACACCGTTCAATTGTTGGATGTATTTTAAAGCGAAATAAATTTTATACGATTTTCCCACTTTTGCAAAGCTACTCGGAGTCACAGCTATTGGTTGTTTGGGATGAAGTAAGTCATGTCTATTTGGGTAAAATTGTCTGTAGTCATGTTTATTTAACTTGTACAGTAGGCACGTCATTGAATTCCCCCGGTCAATGTCATTTGCATAACTCATTCGGACTTACAACCGATCGCCTTAGTGTGGGTACCACACAAAAATTAAAATATCCGATCGCGACTTCCCTTACTAAAAACTAAAAAAAGAACACCACGGGAAATTGTAAAAACGCGAATAAAACGACCGGCTAAACAATATTTTCCCAGCTGTTTTTCAGAAGGTGCAAATTTTAATATTTCTAAAGAAATTGACTTTCTAAAAATAGCGTGATGCGTGACTTTTTGGCAAGCACGCGCGACTGCTCAACAACAACACGCACGGCGTGCAAATAATATGGCGGAGTCATCGGAAGAACCAGAGAAAGTTATGTTGTCTTAAACTATTAAGCACAAATCGAAGCAAAGTTCAGTGAAAGGACCAGGCATTAGTGAAGAATGATGTCAATACAGGCTGTTATCGTAGGATTTGCCTTTGTCAGCTTTGTACAAGACTCGTTTGAAGCGGGCCAGTTTTCCGTTCACGCGAGTGGCAACCAGAAAGCAGCTGGCCGCCAAACACGGGCAATTTGCGAGTTGTTATGCAGATCCAAGAGGGAGAATAAGCAGCTCTTCAGCAAGGTTCGTAATGATATTATAAAAGATATTTTGACTAGGGTGCTCGTGCTGTATTTTAAAATTTTATTCAACTGTCGTACAAATTGATTTAATATTCGCCAACACATTTTGAAACGACATCGGCATTATATTTTGACCGTTATGTATCAGTCAAAACAAAGATCACCAGTGCTTAACACCTTTATATCATGCCGTGAAGCGATGCCTGAAATAAAATTTTAATCCAGTTCTCGATTTATCTTTTTTATCTTGTATGGTGATGATCATAGCTTTTGTAATTTTGACGCGCGGCGCCGGTTGTTCATTGTTCTTTAAACTGTGACAGGAATCGTATTTCCATTCACCAGTTACATTTGTCGTTTGATACGATCTTCAGCACATCCACGTATTTTCTTTTATATGATCTTTTAACCTGCATCATATAACGTTCTACGCAAAGAAATTTTTGAAAGACTAAATACAAGATGATTCGAAGCGTATACTAGTTACTACATTCGAAAATTGCAGCTTTTCCGGCATTGTGAAAATTGTGAAGTGCCGGGGGGAGAAAAGTAATTAGAAACCTTCGATCAAACGTTCTTTTCCGCACGATTTTCACCTTTTCGTGTTGTCACGTGACAGAGCAATTTTTTTACCAGAAGAAGGCCTTAAAGAGACTATATTACATGTCATATATTGATTTCGCAGCCTTTGAAACTTCTTCTTTGACTAGGGTGGGATGGGGGAACCGTGGCACCGGTTTCTGTCAGCACCAGTGGCGGATCCAGACCTTCAGCTAAGGATGGGGCCCGCTTGACAATGAATGTCGAATTCTGCGAAGATAATTCCGGCACTTCAAATAAAATGCGCTATTTCTGAAAAAATAAAGTGGGGGCCCGGGCACTGAGCACATTTCTTTAAAAGTGAGCATACTCTTTTGAGTATATTTTCTGTCTATTTTCTGTGATGTAACAATTAACCAGCACAGTGCATTTGCTAATTTTTCTAGCATTATGTAGTTTACCCAGTGAGTTACCAGTCATTAGTAGAAAATCAGTGTGTACAAATCTACTGGAAAATCCAGGGATCTGATTAGCTCTTCCACTGTTTTCAATTTGCCTGAATAATAATAATAATAATAATAATAATAATAATAATAATAATAATAATAATAATAATAATAATAATAATAATAATAATAGTAATAATAATAATAATAATAATAATAATAATAATAATAATAATTTTGGCAATGAAGAAAGGGGAACACTACTCCACGACTGTCGCTTGGGTCAGGACAAAAGTCTCCTTTGCAATTTTAAGATCAGCGATTCTGTGCCTCAGAGGCTCACGAACTATCAGAAGAAAGAACAATCTTAACATTAATGACATTGACATGGAAATAGATAAAGGTCAAGCACGGATGCAATAGTTATAGCGAGGATAATACGCATAGAATTTTTACAGCTTTTCTTTTCTTTCATATTCACTATTTGTAAAATTTTGGTTTTGAAATATTTGTTAAAGACATAAATGAAAATCAGATTTTTTATGAACAGAAATATGTAAATAAGTTTATATTTTGTAAATAGTTCACCTCAGTTTGTAATATTTTAACTTGTGTACATAGAAGCTTAGAGCGTGTAAAAGCTTTCAGAGTGTTATTATGTAGGTGGGCTATTGAAATTTTTACTGACATTATTTCATGGGAAGAACTTAAGGAAAACAAAATTTTGTATCTATATATTTTTTAACCACATACACCTAAGATTCAAGTTTGTATGAAAAGTGCTCAATAAAGTTTTGCATTTATTTAGTAATAATAATAATAATAATATTAATAATAATAAAAATAATACTTTTTTAAAAATACAATAAATAATAATAATTGAAACATTCTGCTTTGAAATAATACTTATTAACAAAATATAAAAGCTTATTTACATATTTTGTTCATTAAAATCTAATTTGTGTTTACATCATTATTGTTTTACATTTTAAAATCAAATTTTACAACTATTGAATATAAAAGAAAAGACAAGCTATAAGAATTCTATATGTATTATTCTTGTTTTATATATAATTTGAGAGTAATAATAATAATAATAATAATAATAATAATAATAATAATAATAATAATAATAATAATAATAATTTTTGGGCCCATTTAAAAAAAACTCAAAGTGCAAATTATACGTTACTATATAAAAAGCAGAAACTCAGTCATGTTTTACTGGAAATCCACAATTCTGATTAGTTTGCTTGCCCTGTTTTTTATTTGTGGATAGAACACAATAATTTTATTGGTGTGTTAATTGCTCGCTGAGGGGATAGTTTTTCTTGATTTTTCATAAACTTGTTGGTCCTAATGGACTGCAATTCTTTAGAGTTTCTACTAAACAATTAGACTACTCGCCTATGAGGGGTGATTACCGCCAAAATTAAGTTTGGAATTTTGTTATGCTGTTTGTCAATGCGGTTCGTAATGTTCTCACTGGTGTTTTTGATGTTACGAATTGTGTTCTTCGTGTTCTCGATTATATTCGACAAAACATCACTGTTGTTTTTGTTGTTCGTGCTTTCGATTATTCGTTGCGAATTATGTTCTGTACTAACACATTGTGATGTTCCATATTGTGTTATGCGAACTGCGATTCTATTATTCGTGTTTCGAATTGTGTTCTTCCAAATCCGGGTCTTCAGGGAGATAGGCCGCTATGGTCTGGTGCGAGTAATAAATTGTGACCTTTCACGGGAAAACTTAGCCTGCGAATACAGCCGCCTCTCATTCGCTTCCGCTACTAGCGAGAGCGAATGAGAGGCGGCTGTATTCGCAGGCTAGGGAAAACTTTCACAAACGACTTTCCGTTTTCAAGCCGTTTGGAAGCCGTTCGAAAAAAATTTGCATCCGTTCGAGCGGCTTATTCACCCGTTCGGTAGAAACGTCCAACCGTTCGAACGGCTTGGCCACCCGTGAAAAAAATATCCATCCGTTTGAACGACTTGGTCACCCGTTTGGTACTAACATCCAACTGTTCGAACGACCCGATCGCTGGAAACAGCCATCCGTTTTAACGACTTGAGTAATCCGTCCAACGACCTGGATCATCCTTTCAGGAAAAAAACAAGTATCTAGGCGTATACAAGCAGCAGAAGTCGAACGGCTCGTCCGGTGAAATCTTTCTGCCGCCGAGGATAGTGTGTAAACAATTCTCGGGAGCGATAATGTTTTACGAATTAGTTGTATGTAAGGTTCTCCTGGTTACTTTGTATAACAAACAAACGTTTCTTGCAGCAAAAATCGAAAATAAAACGCCAATCAAAGGAAACAGGATGTTGAACAGCGAACGAAAAACGGCATATACTGCGAGCCCTTTGTTTACATTTACGGCCACCGAGAATGTAAATACCACCGGCGCTGTTGTGAAATGCAAACACATGCAGAGTGACTAACGAAATCTTTCAATTCGTTTGGTGCATTCCTGTTCTTTCAAAGATAAATACACATCGAAGGACAACCTAAAAAAACCACAGGCGTGGATAAAAGAAAAATAACAATCGTGACAGGCAACTCGACGCGCGAAGGTCACGCTTTTGTCGGAATGTGCTGTGTCAGCGACTGAGAACTTATTCAAAATTTTGTGTATAATGTTTACTTGAAAGGTATTATTACTCGGCAAATGTCTGGATATTTATTGTTTCTTTCAACTTTGTCGCACAGAAAGGATATATAAGAAGCTAAATCAATTGTAGATCGCTGAGTTTTTTTTTCCAGAATACCTCATGTCTGCGACGGCGGGACATAATGCACATGCTTCATTTCCAAACCTGTGTGTCAACTGACGTGAATATCGCAACACTAATCGATATCGCCGACCGAGTGATCTCAACTTAAATTTGCAACTGACCAAAAAACGTTACTCTTGGTCGGGTTAAAAGTATTCCTATCCGGAAAAGAAACAAAACTTCCGAGTCGATGACAAATAAACAACTCGTTGGAAGAAGCCGACATTTGCATAGCCTGTGTACAGCCGTCCCGCTCCCCTCAAAAAAATCATTTCAAAAAAATCATTTCCCGATTTTTTTGAGGGGAGCAGGACGGCTGTACACAGGCTAACATTTGCATACTTCACTGTGAAATTGTTTCCCGATAGGTAAAACATTTCCTGCAATGTCATTGATTCCTTGATCTTCTGTAATTTATATATTACTCGCACCAGACCATAGCGGCCTATCTCCCTGAAGACCCGGATTTGGAAGAACACAATTCGAAACACGAATAATAGAATCGCAGTTCGCATAACACAATATGGAACATCACAATGTGTTAGTACAGAACATAATTCGCAACGAATAATCGAAAGCACGGACAACAAAAACAACACTGATGTTTTGCCGAATATAATCGAGAACACGAAGAACACAATTCGTAACATCAAAAACACCAGTGAGAACATTACGAACCGCATTGACAAACAGCATAACAAAATTCCAAACTTAATTTTGGCGGTAATCACCCCTCATACTCGCTCTCGTTTTCCCTGATCGATAGTCAACTTGGCTGCGCCTCATTGACTACTCACTCATAGAAAACTCGGGTCTTAGTCTAATTGTTAAAAAGAACATGGTTTGTGCACTTATTGTTCTTCAAAGGAAAAATAATTTTTGAATTTTAGGTCAGAATATAGTGGAGCAATTACAGCCACCATTTAATTTGCCTCTAAGAAATAAACAACTCTGCTCAAATTCTTTCTCTCTTTTAATGTGCAGTTCCAGGAAATATCCATCCCCACCCCATGCATGGAAGGTCAATGGTAATTCTGAGGAGGTGGAGGGTTTTAGTCTTATTGTTAAAAGAACATGATTTGTGCACTTGTTGTTCTTCAAAGGAAAAATAATTTATGAATTTTAGGTCAGAATATAGTGGAGCATGCAGCCACCATTTGCCTTTAAGAAATAAACAACTCTGCTCAAATTCTTTGTCTCTTTTAATGTGCTAAAATATGCATTCCCACCCCATGGAAGGTCAATGGTAATTCTGAGGAGGTGGAGGGTCTCAAAAGCCAAAATTTTATATATTAAGTGTATTGGTTAACCTATACCAGTGGCTGGGTCTTTTGAGGTATGCAGTTTAACTTAAAGGAGCTCTGTCATGTGGATTTTTGGTGGAAACTGTTCTGAAATTAGTGGTTGGCAACTCAACCCACGAAAAACATGATCCAATTGAACATCAGGAAGATATAACTTTGATTTGTGGATCGAAATCAAACTACGGCTAAAAAATATCGATTTTTTTGAAGACGTGTGGAAAAAACTTGAAAAGGTTTAGCCTCAACTTTTCAAGTTGTAATCCATTTCCATCATAGCCATCTGTAGCTAAAGACGTTTGCAAACAGTTTCTGTGCTTTGATATAACAATTGTTAATTTTAAGGGCCGGGGCCATTATTTTTTGGTTTCCTTCGACACAAATGTAAATTTTGGGTGTTCAAAAATCTGTTTAATTCTGCAACAAAGCCCCTTTAAACTTGCTTGCTTAAAATTCACTTCATTATAAAGTGTGATCTTTTTTTTATCTTACAATACGCTATTAATTTTTTTGTTCGTCAATCAGTAACTTTCTTTTATAATTTTCAGGACTTCGATTTGTGCTTATGGGAATGTAATCACAGTGAAGGACCAGGTAATACTTAGTAACGGATCAGCTACATGAACCAATCCTGGCCTAGTGATAATAAAATATTGTTTTCAGAGCTCTCACAACTGATATTGTAAAAAACTGTTTCAAGCTGTAACGCGAAACCCTGGCTTAGGAAGTGTGTCAAGCTGCCTCTCTAAGAATTTCCCCATCCTTGACAAGTCTTCTCTCGCTCTTCCACTTCCCAAGAATAATTATACCTGCTAACTCCCATTTTCGTGTGTCGAGGCCTTTGATGTCAGGCCCGCAATACGGACCAATTTCTGGTGTATTTCCTGCAAAACCTTATTAAAACAATCCACCCAAGACACGTTTCTATTGACCTTTCGCTTCCATTAACGAAGTAAGTGCTTATTCTTTCTACCATGATCTCTCTGTTTTCTGTCTACAGTTCAATCTTCCTCTTCACTTGAAATTATGGGGTCATTGAGGTCACGAAGGAACACCAATCAGCAGGAGGACAGTGAAGATGGTATGGTGAAGCAAATTATAAAAAGTACTATATATGATTGTGACAATGATGCAGAAGTAATAACAATGTCCGTAAAGTACTGCAACTGGAAAATGAGATTCCAAGTTTCTTAACTGTGTAAGCAACAGAAACAAAACTGCGCATGTAGGAAATGCACGATCGATGGATCGACCGACCGACCGACCGACCGACCGACCGACCGACCGACCGACCGACCGACCGACCGAACGAACGAACGAACGAACGAACGAACGAACGAACGAACGAACGAACGAACGAACGAACGAACGAACGAACGAACGAACGAACGAACGAACGAACGAACGAACGAACGAACGAACGAACGAACGAACGAACGAACGGACGGACGGACTGACGGACGGACGAACGTACTGACGGACGGACGTTTAATTTGACTACACTACAGACGAAGCTAGTGACATTTTATTCTTGGTCTGTCTTGTGTTGACGGGTTTTTTTCATTTAAGTTAAATTTGGCTTTTTATTATCATCACACCAAAATGGGTTCAACAGATTTTTTGACAAATAAAAACATGAAACAAACACCTAACGAAGATTGACTGCCCCCCCCCCCCCCCCCTCTCCTTCCCCCTCAAGGATGGGAAGGTTGGGTGTCAAAGCCTAACGCTAGGAGATGGCCCAACAACTGAGCAAAAATGGAGCGCAAGCCTTGATGAGTTGCTAGGAGTAAACGAGTCAAAATTCGTCTCTGCCTCTACATCCCTAATTCTAATTTTAAGGGTTTCATTTATAATTTATATCCTTTTCTTTTCAACCCAGACTGCAACAAAGACCACGTGGAAAATCCTCCAGAGAAACCTTATTCCATAAGCGTAGATTATTATTCGACCAGAAAACCAAACTTGTCTATCTCATGGAGTCCAGTACGACGGAGTAAGTTGCTGAAGTATAAATTGACATCATAAGCTTCATCCTTAACATTCCCTAAAGCGCCGTGACTTTTCACAATATCACTCAAATACCGCTTATAATTAAATATCCCCCCGCTCCGCTTATAAGTCTGATGTCTCCCCCGGTTATAGGCCCATCAGTCTGCTGGCTCAAAGAATAGCGCAGTATGCGAAGTGGCCGATTAATTAAAAGTCTGGTGTTTTATGTATTTTGTTTGTTTAACTTATTCCACTTTAAATAAGACAATGTATACTTTTGTGTGCTTTTTTACAAAACACTTAAACATGATACTTTTGTTTTTTACTCCAAAGTATATGTTGTATCGAATGTATATGTTTCTATTTAATTGTTTTCCTCGTGCATTGTAGTTTGTGCATCTTGAATACAGTATGTATGTGTGTAGATGTATGTATGTGAAGTATGTAACATGATAGTTTTGTTTTCTTTTCAAAGAAATCTTTCCCATTATTTGGTTACTACTTTCTGAAAACTTGATCCATGCGACTTCCATGTGAATTCTGTTTTTGCTACACAGACTTTTGAATGCCTTAATCTCACGCCGCTTCCGGTTGTCTGAGCTGTTTATAATAGGTTGTCTCTTTTTTATGCATGATTGCATGTTTCAATTTAACTGTCACCGAAAGTCGTTTCTCGAAAAGACATAGACGGACCAAATAAAAAAAGAACGTCTCTTTCGGAATGGTTTTCAAAGCGCAGAATAGCTGGAATGTTTGTTTCCTGGTTGTTAGGTCGTTTGCGCCAAAATCCCGGTACAAGTTTTTGCATATTTAATTCCAGATATAATTATCGGTAATCAGTGATCAATGACATAAATTGGTAATCAATGACTAATCGATGGGCAATCAGTTGATTAGTCATTGATTATTGGCGATGTTCGTGGGGGACGAATGCGTGACGAGCCTAAAGAACGTCTGCGTAGGAGACTAATGAGTAATTGATGAGTAATCGAAGCCCAAAGATTTTGTGGCCTATTGATTGATCATGGATGACACCGAAGACACTACCTCTCTAGAACCTCTATTTTCATTCGCCCGCTGTAAACACTACCTCTACTGTTATCCAGGGCTAGGGGCATTGTTATGACCTGTTGTCTATTGTTTTAAAAACCAATGAATTGAAGTAACTCGTTCCGAGAGGTAGTGGGCGACCCATTAATTACTCATTGATGTAATTGATTCGTACCCTTTAATGTTATTGATTACTCATTAATGACCCATCGATTAGTCATCGACTATTATACTGCGCACGAAAGACACATTTCTTGATTTCTTGTACTGTTTTTTCGTCTGTGACTCTATCATCTGTGTTAGACGTATTTTTCTTTATAACTGGCGCTCCTGTTGACGAAATTACGCCTTCACAAAAGGTCAAATAACCTTCCGGCATCTCGAGACACGAAGTGCTGCTAATCACAAATACAGATGATTCTTAATTCGGTAGACTTTCACAAAGTCCTTCGACGCGCGGTTTAGGTATGTCACGTACGAAGAACGCCCTCTCGTGACTTCGTCACTCGCGGTCGTCGCTTCGCGACGCGTTTAGGCTCGCTACGTTCGCCAAAAGAGGGCGACTTGGTGCAAGTCTATTAATTCGGCAATATTTCACTTTACCCAACTGTTTTTATTTTGTTCTTATTCGCCAAACACGGTATTCAGCCACGAGATGATATCGATGAGTAAGGAATGAAATCAACGACCAATCAATGCAATCAATGACTAATCGATAACCAAAAATTTTGTGGCCTATCGATTAGTCATCGATTACTCATTGATCATCGGCAATAATCAATGACTACCTATCGATTACCTATTGATTATTCACTGATTACTCATTGATTTCATTGATGTCATTGATTAGCTATGTGTGGTTAATTACAAAAGCGCTGTGCCTGATATTTACCAGAGCTCTGAAATGAAATCATTAATTAATATTAATAAAGGCGGGATTACACCCGATTTTGAGTGAAATTTTTAGAGGTTTAAAGAAGGGATAGAAGAAAAAAGTTATTTTTGGAACACCACCAGACAGTTGACCCCCACGCAAGAGCACCCCAGGTTGTCAGGGGACTGTTTTTGTGTCCATCTACTAATTTTAACTTAAAAATCTAATTTTAAAATCACATTAAATCTTAAATATTTGTTACTTCTCCAAATTTACTAATCCTTTGAGAAAAACTATCTCTTCCCAAACATTCCCCCAAAAATTTACAAAACACCGCTAAACATAGCTTTGTGAAATGAACATAGGGTTTTTGGATGGCTTAAAACGCGAACGAGATATTCGCATTAAATACAAGTTTAGCGGTGGAAAAACGGGCTTCGGGTGTACCTCCGCCTTAATCAACTATCAAAGTGCGTTAGCGCATGGCGGTTTAGCGGACAATAGTCCACACAACCATCACAGAAGTGCATTCTGCACTACAAATGTTACTTTTATAATCTTTCTCTCCCAGCTATAAGCCCTCCCCCATCCACCTTTTTCATATCCAGGCTTTTATGCATGTCATATAATATTCACGGCGCCCAAGGGGCTTGGGCTACCTGTTCATGTATTTACGTTGCGTTTTGATGCGGACTGCCTGCGTCCTTTGCGATTGGCAAGAGTGGTAGCTTTAAAATCTCTCTATCGACATGTTGTCTTCTAATCCCCAACCATCTAATCCTAACTCTTTGCTGTTTATCTCGCGGTGTTTTACAGAACCGTATTACAACTGGACGTCATATGCCGTACATTACAAAGGAAGTGGCGACGGAGAAGAGATTCCAAGAGGCTATTGTAAACTGATACCCAAGGTGAGTGGGCAGATTATTTTTTTTTTCTGCATAGATATATTTATCGAACGAATCAGTGAATTTTCTTTAATCAAATCTGACCAACCAAATCGATTTGAATGCCTTAAATGTTCGAATGAAATCGAATAGACCAATTTACAGTTGTCTGCGCAGTGTGCTACCTTTGAATGGTAGCGACGTCGGAGGTGACCTTGTTTTGTTACAGACCTCACCGGTTTTGTTTTGTAAATCAAGTTGTTCTGAAGCTAACTAGTCTGCATTTACATGAGAAAAGCAGAGGGGTTTGTATCAACGCATGGTCACCCCCAGCCTCACTACCATTCAAAGGCCAGGTCACTGAGCAGACAACTGAAAAATGGCCAATAGACCTTTTTCGCTTGGGCGGTTTGTTTTCCCATTACAGACCACGTGATATTCTCTAGAGAGTTTTTCTTTTATCCACATAAAATTTATTCATTCATATACACGCGACTATTTGAAAATTTGAAAGCAAGAATTCTCAAGAGTATCATCACATGGTCTGTAATGGGGCAACAAAACGCCCAAGCGAAAAAGGTCTATTGAAACAAAATAGACCATTTTACAGTTGTCTGCTCAGATACCAGGCCTTTGAATGGTAGCGAGGCTAGAGGTGACCTTGTTTTGATACAGACCTCGCTGCTTTTGTTTTGCAAATCAAGTTGTTCTGATGTTAATGGTTCGCATTTACATGAGAAAAGCAGAGAGGTTTGTATCAATGCAAGGTCACCTCCAGCCTCGCTACCACTCAAAGGCTAGGCTACTGAGCAGACAACTGTAAAATGGCCTATTTCTAGGAAATGGAGAAAACCTTAAGGAAAGATGAGACGAGGTCAATTTGCAATTTTTTCCTGGCTGAAAAATATCGTTCGTTATAAACCAACCGATTTCTCACTCACTCTTGATAACAAGCGAGCAATGAAATAACCAGTTCGAAAATACGAAAATACGCCACTACGGCCCTTGATGTAGTTTCGTTGGTCTATTCCCATTAAAACACTTATGTCTACATAATAATTGTAGTGTCTGTGTGCAACACTGTTTTGTTGTGTCGCACATAGAGGTACAGCTGGTCCATTAGATAAGCTGTTTCTATGTTAATATAATGTTGGTGACAATATCTGTGCCTTTTTGTGTTAAGGAGCAACATCAGTTGATTCTACAAGATGGCGATGGTTGGAAATATCCTGACGTTATCTGGGTGGCGGTATGTATTTACAACCGAGTAGCAGGGAGCCTGTGAGAACAAGATTTGATCGCATTCAAGTTTTAGCCTGCTGTTAAGTAGTGTGGGAGACGTGGTAGCCTAAGCTTATGGTTAGCGCGCTGGACTCCGGATCGAGCGGTCCGGTTTCGAGCCCTGGCCAGGTGACTGGGTTGTGTTTTTTGGGCAAGGCACTCACCGTAAAAGCTCTATAAGCCCCATTAAAAGCTACCTCTGGAAGTTCATACACCAGATTTATTTATAAGTGTTAGTCACTTTTTTTTTCAGCCCCCGCCCCCGGGAAATTAATAGAGACCCTACGATAGGCTAGGAAGGGGGGGGGGGGGGGGTGTGGGGGTGTGGCGGGATGCAGAAAGTGGTGTGGAAATTTTTTTGGGGGGGGAGGGAGGTGATACGGGAATTAGAATTAAAACAGTTATACGTGCCGTTGCTTGACAAAGAGGCAAATTAGTTCTGATTAATGTTATTATCTAGTTTGCCTCTATAACCTAGAAAAATCAGTAGGCCTGTTTTTGTGTGTGTTTGGTTTCTTGCAGGTTGTGACGTATCCTCATGGGAAATATAATTTCGATTTGTTCGAATTTGGTAATTTTTTTTTATCACGCTACACTCAGTATAGAGTTCAGATATCGCGCTGGAAAACAAGCCAAGATCGTAGCTGGTTTGTGTTTTTGCTCTTGATGATCCATGTTAGTTCATGTTGCGCAATTTACGCTATGAGACAGTTTAGCAAGCACATAATTAATTTGATGGCACTACTCAAAAACAAAAACAAAACTCCAAAAAACACCTACTTTATAGTGAAATCAAAAGGTCGGAGAAGAGGAAGTAACGGAATTATCTGTTAATTTCATTTTTAGGTCCTACGCCGAGGCCTCCACCACCGTTTCCTACCAAATCAACTAGTAAGAGCTTAAAGCGTTTTCTCGACAGTGTCATAACGTAACGTAACGTAACATAACGTAACGTAACACTTTATACTTGCTGTAGGAACTTCTTGAGAGAGTCATAGACCAGAGCTAGAGTACAAATTGTTTCCGTGCATCTTGAAAGGATCATCTTGCAAGAAGAGATTTTTAAACGATTAGTTATCTCGCCACTATTTTCTACCGATACGATCCATAAGAAAAAAGGACGTACCCCTAGATATTTAGGAAGCTTAATGTTACTGTATGCCTTCAGGGGTGCCCCCAGTCTAAAAGATGTAGTGCGTTCGGATTACATTACATGCATCTTAAACTTTGGTTAAAAATCCCAACTGGCAGGAGGCAGACTAGCCTCCCACGCAGTCGTTTTTAGGGGAGATCGGATTGCACTCGCTCGTGGGGAGCGAGTGCAATCTGATCTCCCCTAAAAACGACTGCGTGGGAGGCTAGAGGCAGACCAGTTGGCTATTTACAAGCATGACCGAGGAGTTGAACTCGGGACAACCGAGAACAAATTAAGGAAGTGGTCAGACCGGGACTTGAAGCTGGGACCTCCGGATTTCAAGTCCGGCACTCTAACCACTCGGCCATGCTGCCTTCACATGGTTCTGTGCATGCATGATTCTCCTGTCTCTATGGTTATGGGGCTCTGCTCTGCAGCCCTTCGTACCGCTCGAGAGTTTCGCTCTCACTTCTAATTAAAACCACATTTTCTTTGCAGACACCCCAACCAAACTTATAGCCGCCATTTCAGGCGCAGTTATTGGTGTTGGTTTGCTTCTATTGTTTGTTTGCCTGGTTTATCGGAAGCAGATCAACATTTGTAAACGAGGTTGGTATAGTTATGTTTTAATACGATATGTAGACATGGATAATTAACCGTGATGATTGTTCGTAACTTTAATTCGGCGAGCTTATGGACCAATCAAACCACTCGTGGTATCCTGGTTGTATAATTAACAAGCAGCTACAGTGGAACGCGTTAACACGGACACCAAGGGGACATGCAACCTCGTTCCCAGGGTCTCTCTCTCCCCGCTCTTGGGGGCGGGGAGAGAGAGACCCTGGGAACGAGGTTGGGGGACATGCCAAAGTGTCCGTATTATCGGGGTTTCCGTATTAAGCGGGCTCTCAGTTAAAAAGTCACGGACAAATGTTTTATCGATACAAAAAGTTGTTTTAATTGTACAGTAACCGTAACAAGTTAAACTATGGAAAACCTATGGTAATTTATAATACTCTCGCACTAAAATTAATTTATATAACTTGAAAAAGTCCGTGACTTTACTTTATATAGGGAATAAAGTAGACACTTTAACAGCATTAAAACGTTGTTTAGTTTCTTCTGTAACTGTAATTGTAACTATACAAACCTTACGCTCATCTACTAGCACTCGGAATAAAATTAGTGCGCAAATAAACAGTGTCCGTAAAGCGGGGTTGACAATGTATAAGAGTTTGTCACTCGGAACACAGAAAAGTGTTCGTTGTCCGTATTAACGGGTGTCCGTAATAAGTCGGATAATTTTAGAGAAAATATATTATGGGCTTTTCGTCGGGACAAACGAAACTGTCCGTAATATCGGGGTGTCCGTATTAAGCGGGTGTCCGTAGGGCGGGGTTCCACTGTATTTCAAAAAGAAATAGTGTTTCGTCTTCAGATCGCAGAAGGATAAGGATGACAAGAAACCTCCTAATTTGCCCTTCCGTGCCAGCAAACACGACACACGCGAAGGCACCGTGTCTTTGTTTGCTCTTGCACGCGCTCTCAGAATATAGCTTGAATGTTTACTTAACAATTAATCACGGAAAGAGCTCACTTTATATTTTTCGCCAATTAATATATCGCTTTAATCGAACTTAAAAACATTGCAGCCGTCAGATATTTCTATTTGTAATGAATCTCAATAATTTTTGGTGTTGCTGACGATTATCTTTCCCATATTTGAAGAACATGTGTTTACGAGATTGTTTGCCTTTAGTACAACGTGCTGACATTGTGGTTTCGAGCGTGCTCCTGATTGGATAGTAACCCCCGCGGTGTAAATAGTTCACATTAAATCCAAAACGACATAGTTTTGTTTCTGAGAAACCAAACAAAAACGTTAAGTTTTGTCTTTTTTTTTGCCAAAAACAGGCAGAGACCAGCAGAGAGATGTGTTTGTACACCCCAGGAATAACAATCCATGTGTACATTTAACAGGTAAAATACTTTTCAATTATTCCACGAGAGTGCGTTGGATATGAGATGGTAGTTAGCCAACGAGCCGCATAGCGCCGAGTTGGCTATAACGATCTCATATCCAACGAGCGCGAGTGGAATAGTTATTTTATTAGAAACGCCCAAATAATTACAATATTTGAGCTCCCCGGCTGTTCTCTCTAACGCGTACAACTACCTTATTTGTGGTCCATGGTATATGAGCACAGATACCATGGCCTGCAAACCAATCAAAACTCAGGAATTGCAATATACCATGGCTAATTTTTGATAATGAATTATGTGTTATGGTTAATTATGGTAGTATGCGCCCACTGCAAACCAAGAGAGTTATCCTATCCTAAGATTGATATTTTCAGACAAAAGGAAACTTCGAAATAATTTCTTAGTTAGGTTTAAGGGTTTTTTAAATCCAGCCCGAGTTTGAACACTTTTGCAGTGATTAGCAACGTGGTTTTCTGAATGAATACTGGATATGTTAAACGAGACTATTGTCTTACCCTTGGCCAGCCTACCTTCATTTTGTCAAAAAACTTCAAAATTTTGAAAAAATTTATTACGGGCTGTAAATGTGTTTCAGGTATTAAAGAAACTTAATGCAGTGTTTTTTCCGATTTTCCGAACATATTTTCCTTCAGCTGAACATTGTGTGGAGGTCGAAAATAGGAATTCGACGTTGATTAATCTCGGTAGTAGGTGTTATCTCGTTTTTTAATGAATTCTGGTTTTTTTAGGATAACATTCAACTTTTCCATTTTTGATATTGTCGTTTTTTATTTTAAGCTGATGAACATCGGACTTTGTCTCCCAAAAGAAACAACGATTTACAGTTTACAGGTAATTCTTATAGCTATCACAGATTTTTTGATAGTTGAACGACAGTCAACAAAACACCGTCAATCCATGCAACTCAGTTGTGTGTGACATATTGCAGAATAATAACCTCCCAAATGAATCATCACATGTCAACAAGGATATAAACACGCTACCCGAATCCGTCAAAAGGAAGCTCTTCTAATATCAAAAAGATTAAACTAATAAACAAAAGAGGAAACAAATATTTGATCTTCCCTTTTTTCTGTTCTGTTCTTAACGTACGTGATAATTTTTTTTATAGTTTTTACAGCTCTAGAGAACAATACCACGTGCTAGGATAATGTACTTTGTGTTTCCATATAACATTCATGGAGATTTTTGTTGAACCTTTAAAAACAAGCTATTTTTGTTTTAACGTTTTTGACCATTTTGTGTTTGTTTTTCGTTTTTACCAGATCTGAAGAAGAATACGTCAGGTTTGGTGTTTGAACTTCCATATTTCTATTTAGTAATGTTCGCGTGATTTTAATCTTTTAATTGTTGCTGTCCTTGTACTAAAGTATGTAAACCCAAACAACAACAACCAAAGCAAAAGCATTACTTGTACTTGGTGGCATAAAATATAGCACACAAGGTGCTAATTAGAACGAGTTAGCTAAATATATCATTACAAATATAAATAAGCTAATAAGTATATGGAAAATGGGATAAAAATTTAAAGTTCCAAAAGTCCGTTAAATGATAGGACATTCTCATTTTATCCTCGAGACAATTCATAATTAGGACCTAACTATCTAATAGGGTTAAGACCATAGATAATAATTTTTTAATCTTCAGAAAACGCAGTTGGAAGAGAATTTTAATGCACGATGGCGGTAAGTTGTTTATTAATTCACCTCTTCTCTTGTTAGGTCCTGATACATTCTACGCCTGTTATTTCGCGGAAAGTCAATGTTTCCAGATTCAAGTGGCTTCTGTCGTGAACTACTTCAGACAAAACGGATACACGGTGGAAATGGATGTGATGAATTCTAGCGAGCGTATCGACCTGGGACCCACTCGCTGGGTGGAACAACAAATCAGAAAAGCGCGAAATGTCCTCGTCTTTCTGTCGCCAGGCCTTTTGCGACTGTGTGGTGGCGACGGACAAGAAACAGATATTTCACATCAGGTACAATAATGTGCCGATCAAACCGAACAACATTACTCCACTATCACACTATTTCCATCCTCACAGGAACACGAACGTATTCTCGTTATGTGTGACGTCATCTTGACGTGTCACGTTTCTAAGGGACGTCATTTTGCTAAGGAGCATCACATTTCTCAATCTCAGGGAACGCATAAGTCAGGCTCGTAACTGTTTTTATTTGAAACGGAACTTTCATTAACTTTCATTGGTCGTATGTCGTCTGTAACATTCACCTCTCATTTGTCTACTTATTGTCTACTTATTGGGATTTACCTCCGAAAAATCCCGGTAAGTAGACAACTCTGTGTTCAGGTTCTGGTACTGAATCAAGTCCGTTGTAATTCGAATTTTACCATGCAGTAATCCTACATCAAAACTGGTAAATGTATATACAGCTATGCTACTCACTAAAATGATTATTTAATAACATTTGTTCACTCCACAGGAACATGACCGCCAGGCCCTCTGGTACGAGCTCGACTTGCTTCGAAAAATTTACGCGCAGACTCACTCAGCGCGTAAAATGGTTTGCATCATTCTACCAAATACGACCATTGACCCGGGGGATCTCCCGTTGTGGGCTGAAATGAGATACAGATGGCCTGAGGACGAGATGAACATTTTGAAACGTTTAAACGACAGGCCTATTATCCAACCCTGGTAGAATTTAAGATAATTGACATATTGTAGAATTTTTTTCTCAAACAAAGTAAGGAGCACTTTTTTTCCAGCGTGAAAAAAGTTACATAGATAGTTTTTAGCAGGTGTGTCTTAACACGGTGTAATTGTATTTGAGTTCCGTGTTTGTGTTGAGAATGAGTTCAACTTTTAAGAATTAATTAAGGATTAGTTGGTGTAAAGAATAAGTTCGGCTGGGCGAAACGGCAGAGAGGGTTCGTTGAGCGCCTGAACCCCTGGGGGGTGGGGTCGTTACTCTAACAGACTGTAGCTTCTAAGCAAGTGTTTATTTGCATATTGAACAAATGCAATATACCTGGTCGCGGTTTATTCGTAATATTTAAGTTATTTAAAAGCTGATGTCATATACCCAGTCTTAAGACATAGCTTTGGCAATCGCGACGGCGTTCTCGAGGGCAACGTCTAATGAAAAATGGATTGATATTTTACTCCGAAGAATCTCACGATTATCTAGATTCATTCAGTACATTCTTGTCCCCAGAGCCCACGATCCTTCTGGTCTGCGACAGGGATCGAGACCTCTGGCCGCTCCCAATTTCTGAGCATTCGCAGAGTTCCCGCTCTGTACTTGCTCAGCCAATCAGATTTGATAATGAGTCCGTGAATCGCGGACTTCCGGAGGACTTCCGGTGTTGGAGGCGGCCAGAGGTCTCTCGATCCCTGGCGCAGACCAGAAGGATCGCTGGCTCTGGGACGAGAATGCATTCAGTGTATTTGTTAATGCGAGGGCTAATCCGCCTCTAACTGGAGCTTTCCGCTTCAAATAGAAAAGACGAAAAATTAGCCGTCGTGGTTAACGTTCAACAAAATGATAAGAATTTCGTCATTTCACGTCAAGTTGTGGTTTTGCAGAAGAAAGCTGCAATGAAATGATTCCAGATGCCGTTAATCTACTTGCAGGGGCATTTTACAGTTCATTTTCAAACGTTTTGTTTGGTGACTTTTTTTTGCCCTTTGCGTTGTGGTTTGCCCTAACTACGTAATTGTTCGTAATTTTGTTAGTTTGTATGTGGTGACATTTTCATCAATGAAGAATTGACAGTTATTGTTATTTTAATTATTTTTGAAGACCGAAGATTACATGGTCTTACATGACGCGTTATTTTCATTATGAAATTGTATGATAGGTACTTATTGACCAAATGGGAGTGCCGGATGGGAATATTTTTGGATAGAAGGCGGTCTTGATGAGCGCCGAGTGAGTACGTCGCAAATATATTCTTCTTTCCGGCCACATTTCTTGGGATAATTGAGGTGAACAACCAAAGTATCTCTTAGGTTGTAGCAGAGCCTCCACCCTTAGCTTTTCAATTTATTGGACTTGGCATGAGTCTTGATTCTTTGAAAATTCTTAGGCCAATCCTTTGGATAGCTTTCGGAAAACTTTGTAAATATTAAAAGCTAGTGACAGACTGTATTTACTGGCTCTTATTTTATCCAATAACATGTATTATTGTGTAGGAAAGCAAACAGGAGAGATCAACCTCAGAGTATTGATCTCATTCATTGTGCTTTTATTGGAATAATTGACTTCTTCCAGTGAAAGTTCCAGTTGTATATAGTTTCATAGATAAAGGGTGATGTTGTTTAGGTATTTAAAGATTGTAGCAGTTTGTAGTGAAATAAAAGCGCCAATGTATAATTAACAATTATTTGATTGATATGTCTAGGTGAGTGGATTGATAGTGTACACGGTGGAAACGTTTTGGAAGCAGTGACTTCACAAGATATTTTTAACGGGGAGGCACTGCCCCCAAACCGTTTTCCTTTTATATTCATTTGTGCCATTTAAGTGATGACGATGACGTCATCGCTTAATGTCGTCGTGCGAGTGGATGGGATCTGTTGTCTGTTGCGATCGACCGCCATTCTTTTAAAACAAAAGGTGTAAGCAATTTTAAGACAGCATTTGACTTTCCATCGTATATCGTATATCGGATGTCACGCCAAGATAACATAGTTTTTGTTGAATAGTCACTCAGCACAGAAGTTGTCAGCTACTTTAATTTACCTTAATTTTTTGACAAATGTCCTGGAAATTATTAAAGACCCCTTGTGAAACGTCATCGCTTCTACATGCATTGCGTGCCGTTTATTATAAACGGCTTTGGCCTTCATCTAAACGTTTGCGTTTTAATTAACCGGGTGGGGCCTGGGGCCCGCCCGGTTCTTAAAATGCACGCTGCGTGTTTTCGTCGTCGCAGATCTAAAAATACGCATTTGGCCGGAGTTCAAATCACGTTACTCGCGAGGAGCTATGAATAATTTACCTATTTAGAATTTTACGAATGTTCCATTGTTTGTTTGGTCTTTATTTTGGTGTTATTTAACGTGCGGAGACCCGTGCGGAGCTATAACTTACGAATACTACGTTGTTTGTTTAGTGTAAAATCTTTATTTTGGTGTTATTTAAGTCATTTAAGCGGTGGGGTCGGAATAACTTCAAATCGTAAAATTTACGTATTCGTAAAATGATTTATAGCCCCGTGCGATCGAGTGCGAAACAGCGACCTGTCTTGAAGACCATTACTTTATGACAGAAGTTAACGATGCAGCAGTTTCGTGGTTGATGCCAGTGTGATGTTTTCGTTGGCTGTGCTTTTTGCCCGTTTCAGTTGCGTTGAGCTGAAAAGAGTCTAATAATCTACAGCAATATATCTACTAATTCTAGGACTGTTCCGGACAACAAACGTGAAGGTAAGTGGATAAGTGTTTATTTTCTTTCACAGAGAATAGCGTCACTGATGCATTTTGGCTTTTGATCTTCTACGGCAAATAACGTTTTTGATCATTTTCACCCAGTTGTGTTGGGGACGCATCTTTTTTGTCCGCCACTGTGATAATTTATGTTGTAAATTTCTGATTTGTTGTTTGTTTATGAAATACATACATAGCGTAGAAAGTTCATTTTGTTGATAAGAGAAATTATGTCGCGTGTTTTAATTTCCGGTCATATAGACTAGTTATAGAAAGTGTTTAGCAGTCAAAAGCGTTCGTTTTATTTTTGTTTAAGGTTTTGTTTTGGTTTGGAAGAAAGTGACTGTCTAGGCGGGTACAACTCGCCACAAGGGCTAATTCGACATTGTTGAAAGGCAAAATGGTACAATGTACCAGATGAACTTTCCATATCTTCCAAAAAATCAACAAGGGTCTGCACAGTACATGTAAATGTAAAAATAGAATCAAAGATCTCTTCGAGATTCGCCTATTTTGCATAGAGTATGCGTTGGGGAAATGTTACTATTGAAAGCGATTTGCGATGCATTAACCCATTGACTCCCAGTCTAGAAGGCTTTTATTAGCGCGCACCCACCCCCTCAAACATTCCTGGCTCTTTAACGGCATTTACCATAAACGTGCGAGTGGAAAAAAATATACCATATGCATACTAAATTCAGACAAATAATTCCTTTCTGAGGTAAAGTTTTATTACAACTAGACACGCTGAAAGACCAATTCATGATTTGAAATGTTAATTATCAACCTTGATAAATTGATCCCAGACCAAACTTGAAGACGGTGAAAAAAATTTCTTCACCTCCGCGCGTCATTTTAACAACTCGCAAAAACACGAACTCTTTCTACAAAATAAAACGCTAGTTCGAAACACTCTGGTGAAAGGTAGGCTTTCATTCTGTACAACTGTCACTGACATTTATTTAACCACCAGTGGTATTATCTTGGTACAGAAAAGCGGTAACTGGGGATAATAATTTGCGAATCATGGTGCCGTGAGATAGCGGACAACTACTGAATTTCTTCCACAAAATAAACACTCACATTGCTTTTTATGCTATCCATCACTATAACTAATAACAAAAAAAATACTTGTTTGCATTTTCCGAAGTACTGTAGTAAATCTTTGCATGTAAAAGGTCGTAAACTGAACACAAATTATTAAATAAACAACAACGCGATGGTAAGTCGGCCGCACGCTGCATATCAGATGTCACCATGTGCTTTTCAAATCAATACGCTTCAGAAGCCTAAAATTCCAAACGTTAACTGGGCAAATGAAAGAAACTTGAAGGAAGTTTTGTTTTAGATTAATTATCATTTCAAGATGTAGCTACTAATGTATCAAAGCTTCAAAATTCTGCATATTTTTGAAGCCGTGAGATCCTTCATTATTCACGCTAAAGCGTAAGTTTAATTTTAGCCCGACGGCTTTTTGCAGTCAATTTTTCACTAAGTGGCTTTACCGATCCTTCTAAAAATTCCAGTTAAGTTCCATTTAAGTTCGAAGCAATATTGTACATTACCATTTTCCTGTCTGAAGTCTTGAGAAGCTGCATTAAGTCGTGATCAAGTCCGTGAATTGTGGTCAAAACAAAAGATTGCTTGACGAGCTAAAAATACTTCTTTCAATGAAGACGACAAACAATAGACTTGTGATCTATTAAAGCAAACTTATGTTGAGCAATACCTCTGTTGCCTCAACGCGTAACAAACGTATCCTTGTACTCATAATATTCGTACGAATAGATAAAAGCCACTGTGCACATTCTGTCGTTCCAGATAAAAAATCGATCTGGCTTGCGTAAGCAAAAATTACGCTAACACTTAATCCACGTGATTCGTCAGGTGACTATCAAATCGTATCCAAGGCAACAAACTTCGGCACATTTTGAACCGGTGAGATCCTACATTATTTACTTAGACTCTCTACCGATCCTTCCGTACATTCCATTAAAGTTCGGACCATCATTGTACACTCACTCAATGGCTTCACCGATGGTCTAAATAGAAAATCATGGGGTAGAGTGTGCTAAAACAGTTCCGGTGAAAACGTATCCGATCGTTTCGACAATCGATTCGCCTACACAAATACTTGCAATTCATCGCCCAGACTATCTCTCATGTTTAGCCTACCCTAAAATTTAAAGATAATGTATATTCTTCGTTCTTGAAACGTCAGAGCCCAAACACGCTTAACGCAATGTTATTCCTCGTTCTAAAAGAGTAAAAATGTAGACGAATCGACTTGTACGAAAATCATCTTATAGGCAAAACGACCGACATTCGGTGAGAAACGTATTTCAATGCGCGGATATAATAACACCGTCTTAGATGCATGGAGCTATTAATGCGTTTTTTAATAAACATATTCCATTAAAGTTGAGTCTGCAGGAAAAAAATATTAAATGGGACAATTTTGATATCTTAGCAACTGGTCGGTCAGTTATACATTGTAAAATTAAGGAAACATTGTTAATTCGTGATTTAAAGCCAGCCTTTAATGAAAACGTTGGCGGTGAGAAACTTTTTCTTTACTACTTCGTCTAGCATTTTATATTTTTTTTCCCGCAGACTCATCTCTTTGTTATTAATTATTAATATTGTTTCATTTTATTAGATACCAGTCTTTTTCTCGCTCCCAATGTGTGGCTTCATAGCTCAGTTGGTAGAGCATCGCACCGTTATCGCAGAGGTCACGGGTTCGAATCCCGTTGAAGCCCTGATATTTTTTTTTCAGGCTTCTTCCAATTGCTTAAATTGGAAATTCACTGCGAAGATCACATATCACCTTCATATATACAGCTATTTCAGATAACGTTGTCGGGATCAAAGCTTAAAGACAAGACTGAAAGGCAGTATGGGTAGAGGAAGAGAGCAACTGCACGTGCTGAATACTAAAATATATAGTGACATGACAAACGCGGATTTGCCCGTTTTCTTTCTTTTCAGACATGTGAAACAAGGTGCTTTTAACTACACTGAATTTAAGAAGAATTTTCAAAACTCAGAGCCAAGTGACACTAAAAGTAAAGCTACAGAAAGGCCTCCTGAGAGGAAAAACAAACTCGTGAATTCTTCGCGTGCAAAATACAAATTTGTACATTTAATGAAGCTTATATGCAAATTTATAGTGAATACCCAGAACGCCATACGGTCTTGTCTTTTAGCTTTAATCTTTGACCCGACAACGTTAATTGAAATAGCTGTATATCCGCAGTTCACATATGAATCATTTCATATACATTACATCAGTTAAATTTCAATTGTAATCTAGTTAACGGTCACTTCTGAAGATGTATGTTGTAGCATACGAAACGTCAAGTTTTTAAAATCCAAGTTTTTTCCGACATGCGTTGTCTTGTTATGTTTGTCACCGCAGTGTGTTTATTATTTCTACTAATTTGTTTAAATTTATTTGTCGAGGTGTTCGGTTTTACAAGTATAGGTTCTTGTTGCATAATTCATTTTCCGAGTTTCAGTGATTTAGCAAAAGAAAAGAGTTCATGTTTAACCACCCGGTTATAAGCTGCTCAGCTTCTTATTCATTTTGAATTTGGCACTATATACAGTTTCCGTACACTACAATTCTTGAAATCCCTTCCTTTTTTATAGCCCTGAAAAGGTCCCTTTCTGGCGGAGTGAAGTCCACAAAAGGAACTGACCACCCCTCCCCCCTTTCGAACCTAACAAAGGCTTAAGTTCGTTTGTCTTGACCTTAGTTCAGCAGACTGAGTTCCAAACGGATCCGGTCCAAACATCGGACTGGAAAGGCTCTTCGTTCGCAGAAAATTTTATACGGAGAGGCTTCGCTCCTAGGTCGAAGATAAGGGACGAAGAAAAGGGAGCGCAATTCCCTTCAACAATCTCCATCGCGTCGAAGAACTCTCCACTCGAATATGCGAGAAATGGGAAGGTCACGTGACAGACGCTTTGATAATATACTTTGACTAGACGCACAAAGCATGCCGGTGAAACGTCCTCCTTTCTTGATTAATTTTCGGTTGAATCAATCGACCGTTCAGTGGGTCTGTTACACATATATTGAAAGGTCCTTATAAATACCTAAATAAAAGCATTGTATACTCCAACTCGTGGAATTCCTTGCCTTATAAATGTCTAGAGCCTGAAAAAGGTTCCGGTACCCCTTTAGGACAGAGCCTCCCCGTACAGTCCAATGTAGGGAGAAGGAATACTGTCCGTCACTAGTTAAGTAAATAAGCGTTCCCAATAGTTACCCAATTGTAAGTGCATAAGCGGTCTATGCATTTGCTGGTTTGTTACGCCGTTCATTCCCTTGCATTACCTCGTTCATTCCCCCCCCCCCCCCCCCCCCTCGTTGAATGGCGCGGGTGAAGTGGCCTAATGGTTAGCGTGCTGACACTCGCGTGCAAGACACTAAACCAGAAGCATATCACCTAGGTGATATGCTTCTGACTAAACTCAATAGTGCCTCTCTCCACCCAAGTGTATAAATGGGTACCGGGAAATTTAATACTGGGGTAACCCCTCTGATGAATAAAATACCATCCAGGGGGGGTAGAAATACTCCTGGTCGCTTCATGCTAAGCTTCGGCTTGGGCGTGATGGGTGAGTACGTTTGAACGCAGACTTTATGTTCTGGTTTATATTCGGGGGAGGAGAAAGGCTTATTAGCGGAATGATTTTTGCATCTGATATTTTCGTAGTTAGCTTTTTCATAGCGTTGTTCATATCTAAGTTTTTAAACTCTGTTTACTTCTCCTATTGATGTTCTATCAGCTCAGACAAAGCACGGTGTTGGGAACTCGCGTGGGTAACGCGCGAGATGCGTGAGACTTCCCAGCATTCTTTGCAAGGACAGTTCAGGCATGTTGAGATGTTGAGGAGTTAGCTAAAAGGTAAACCTGATGCTAAAAAAGCTTCTTAATTTAATGTGTTTCCTTTTCCTGCCGTCATCCTCGGTACGTATGGTAACATGTTTTATTTTTGATTCTGCATTTTTTTATTTAGGTGAAGAATGTTGCTGAATTCATCTCAAATAGCTCGAGAGCTGTGCTGTGTTAATTGGCGCGTGATTCAAATGATATGACGATTTGCAGGTAGGCAAGACATTATAAGACTTAATTTGGTTTCTAAAGCAGTCGACTGTAGTAAATGCGTGTTTTTCGTTTTGTTGAGTCTTTCACAGAATAACGTAGCATTTATTCGCCATGTGTATTGAAACGATACTGCATGCATTGTAAGTCGCGTCGGCCATTGTTGTTCGTTGCCTGGGGTGGGGGAAGGGGGAAGGGGGCTGGGGGTAGGGCATTCAAGGTCCTACGGCGACATTCACACTAACATCTCACTGAGTAACTCTTGAGCCCATTTGTCTCATATATAACTCCTTCTACAAAACGTGGTAAATCAGGTTGCATTTCTTTGGAAAGAACTCTTATCTCAGATCACACAGATACCTGTATGTGATTTATCTTAAAAATGCGAAAATCAAAAATTGATTATTTGTCATGACTGTATAAAAATTTAAAAATGGTGACACTGGCTAAAAAATATATTGTTTTGCTGTTGCCTTCTTCAGCAAAAGACAAAAAATGCAAATGTCTAACCCGGATTTCGGATAGGGGTGTGCTGCGAACGTTCTCAAACCCTGACCCTATGTAAGGATAAGGAAAACGAAAATTAATACCCTTTCTAAGGCCCAAACCCGAAAATTGACACCCTATTCAATGATGACTCGAATAACGGCTAACCGCGCACGGCAAAGTTCAAATCTTTTAAAATTGCTTTGTTAATACTTACGGTGCCGTAGTATGGGGAGGGGCCAGGGGGGCCCGGGCCCCCCCCAAAATTGGTGAACTCAAAATTAAAATATTCAATTCAAAAGAATCGCAGTAACAATTTTAGAATGCTGTTGGATTCCGTAAGCGTAATTAACAGTCTGGTTAACCTAATTCTGTTCTCCTAGTACTATTCTTATAACGCTTTCCAACAAATGTCTTGCACATTTCGCCTTTAAATAAACTCTAACACAATTTGAGGGAGCAAAACCTGGAAGTGCGTTGGATTTTTGCGTCTGACCGCTGTGAGTTGAGCCAATAATTTAGACAAGCACGTTTGGTCAGCGGCCAAGCTCTTCCTGCTGTGAGTTAAAAATTGCTGGAGACTGCTCTCAGAAGGCTGGAAATGCTACTTTAGAGACCACAGATATAAAAATCTCCCGTTGAAATGTTGAAAATATTTATTTTAAAGAAATAGCCTATTAAACCAAAAATATGCTCAAACTTGTTAGTAAAGAGCATAAAAGTTTTAGTTGCTAAAAGTAATGTTCACTTAAACATATTTGCTATTTGCATTTCCACAAGCAATGGCCTCAGACTGTGTTGGTCTTCATTCTACTCACCATAAATTTTTTTCACCTTGGCTCTGCAAGTCATTTTAGAAGCTTGCAAAAACAACGAGACTTTGTCAAAAATTTAAAATATCTTAAAAACCTTAGCCTGCGAATACAGCCGCCTCTCATCGCTCCCGGTCGGTTTGGCATTTCGCGAGAGAGACGTCTGCGATTCACGGCCAAAAATTCCATACTGATGATGTTAACCGCTAATTAGATTTCCGGAACACACGCAGTTGGTCTCGCATAATTAATGCCTTCATTTTCAGTTGCCCATTGCTAGCTCACTGCTCGAAGAATAGATTCATTGAATAATATTATTGATTGAACACAAACACTTTCAAGGCAGTCAAGGACGCATACACAGCTGACAACCATGTTACGAAAATCCCTATAAGAGTTCCACATAAGCTAAGATTTGAAAAATGAAGCTGTGAAATCAGGTCAAATCACTAAATGGTCCTAAATGGTTTAGTAAATCTCGCTAATTCTTTTCTCTAGCCCCTGTTCATTAAATTATGTTTGTCTGTAGAATTTATGCTTCGTAACCGTCCTTTCAGATTATTCGTATTTCATATTTTGTTGGCTGTACCTTTTGTGATTTTGTCGGCGTATGTGTCAACAATAAAACCCACGGGTGTCAAAATTTATGTGAACGTTTTGAAATGGCTGCAGTGGCAGATCCTTCCTGAAAGTCTTTAAAGACGTTCAAGAAGCACCCTGCTTAAGTCTTCCAATAATAAGGTATGAAGTAAGAAATCAGAGAAGTGTAAGTTTTAAGTTATTGCTCCGGTGTATCTTCATAATCCTGCCGCCCGCCACCCGGTGTACTTTTGGTCCACAATAACACCCGGTATTGACCTGGTGTTATATTTCACATACATTATGCAAATTACCTAGTTGACCAATAAGCGCTTCTGTCCGGATTCCAGACAGATTTACGTCATCAGTATGGAATTTCTTGCCGCGAATCGCAGATGTCTCTCCTCGCGTTTCGCACATAGTAGCGGGAGCGAGTGAGAGGCGGCTGTATTCGCAGGCTATAAAAACCTCTGGTAGAAAAAAGGTTTTCATTCTATTCAACTGAAACTGTCAATAATTCAATAGCACTGTAGTATTATATTATCTCAGTGCCGAAAAGCAGTAACTTGAGATCTATGAGAAATTTATTTACAAGTTGCTGATCAATGAGTTAATAACGTATGAGCTAGTTGTTATATTTTGTTGAATAGTTCCCAGCCAAAATCATTTCAGCACACAAGAGCCTTTACGAGAATTGCACAATGAAGCAGTACTTCCTTTAGCTTGATAGGATGAGGTGGAAAGAAACCATCTACAGACTGTAAAGCAGAGAATTCTGCAAAAATCAATGCAAATTACACTCATGACAATTTCATGTATATGCACAGGGCTTCCAAGCACACAGTGACTGTTCTACAAAGGCATGACACATGGGACATGTAGCTTCACACTGAGGCTACCATGACCTCAAAATTGATCTTTTTTTGTGTATAAAACAATTAAATGTACAATGTGCTATATAGGTTCGTAAAAACTTGCTGTATTTGACAAGGTTTATAAATGATAGACTCGTGTATCAGGGTCTGAAATTAACTTTTTCCTAAGGGAGCCAACTGGCAACTAACCTAAAAATTTTGGTCACCAAATGGAAGGGTTTGGTCGCCAAAGACAAGTGTTACATGTACATATAGTTTTATTTTGGCTTGCTTGCCACGCCACGATCGTGGCTTCGCTGCTCAATTTGCCGCAAACTAAAGAAAACAATCCCTCTGGAACCCAGAATTTACCTTCATTTACAGTAAAGCACAAAATTTAACTTTTCAATAAAATGTTTTCATTTAACGCAATATACATACAGCTATTAAAGGAGAGACTCGCAAAGCTGTGTAACGGTAACAGAGTCGCATCTAAATGAGCATGTTTGTCAATGTTCTTGTGAAGGCTTCGGATTTCTTTCTCTTATTATTTCCATTTAGTTGGAGCTGGTATCCTGTTAAGTTCTGTGTATAAGACATATTCATGAGGGCCCTCTTTCTATAGCAAGATTCAACTAAGTGTGCAACTAAAGTATCTGTTCTTTGCTGAAACAATTTGGTGCTGGGTAAATACGGCAATTATCCACGGGAGCTTTTGTTTTGTTTTATAAAAAAGCCGTTTTACCTTGGAATTCCAATGCTGAGGGGACAAAAGGTTAGTCGCCTGCTGTCAACCAGTTTTAAAATTCTGGTCGCCAACACTCAATTTTAATGGTTGCAATGGCAACCAGTGAGTCGAAATTTCTGACCCCGTGTATTTTGACAGTTTTAAAGTCTGCTGGGCTAATGTACTTTAAATTTTTGAAAATCCTTCCACAGCAGTGTCAATTCTTCCGATTCAAAATCCACTGTTTTGATTCCAGAATCCAATTTTGATTTTCCCAAAGAAATGCACCTACACGTACAATTTTCTGTAATCTTGCTTCTCACTAGGAAGGGGATAATCCATTGAAGAGTTGGGTGGGGGAGGGAGGGGGTAGACCTGTGGTTGTGGGTTGTGGGGGGGGGGGGGTAGTGTAGAGGGTCATGAATTATTATTATGCCCATATTGAATCTGTGAAGTACATGTAAAGCTCAAACAAATCGTTACATTCCTGTGGGCAAAAAGATAAGTGACCGCAACCCTTTTGTTATCCTGCAAAAATATTAAACTGGAACTTCTCTGACTTTAAAAATAATTTAATTTTATTTGTTCCTTTCAATTCAGATTTCATCATTGAAAATACCAGGAATAATTATTACCGCTGAGCTGAATTCAACAAACTGACAATGATGTCAGTTGGCCTGAGGTATGGAAATACATACCGGTACATACATACATACATACATACATACATACATACATACATACATACATACATACATACATACATACATACATACATACATACATACATACATACATACATACATACATACATACATACATACATACATACATACATACATACATACATACATACATACATACATACATACATACATACATACATACATACATACATACATACATACATACATACATACATACATACATACATACATACATACATACATACATACATACATACATACATACATACATACATACATACATACATACATACATACATACATACATACATACATACATACATACATACATACATACATACATACATACATACATACATACATACATACATACATACATACATACATACATACATACATACATACATACATACATACATACATACATACATACATACATACATACATACATACATACATACATACATACATACATACATACATACATACATACATACATACATACATACATACATACATACATACATAACTTTTTGTTAAGGCAGGTCTAGTAGGGCAACCATAAGGCTGGTGTGGAACTGCCATTAAATAATAGACAAACTAAACATATAGCTATTAATACAAAAGAAATATAAAAAGAGAATTAAAAATATACGAAGTTAGGATCCTTGGAATTCAACAAGCAAGCCTCTTTTTCAAACTGAATTTGGTCTATAGATTTAGAGGCACGTTTAAGAGTCGCTTTAAAAAGTTGTAAGGAGGCAGCGTTTCTGATATTTCTTGGGATTGAGTTCCATATAATAGGCCCCCGATATCTGACGCTGTTTCTACTGAGTAGGCTATTATAGCGTATCAGAGAAAAGTCATTAGAACGTCTTAATTTATAATTATTATCGTTGTAACGTGTTCCAAGCAGGGATGTAAGTTGATCAGGTAGAGAGTTATTGAAGACCTGGTACATAATGGAAGCAAGCCTTCGCTTGTAAATATAGATCAAAGGCTTCCATTTTACAATTTGAAGAACGTCAGCATCAGGTGTTTCACTGGATAACTTGTGGATAAGTTTGGCAGCTTTGGTGTGTAGTTGTTCTAAGTCGTTAAATGTGGCCAAGGAACATGACCCCCAGACCGAGATGCAGTATGTGATACTAGGGACGATACCTTTATAGTATATTTCTTCGAGAACATTTGTTGGCAGCCCTTTCATTGATTTCAAAAATTTCAATTTTCCAACAAATCTACTATGTAAGGTTTTAACTTGTGCTTTCCAGTTTAACTTATGATCAATAACCACGCCCAAACAGGTAGATTTTGTGGTAAAGTTAATGTGAGAGTTGCCAAACATTAGTGGTCTCAGGGGGCCAACGAATGAGTGGTTACTAATTAGCATAGCCTCCGTTTTACCAGTGTGTACTGTTAGGTGGTTCCTATCGCACCACACTTTAAAGTCGTTTAATATTAGATTTAGAGAATCCACGATTTCTTCAATTTCCCTTGCTATGTAATAAATAGTAGTATCATCAGCGAACAAGTGGATGAATCCAACTGAAGAGCAATCAGGAAGATCATTCACATAAATTTCAAACAGTCGTGGGCCTAAGAGGGACCCTTGGGGGATGCCAATTTCAACAGGTCGTAGCCTCGATTTTACTCCGTTTATAGTAACATATTGAGATCTGTTGGAGAGGTAGCTTGAAACCCACTCGTGAAATACACCGGATACACCAACGGCCGACAATTTTGATTCCAGGATGTTGTGATCGACAGTATCGAACGCTTTCTGGAAGTCGACAAATACAACGCCAATTTTTTCACCAGAGTCAATTGCTTTTTTCCACGTTTCTGAAAGGAATAGAAGTAGAAATTCAGTGGAGACGCCTTTCTTAAATCCCCACTGGTTTTGGTGTATAAGCCTATTTACCTCAAGGTGTTTGTCTAGGGAGTCACAAACAATGCCCTCTAGGATTTTGCTGTTCAGGTTAAAGGGGCACTGTCACGAGCATACCTTCAAAAATTCAACAGCCCAAAAGCATGTTTACACCACTGAAAATCTATTAACAGTGGTCAAGTTTTCTTAAAATTACTATACCAGTGTACTGAAGCTAAGTATAAAGTGATATCACTGCGATACCATCGGGAGCTTTAGATCTCAACTTGAAAAAGTCAGCCTGACTTTTTCAAGTTCTGTCCTTGTGGTTTGGAAAAATTGATGAAAAATATTTACGATCACCCTCTTCTTTAAACAATTTACTAGATATCCTCCCCTTTATGTTCTAGGAGCCTTTCCTGTATGGTTGAAACTACTTAGTAGTAATTTTGGTGCTGTTTTACTGAAAAAGTCAAAAAATGTCCGTGACAGTGCCCCTTTAAGCATCGTGAGGGGCCTGTAGTTTGCGCAGTCAGACTTGATGCCCTTTTTAAAGACCGGGATTACTTCGCCAGATTTCCAGTTTTTAGGGTATAAACCTCGTTTGATACTATTGTTGAAGATGCTAAAAAGACCTTCAAAGAGGGTTTCGCCGGCCACTGAAAGCTCACGGGAAGAAATCTTATCAGGACCTCCAGTTTTCTGTTTGATTTGAGTAAGTTTCTGTCTCACTTGATTTTCGGACAGGTCGATCTGTTGAATAGTAGGTGTAACTCTGAATATGGGTTCAAAAGTCTTGTCAGGCATTATGCCAGAATCAATGCGAAAATTTTCTGCGAGCAGAGTTCCGATATTTGCAAAGAAGACATTCATGGCCTCAGCCTTGTCGGAATCATTCGTCAGAAGGGTTCCATTACTATCAAGTACTGGGGGTATAGGCTTCCTAGCGTCTTTACCCTGAGCCTTTCTTAAAACATGCCAGAATGACTTGCTATTCTCGGCCGCAGCAAATTGTTCTCTCCAGTAAGAAATTTCTGCGTTTCGTATTAGTTTTTTCACACGGTTCCGAGCGGCTTTGTAAGAGCTCCAGATGTTTGCATCCTTGTTGTCTTTGTAGAGTTTTAGAAGGCGGTAACTGTGATTTCGTTATTGATCCACGGAAGTTTGTTTACTCTCTTCCTTACTTGTCTGGTTGATATGTGATCAGATGCGATTTCTCGGTAAAGGCGCTGCCATGCCCATACTTGATCCTCTATATCGTCAAAAATTTCACAAACACTCCATGGTGCGCATTCGATGTTGTTTCTAAATTTTGTTTGGTTGAAATTCTTGTAGTTGTTTATAGTCTTTGTGACTTGCGGGTTGGTTATCTTTCTCATTTGTAAATTAGCATAAACCAGGCTGTGGTCTGATATTCCCAGATGGGAAACACCAGCAGTTGTGATTTTGTCAGCTTTGCTGACAATTATCAAGTCAATTAACGACTCTGCTTTGTTCGATATTCTTGTAGGTTCTTTTATGACACATTTCAATCCGTATGTGTTTAAAATTCGTAAGAGGCGTTTGCCTAGATAAGTTTCCATTCCATCCTTACTTTTTAATGACAGATCTGAGTTGAGGTCGCCCATAGTTACAATGTTATTTCGCGTAGACCATATACTCTCTAGCCAGCCATTAAAAGAATCGTAGAACGCGAGATCAGACGGTGGTCTATACACACACGCGATTAACCAAGTTTGAGACTGGCTTCTTACATTTATCCATACGCCTTCGATAGATTCAGGGATTAATAGTTCGAGTTCTTCGTAGGCAGTTATGGTTTCCCTATGATACAGCAAAACATCTCCGCCGTTTCGATCGCGGTCTTTTCGAATTATGTTGTAACCCTCGACTGATATTTCGCTGCTGGTAATATCACTAGATAGCTTGGTTTCAGATATAGCAAGGATATCCAGGCGGGTGTTAGACAAAAAACATACGGATCTCAGAAAGTTTTCCTTTCAGGCCATTTGCGTTTAAATGTGCCATTTTAACACCAGGTAGCGCTTGTAGGCGGTTGTTTAAGTCGGCCAAAGCTTCAGGAAGGGCTGAGTGCGTGTTTAGGGTTTCCTGACTTTGGTCAAAGAAGGAGTCGCTGAATGTTAGAAGAGAGCAGGAGGCACATTCCCAGTCTAGGTTGTGGTTGTCTAGGTAGTACTTGAAGACGTGTTTACTCATGCCGAGACATCTCGCTTGGAACCAACGGACGCATTTAGCGCACAATATGGCGTCCTGGTTATTTCGGACGTTCCGGAGGCATTCACTGCAAGGGTACTTTGCTCTGTTCCGCGGTGGGCCAGGATTGGTATGAATGTCGCCTGAAAGTTTCTCTAATTGGAATGAGCATGTTCCCGTCGTGTCGTAAGGGATTCGGCTGTGCAGGAAAGCTCTCCTTCCTCTTCGATATTGCGATGCTCGCGGAGGCAGGTGACAGGCCATGTTTGTTCCAAAAACTGTGGCGCCAGCTTCTAATCTCTGGTGGAAATATAGGTTATCGAAAGAACCATAATCGTGATCGAAGGTAATAACGTAGAGTACGGTCAAGCTTATTATAAGCAGAAAGCGATGGTAGCAGAAGGTTACACGTCCGCCCGCCATCTTGGCGATATTACTCGAAATCTTCAAAATGTTTTACATGTACTAGCTTAATGGTATTAAACTCATTTCAAAATGTCAGTATTAAATTGTACTACATGTAATTCAATGTAATTCAATCAAATTCTAATAATAAGTGGATTTTTACAACTTAATAAAGAACCCCTTAAAGGGACACCATCAACCAGTGTCCTTTGCAAGCCTCTGTTGTTGTTGTTGTTTTTGTTGTTGCACAAACACATCAGCCAAATCACATAAAAAATGAGACATTTAAATCAGCTAAAGAAACAATGCATTACAGAAATTACGCAAAGCATTATGGTTGACGGTGGCCCTTTAAAATTTCTAAACTATTACTAATCATTTTCAATTTAAAGGTACTGTAGCTTGCTACAAATATGTTATGAAACACTAGTTTAGTTGACAAAAAGCTTTCTTCATGTGTATGAACCATCAGCATTTCTTGGTAGCCATTTATACTCCTGAGTGAAGAGAGGTGCTAAGTAAAGGTAAAGTCTGCATATGAGCCAAGTGGCCCACCAGGCCGGAGCTTATCCCGGTTTCCGTAGCATGAAGCGACTAGGAGTATTGCTACTCCCCCCTGGACGGGATGCTAGTCCATCGCAGGGTTACCCCCAGCAGTAAATTCGCCGGTACCCATTTATACACCTGGGTGGAGAGAGGCACTATGAGAGTAAAGTATCTTGCCCAAGAACACAATGCAGTGCCCCGGCCAGGGCTCGAACCTGGACTGCCCGATCCGGAGTCCAGCGCACTAACCATTAGGCCACCATGCCTCCCAAAGAGAGGTGCTGGGAGAGGAAATTGTCTTAACTTAAAAACATAGCTTGAGATTATGTCTAAACCCCTTTGATCTGGCAGGGAACTAATTTACTAACTATCTGGCCTAACTCAAGTAGCCCCAAACAATTTTGTCTAAATTTTTCTATTTCTTCTTTTAACAGGCAAAGGCGAAGCAATCAGCACCAGACAAGAAGAGGAAATCATCCATAAGCTTAATATTCTAGATTGATGATTTTATTGCAATCCAGGACCCAGGTAAACAACTTGTGTTCTTATGCATTGATCAAGACAAAACTTAACCTGGCTCCTTCAGGGAATCCTCCTAGTGCACCCCAGTGGAGTATCCCTGAGGTATTGGGATCCATACCATTAAATTCTAGACAGTAAAGTTTGAAATTGTACATTCAATTACTCCCACCACTACAGTAAAACTACTACTACTACTACTGCTGCTGCTGCTACCACTACCCCCCATTCTACCACTACCGCTACCATCATGATCACTTCCATGACCACTTCCATCACAGCCACGACTGCTACTGCTACCACCATGACCACTATCACTACTGCTACCACTACCACAACTACTACTGCCACTACCTGCTACTACCACTACTACTACCACAACCACCACTACTACCGTACCATTACCACCATGACCACTACCACTACTGCTACTACCTACTACTACCATTACCACTACTACCACAGACTACTACCACTACCACAACCACCACCACTAGTGCTAGCACTACCACTACCACTACCACTACTACCATACCTACCAAGACTTCTACCACCACCACTACAACCATCACTATCACAACTACCTCCACCACCACTACTTCTACTTCCCCCTTCATGCCAGTCATTTCCAGGTTTGCCCAGGTTAAGGAAGTTTTGATCATTGCATTGCATGACCTAAACCAAGTTCTGCTTTAGGTTTTACAAGACCACAGATATGCTTAAATTTTTTGATTATTTTAAAATAAATTCATTCCCAAGCAAATTGGTTTAAGGATTGAAAAATGTTGAGAGTGGATAACATGTTTGTTTCAGTTTATATTCTTATAGATATGTTACTGTATTTCCTCTGCCTCAAGTCTCCAAAAGGCTTCTTGTAAATATTTTGTCATACTGCAACCAAGGGTAAACTTTTCAGAAGGGGGGTCTTATTAGAGAGAGGGAGAGGTGGGGGGGGGGGGGGGGGTCTTATTGACATAAAGTTAGGATTAATAGGGGCTATGTTTTGCATTCATTAGAAAGTAAGGGGTGCCAGTTAGAAGGAAGTCTTACTAACTGTTTCCGAGTCAGAGTTCTGTAATTATATGAAACATAATTGCATTTGCATATTGAAACAAAAAAGCATCAACCAAATTACCCACAATGCAAATCAAAGATGGGGAAGTGGGCTTATAAGTTAGAGAGGGAGAGAGGACAGGCCTATTTACATTATGTTTTATAGCCTTAAGGGTGGATGGATAGGGGTACACACGGTTCGTATCAGTCATGGAAAACCTGGAAAGTCATGAAATTTCAAAAGCTCAATAGAGAATGAACCCGGGGTACCGTAACCCCGGAGTAATGGTGGTCTATTGGAGGTGGGAGAGAGAGGGTAGAAAGAGGAATTCTAAAGGGGGTGGAAGCTAATGAGTACTTAATAAAGAAATGAGAAAATTTTTTGCCACATTTGCATGATTCCATACTACTTTGTAACAGAAAAAGCGCAGAGGCAAGAACCTCCAGGAAGGATCAGGAATTTGGAGTAAATCAAGGGAGAAATGGGAAGCTCAGATCCCCCTTCCCCACCCTCTCCACACTGAAAGGGACTCCTCCGTGAAGTACTGCTGACTGGCACTTATAACGTGAATCGACATACTTACAGAAGAAAAATAGAATGGTATGGGGGTGGGGTGGGGTGGCTTACTAGATGAGAGGTTATTTTTTTATGGAAATTCTGACTGGAATTCACTGTCAGTACAATCCTCCACTATTCAGATTAACACGGCAATTCTTACAGTCAATTCTTATTTTTCATTCAGTTTAAAATACTTGAAGGGGATTGTGGTTCTGTACAATACACTTGAGGTAAAAAAGATGGGTTGGGTGTGGTTATGGCTCCATAAAGTAATGGGGTGAAACTGACGGAGGAAATACAGTAATTCTGATTTTTAAAAACGTTGCTAAAAAATTGGATAAATGTTGTTTGTAGTCATTTTTCCTACTTTATGTATTTTTTGAAGAACTATTTAATTTGTTGTTTACTTTCAAGCAAAAATGTCAAACAAACATTTTAAGCTAACACAAAAAATTGCCATCCTTCTGCCATTTTGAAATAACAAACAGTGACACTTGTCAAGTGCTTCACGTTGTTTTTAATATGAATAAAATGACTTGCAAATGAAACCTCCTTCCATACAGTTCAGACCACTGTATAAAAAACTTATGCTGGGCAAGCCAGAATATAATTTGACAAAATTATGTATATAAAATGTTGAAAAAGTGGCCAATTTATTAGTGCTTATCAAAATATTTTAGTGACTTATTATTGATTTCTCTAGTGATTGTCTTGAAACTAAAATTAAATGATGAGCTTTAGTACTATTACTCTCTAAAACCTGTTTTACAAATGATGTGGATTGTTTCAAATTTTTTCTCAAATGTTATGCCTTTGTCATTTATTTGAGTTTTCCTTTCCCATTTCTTAAGTTCACATATTTCAAAGGTTTTATCCACTCTCCACGTTTATTAATACTTTTATTTTTTACTTAGTTTGAAATTGAGATCTGCTTGCATTGGCTTTATATATGCATGTCTGTGGAACTTGCTAGTTGCTTTACAGTGGCCCATATGTACAAATATCATTGGTAAATTCATCACACTTATCTCTTCAGCTTGAGTTTACTACTGTAAGAGATAAGTTCTGAAAATATTGCTGAAGAAACAAAAATTTTGGGAATAATTATTTTTTGAGCTATCCAAATGTAGTGTTGGGGAAGTTTCAATCAATTAATCTATTGATCGATCCATCAATCGATCGATCGGTCGATCGATCGATCGATCGATCGATCGATCCGATCAATCAATCAATCAATCAATCAATCAGTCAGTCAGTCCTCACTGAACAACAAGAGACAATCTGTCAATCAATCAATCAATCAACTTTCAGTCTCCTGACCGACCAACCGACCAATCATTTTGTTTCTTCTTGTTGAGTAACCAGTTGTCAGTAGCATATTACATTGATTGATATGACAGACAAAATGAGTTATTCCACTGCACTTAGTTGAGTGAGGGGATGTACCCTACTTTCCAAAGTTATAAAAAATCCAAGAGATTTAGATTTCAATTCTTAAAAATCCTCATTACGTTGTGTAACTTTTGTTGAAGAGATACATGTAAGTGTATATGGAATTGGATTCATAATCAGTTGTCAATTTAATTTCGTTAAAAATTGATAACTTATTATTTAAAACTTATGAAAGTCTAAGAAAATCTTCATACCTTATTTCGGTTGTGTATTTGAGTTAAGTCTCTTCGGATGGATATGGGCCACTGTGCAGTTAGTAGTATGTGTACAGGGAAATCTCCGCTGAAATACAATGTCTGTTATGAAACACTCTCAAACACAAAGACGCATTATTTAATTGTCTTCTCTTGTCTACATTTTTGACACAATCTCGCACGTAAGTTCGAGGGTGAAACCTTCACTAAAGCTGGATACGTTTTAATCTCTTATTCTTGTTTAAAGATTGTCTGGGAAAAAAAACTGTTATGTTCATTTGTGTACCGGTCTTGTTATAAAACCATTTGAAGTGCGTCTTTGTGTTAATACCTCATATTATTTCTGTATTTCTAAGGTGCAAAATGTGCTCAGTTGCTCACGGAATATGATTATTCAGGCAAAGTTTTAGACGACACACAGAATTGTCATTGTCAGATGGTGTGTGCGCTTGGCGTTTTTTGTTGTTGTTGTTTTCTTCAGAGTAATTATGAAATACTAAGCGCAATTACAAAGATTCGGAGCTTTTTCAAGCACGCGGAGTAAGTCTATTTTCAGCTGCTGGTCTCAAAATTGCTTGTGTTTTCACATCACAATTAAACAGTGTATTCTAAAAATGTTTCAATTCAGCGTAACTATCTTAGGGCAGCCTTGATGACAATGACAAAATCTATTTGAAGTTTCGATGTTGTATGCCTTTTTACGCCCATCAATTGTCTTATTCTTATTCACCCAAAACACAGCGTGACACACAAAGACAAACAGTCCAGTGTCACGCCTATGAATGGCGTTGTGTGACAGTGGAAGTCGGCGAAATTTGAATACGGGAAGGGCAAAGTCATTTTAAAACTTGACTTCTTGAGCAACCAAGTACAGTTTGTAACTTGAGAATACTACAGCGAAAACGCGGTAAAGGTATAGTTGAGTTTTAGGGCAGACATAATTTTAGTGGTGGTTTTCTTAAAAGCAGAACTTGGTTTGAGACTTGCTATACAGTGTAATCTTTCATGCAACTTCACTGTAATTTTGTCGAAGGCGGCGTGACAAGTTCGTTGCGTGAAGCATTGCGTCGTGTGGCATACTGTGTGACGGGCAGATATTTTTGCGGAACAGTTTACTTGAGCGGTTTCAGAAAGTCGGAACATAGTTCTACTTTTTGCTGCCGTTCAAGCAGCTTGTTTCGCAGTGATATGTCCGTTTCACAGTGTGTTACACGATGTATTGGTTCATAAAACCTGTCACGCCGCTTTCGAGAAGATTGCGGACAAGTTGTGTGACAGATTGCACTGTATAGCAGGACTCAGGAACACAAGTGTTTACCTGGTTAGTTATGGTGGATTGCTGGTAAAAACGACAACACAAAAACTGCCTCTTTGTCTCTTTATTTGGGTTTCGTTGTGTTAAAAAAAATAAAAATCTAGCCGATCTTATCCCTGCATGTCGGGTTGTTTATCACTCTGCTCTTTGGTGAAGTGTTTCTTCTGTTCCTCTTTAATATTCCAACTTTAGAATCCTGGTTTGTTTCTGATCCGCCATCTTTGATGACGACACTTGACGCACTTTAATGATATGGCCGTTTGCTCCCAAGTGGAGATGGCATAATGAGGGGAGGTGAGAGTTTACTCTCCATGCCTTCTCGGTTCCACCCAACTACGTCATAATACCACACCATTTGAATTGGAATATTCATTAGTTTTGAAGGCCGTAATTAATATGCAAAAAATGCCCAAATAATACAATTTTAAGATGTGTGCTTTCAACAAATGTATCCAGAAATTTCCGTCGGAAGGACTGGAAAAACCGAAGTGCTAAACTACAAATCATGTTCAGTGCATTTCCATAAATGTCAAGAAAAGAATCGAACGCAGAAAGCCGCTAATCTGACTCCCCGACCAAACCTCCTGCCGACTGTCGTCCCACAAACTTCACCAAAAGAACACAAGTCATTTGAAACTCTCCCGTCAGAGCTGATACAAGTTAAGGAGTTGCCTATGGTTAAATAATAGAAAGGTAATTTTGTGGTTTTTATAGCGAATAAAGAGTTTTGAAGTTGAAATCTAAGATTTGGGCTTTAGTGGATGTTAATGCGAAAGCGAACGGCGCGTTATATCGGCTAGAATTGCCTGCTTTGATATGAGTTTATATATTTACGTGTAAGAATCGAAGAATTTTTAGAAGAATCGAATTATTTTGCGCGCAATTTTCAAGTAGAAAATTTGAGAGTGAATATTAATTAAATATTCAAGAATGGAATCACCTTTAGTTATTAATGCAAACACGGTGGAATTTGTTTAAAAAGCATCAAACAACGAAGCATCCTCGGGAAGCCAGCGGCAGATATTCGGGGCGAGACGAAGTGAACCAATCGACAAAATCGGCGCAACGAAAGTTGACGTCATGGCAGTTTAGCCGGTCGGTTTCGTCTCGACCCGATTAACTGCCGCAGTTTTCCCGAGGATGACAACGAAGTTGAACAAGTATTAAAAAAGAAAAGAAGAAAACAAGTTTCCTAGGTTAGGTTTTGCTTTGGAAGTCCAGATGAGAAAAAATATATCGAAATATATATTTGGTAATAAAATGTAGAAGTTTTGGAATAAAAGATGGTTACAAATAAAATTTCCTGGGTTTAGTTTTGTTTTGGAAGTGAAGGACAAACAACTGGCCTAAGAAATACGAAAATCGCATCATAAAACTGTAGATGTTGACTTAAGCGGTTTTCGAGGTTCAATTTAAAGTTTTAGGAGACAAAATGACAATTGGCTTGCAAAGTCAAAATCGAATTACATATTTGGATGCGAAAGCGAACGGTCGATTTATATCGGCTAGAATTGCATAAAGCCTACTCTTAAATTAGTTATTTTAATCAGCGAAGTTTTATACTTGTCAACAAAACTATTTGCGTGTAAGAATCGAAGAATATTTCGAACTATCCAAGTATTTTGCGCGCAATTTTTAAGTGGAGAATTTGAGAATAAATGTTAAATATTCAATATTGGAATCGCCTTATTAATGCAAACACGATGGAATTTGTTTGAAAAGCATCAAACAACGAAGCATCCTCGGGAAGCCAGCGGCAGTTAATCGGGCGAGACGAAGTGAACCGACCGGCAAAATCGCGACCAAAGTGCCGATTAAGCCGGTCGGGTTATTTCGTCTCGCCTCGATTAACTGCCGCTGTGTTCCCGAGGATGACAACGAAGTTGAACAAGTACTAGAAAACAAATCAAGAAAATAATAATTTCTTAGGTTTAGCTTAGTTTTGGACGTTCTGATAAACAACTGAAAAAATTGAAAAATATATTTGGTTGTAAAATATAGAATTTTATGAAGTTAAACATGAAGTTTTGGAACACAATGATAGACATCTGGCCTACGAAATAAAAATCGAATATTATTTGGTTACAAATAATATTTCCTGGGTTTAGTTTTGTTTTGGAAGTGAAGAACAAATAATTGACCCAGGAAACAGGAAAATCTAATCATAAAATAGATGTTGACTAAAGGTTCAATATTAAGTTTTGGAAGACAAAATGAACAATTGGCTTGTGAAGTCACAATCGAATTAGATATTTGGCCATGACAAAATAAAGCCTTCGAGGTTTATTTTAAAGTTTTGGAAATCAAGATAGACAATTGGCCTACTTATCGTAATTTGAATATGGAAAATGGAAATATTTGTTAATAAGATTAAATTTCCGAATGAAGCCTCCTTTGCAGGCGTTACTTGGGTCGTCGCGCAACACTCCTAGGAGAAGCATTGCGTGACAGCTCAAGTAACGCCTACGCAGGAGACTTCTTGATAAAATAAACGTAAATTGTAATTTCTAATAATTGTTATTCCCTTTGAAATTTTGCACAAGATGATAATCAATTTGGTTTGATGACTTAGACTTATGTTTATTTGATGCTGGATTTGTTTATAAGCTATAGAAAACTAACGGGAAATTTATATTTAAGTTGTAAGAAAGAAAATCCCTAAACAGGTATCAGCTCGTTCAGAAGAATCCCAGATGACTATCAGCTCAATCTAGTGTCGCTTGTAAAATTCCAGTCAAGCCAGATAAGTGGCATTCCTTGTTCTAAACTAACCCCAACATCTAGGAAATGTACCACCCATGACCTGCACTAAAGCACCACTGTATTACGTCCTTCGCAGCGGAGGATTTCCAGATACATTGATTGAAGACAAACATCGTTGAAAGCCAATTGGAATAAAGGCGTGGTATTCTGACGTAGTTAAGTAAAGCCGAGAAGACATGAAAAGCAAACTCTCACCTCCCCTCACGATGCCTCTTCCACTTGAGAGCAAACGACCAAATCATCAAAGTGTCCAAGTGCCTTCATCAAATATGAACGGAACAGATAAACTCGCCAGGATTTCTCAGTTGGAATATTGCAGAGGAACATCAGAAACACTAACCTCAGAGCAAGAGTTTCCACAACCCTGCAGGGACGTTGATCGGCTAGATGAAAATGCGACCATTTGAAATGTGTGTGGCTGTGTGGGCCATCTCAGCTCTGAAAACAATCTAAAATATACTAAATTAAGTTGAAAATATACAATCTACATCAAGAAAATAAACAAGCTCATTAGCGCAGTAAGTACGGAAAATCTATCCCTAAAAGCCTACCCCACTTAACTGAGACAAAACTTATGTCCCTGGATTCGCTTATTAGTAGCCCTTAAATGCTGATAAATATTGAGCAGTAAAATACTTTAACCTACTTAACTATGTTTTGAAGCAATTTCTTGAGAAACAGCATTGTAAAAGAAATTTCTTTATAAAATAAGTGCATATGATGCGTCATTGAAAGGGCAATGCCTAGAATTCCCCAAGTTAATTGGATTTTCACTGAAAAATGCTACCTTGATATTCTAATAAAAGAAACTCTTTAGTTTCCTGAGTTGGCATGGCCCACTAGATTCAATCGGGTGCCTATTCTTTAAACACTAGATTGCTCTGTCTTTTCCAAGAACGATGTCAACGTAAATGCTTGCATGTAAATATATACATATATTAACATTTTGCCCATTTAAAACTGGCTTAATTAGGAATTGCTAACTTTTGTGCTAATGAGCTTGTTGTGGCATCTTTAAACAAAGGAGGCAAAACAAGTAACAAAATATCCTATGTTCAGAATTGTCATTTTGAATTTGTCATTCGATAGTGTAAGAAGTGATAAGTTTTGTACTAAAGCAAATAAATTTGTCAAAATTCTAAAAATTGGTATTTAATTAATTGTTTATCAATAAGAAAATTGATTAAGCTTGAATAATTTGAAGCTGAGTAAATGTAGTTTAAGGAAGCCTCCTTTGTTAAAAGGTGAGAAAAATAGTATTGTAGTCTTAAGTACCGCCATGCTTTTGATGTAATCTAAAAGAATCCCTTAAAATTTGTAACGAAATTTTGTTATATGACCCCGCGTTAGATAGTTGTACTGGTAATTAGTGAGAGTTGAATTGGCCAGCAAGGATAATTGTAAAGGTTTAACTCATGAAGTAAAGATCTAGGGCATGGTGGACAGTGAGACTACTTATAAAATAAACTTTAAAAAAAAAACATTTTTCTGGAATATGGGCTTCCTATTGAGCAGTCTCCAAAAGCAAGGTAATTTTAAAAACACAAAAAAGGTTACACTCAGTGGTTTCTTAAATCTAAATCAGCAAAAATCGATGCTGATTTTAAGCGACCCAAAAAAATCTAATGAAGGAGGAAGAAAAGTTAAATGATGGGAAAATGCATAAACAAAAGTTTGCAAGGGAAAATAAATGAGCTTATCGCTTTCATTTTCTCTTGCAAACTTTTATTCACACACTTCCTATCATCTCCCCTTCTGTTCACTCCCATTATGTGCTCTGGAATGTCAATCTCTAAGGACAATGCAAATTGCGACAAAATAATATGATTGCATCAATGTAAATGTTGCAATATAATTTGAAACTGCTCAATAGGAATCTTGAACTAAGTTTTCATAAGCAAGTATGTGGCTTCAGTAACATCACATTTCTCTTAATCTATATATTGTTTTGGATTTGAAATAAATCTTACGAACTTCGAAAGCAGAAAACAGTTTAACAGTGTACAGCAAAATACCTGTATGCATGAAAAAATGTAATGAATTTTTAAATTTCAAAATAAACAAAATATCTATTTTTGATATTTCCAAACAGTTGAGAATTTTTATACAATTTTTAGTCTTTTTCTAAATGAAACTGAACTCTTTTTTAAATAAAATTTGAGTGAGTGTAATGTGTATACTAAAATGTTTGGGTAATCATGAAAGGAAATTCAAATCTGAAATGCTTGTTGTAATTGAAGTGTCCAGTCAGTTAATCAGAATTGTTTTTATGGTGAGGTTTCTTATCAACAAAGTAATCCTTGAAATTGTCTTAAAAATTGTTAGTTTCACTAAGTGAACAAAGTTTAATATAATCACATGAAAAAGCTATATTTTGGCTTCAAAGTTGATTGATTAATTGAACGATTGATTGATTGATTGATTGATTAATCAATTGAATGACTGATTTGTTAATTGGATGGATGATTGTGATATCATCATATGAAAAAGATATATTTTGGCTTCAAAGTTGATTGATTGATTGAATGATTAATTAATTGAATGACTGATTTGTTAAATTATTGAATGGATGATTGTGATATCATCATATGGAAAAAGATATATTTTGGCTTCAAAGTAGACAAGTTTTGGAAAACATGTGCCTGACAAAAAACATAGAGAGGAATTTGTACTAAACAAGCCACTTATTTGCACATGAATGGCACACACACCACACACTGGCCACTGCAATACTCTGTTTATGCCAGTAGTTACATGTACATCATTCAAAGTAATGAAATTTTAAGGACATTCTTGCTCCTTAGTCCTTAATAATTGATTGATTACTGATTGATTGATTGATTAATTGATTGATTGATTGATTGACTGATTGAATGAATGATTGATTGATTGATTGGTTGGCTGACTGATTGTTGATTTAATGATTTATTGATTAAACGATTGAATTGCTACTTGTTTGTTTTATTGATCGTTTGTTTTATTGATTGATTGATTGATTGATTGATTGATTGATTGAATGATTGATTTGTTAACTGATTGATAAATTGATTGATTGCTTCATTTAATGACTGACTGATTGATTGATTGAATGGCTAATTTTCTGATTGATTAATTGATCTGTCTAATTTTGTGCACATGTAACTAGGTAATAAACACTAAATATTAGCACTACATTGTAAAACAAATGTTTACCATGAGTAATGAACAGAATTGTTTGGTCTATTAAATTAGATGCAAAGCAGCAGCATCGTCAATGTGTTAATAATAGTTTTGTTGCTAAATTAGTCAAAATAAAGAAATACAAAATAATTTCATACTTCACTTCATGGTAAACATTTGACAGTGATCATAAATTTTGGTACAAAAATTACCTTAACATATAGCAAATAATTAGTTGTTAATTATCCATCATCGATGCTCTTTCCTTGCTCCTTGGTCTTTCATCTTTGGTCCTCTGTCCTCTGACTCCTCTGTCCATGGTCCACTTCTGTCATTTTGGGTCCTCTGTCCTGGGCCGTCCATCCTGGGTACCATGCTCTTTGTCTCTCGAAATTGCCTACAAAATCATATTATAAGATAATATTTGACAAGTTAGTATTTTGTAGCTGGGCCTAACCATGGAAATATACTCTGCGTAAAAACATAACAAATTCTGTAAATACCTTCCTCTTAAATGACCAGCCTATATTTAAGGAGGGGGTGAAGGGGGGGGGGGACTAATGTTGTGAAGAATTGGACTAAAAAATTGTGACTCTTCCCCAAATTGCAGTCCAGAAAATTGTGACCCTCCCTTATAGGAATCTAAAAAATTGTGGCCTTCCCCTTTGGTGCTCAAGGTGCTTCTTGCATTCTGGAAACTATTATATGTAGTTCATATTATTTCGTTTGTTTTCTATGTTTATGCTTTTGGTGATCTCAGCCCCAGAGCTCTCTAGTCGAATTGGTATTAGGGTGAGCCCTTAGATCTGTTTTCTGCAATTCTGAGCAACAGTATGGCCCTTTCCAAACAGCTATTTAATAATAATAATAATCCTCATCGCGCCTAAGAGGCACATAAGGCTGCGACCAGAGATTTCCATTGCTCCCTTTCCATGGCTGCCTTCTCAAGTTCTTTCCACGTCTTCCCAGCTGTTTTCATTTCTGCCTCGATCGTCCTCCTCCAAGTCTCTCGTGGACGTCCTCTCTTCCTTTTTCCACTATCCGGTGTCCACCTTAATGCTGTTCGTGTTATGCTATCTCGGTCTTTCCTGCTAACATGCCCAAGCCATCTCCATCTTCTTTGCTTTACTACCGTGGTGATGTCCCGTTGTCCTGTCCTTTGATAGAGTTCCTTGTTTGTGATCTTCTGGGGCCAGTATATCCTGCATATCTTTCTCAGGCATGAAGTGTGGGAACCTGACAGCCTCTGGCTGTCTCTTTGGGTAACCCTCCAGCATTCTGCACCATACAGTAGTACTGACAAGACACTGCTGTTATAGATCTTTATCTTGGTTTTTTCACTGATGTTTGGTGACCTCCATACTTTATTCAGTTGGACAAATGATGATTTGGCCTTCTGGAGACGGTTGGTGATGTCTTTGACCGTGGCATTGCTTTTGCTCATGACACTCCAATTCCACTGGTAATGGTGTATCTGTAAGCTGCATTGTCTTGGTCTTCTTCCTGCTGATGTTCAGGCCCAGTTGTTTGGCAGTTACCGAGAGGTCTGATGTTTTTCGCTGTAATTGATCTCTAGTAGAAGACACAAGTGCCAGATCGTCAGCGAAGTCTAGATCTTCCAGTAAAGACGTCAGTGTCCATCTGATGCCACGTCTTTTGTTGCCTATTGTCTTATGCATTATCCAGTCAATGGCTACTAAAAATAACATAGGAGACAGGACGCAACCTTGGCGCACCCCACTCCTGACACTGAACCAGTCTGTTACCTTCTTCTTATGGATAACACTGCAAGTGAAGTTGTTGTAGAAAAGTTTGATGATGCTGACAATCTTCTCTGGGCACCCATAGGCTAGCAGGATATTCCATAAGGTGTCTCTATGGATGCTGTCAAAGGCCTTTTCCAGATCTATGAAATTCACGTGTACCTTGGTGTTCCACTCGATACACTGCTCAAAGATATTCCGGAGCGTGAAAATGTGGTCTATGCACCCCACTCCTGGTCTAAAGCCTGCCTGCTCTTTTCTTAAGATGGTGTCGATGGCATCACTGAGTCTCATATGAATGATCTTACAGAAGATCTTGCTTGGTACCGAGAGGAGTGTTACTCCTCGCCAGTTCGTGCATTGTGTCCTATCCCCCTTCTTGGGGAGTTTAACGATCAGTCCCCTGCACCAGTCTTCAGGTATGGTCTCGGCATTCCAGATTTTATGGAATAAGTCATATAACCAATCTGTTGCAAAGCGGATGTCAGTTTTCAGTACTTCTGCTGTGATGTTGTCTATTCCAGGTGCCTTATTGTTCTTCAGACTCTTAATTGCTTTTAAAATCTCATTCTTTGTTGGTGGAGAGCAGTCGATGTTCAACTTGTCTCCTAAGCGCTGTGCTATACAAGCCCGCTCTGCTGGATCTGACCTGTTAAGGACCTCTCTAAAGTGCTCTGCCCATCTTTGTAGCTGTTTATCCTCGATTGTGATTCTCTTCCCATCCTTGTCTTTCACAGCATCGCATTCTCCCTGGAATTTTCCAGAGAGCTCCCTTGTTATCCTATACAACTCACTTTGTTCCCCTCTACTTGAAGCTTCTTCAGCTTGGGAGGCTAAGTTCTCATAGTGCCTTCTCTTGTCCTTTCGTAAATTCTTTCTAACCTTTCTATTGGCCAATGAGTACTCTATTGAAAGTTTCTCTCTTAGTCTCTGTGATCTTGTAGCCCCTTTCTTTTCCTTGATCTCTCTACGCTTGTCGATTAGGGACCAAGTCTCAGCCCTTATCCAGTTCTTATCTCTTTTCCTTTTCTTCCCTAGCACACATTCACAAGCGTGTAGATAACTCTCCTTTGCTATCCTCCATGTTGATTCTGCATCCCTTTCTGCCTCCTCATCAACATTACTTAGAGCCTCATATTTATTTTTTACAGCTATAGAGAAATTCTTGCTGACCTCTGGGTTTCTCAGCCTGGCAATGTTGTATCTTTGCCCCTTCTCTTCCATCTTGGTGGGGTTTCTTCTTAGCTGTAGTTTGACGGTTGCTAGAAGAAGATGGTGGTCGCTTCCAACATCAGCGCCCCTCTTTACGGTGACGTTATGAAGAGAGTGCTTCCAGCGACCATTGATCAAGATATGATCTATTTGGTTCTTGAAATTCCCATCTGGGGAGATCCATGTTAGCTTATGGATCTCTTTGTGTTCAAAGATGGTACCCCCAATCACAAGGTCATTTAAGCCACAGATATCAGCTAACCTCTCTCCGTTCTCATTCATATCACCACATCCCTTTTCCCCCATGATCTTTTCCCTTCCTTCGTTGGAACATCCTACTTTGGCATTCAGATCACCAATCACTAGCAGAACATCATGTGATGGCACATTATCTATTGCTTTTTGCAGTTGTTGGTAAAACGTGTCTTTTGTCTCCTGCTCAGCATCGTTGGTTGGGGCGTAGCATTGTATAACAGATAGCTTTGTGTACCTGGATTTAAATCTGGCTACCATCAGTCTCTCGTTTATCGGTGTCCACTCTATCATGCTCCTCTTTGCTGCTTTTGACATCATAATCGCTACTCCTTGTCTATGGTCATTATCCTTCCTCCCTGAAATGCATCAACAACTGCGTTCAAAGTAGTTACAGTAATTTATACCAATGAAAAACACCCATGATCAAAGGTGCAAAGCCTTTCTTATTACTCTGCAAGTGAAATGAGTGGCAACAGAAGGACAAGAAACTATCTATAATTACATGCTTACTAGTTAATTGGGCACTAGTGGCAAAATGTATATAGAAATCAGGCCTTTCTATTACACAAACATGTGCAGCACTCAGATTACACCCATTTATGCACATGTATGTAGTACATGTAGCTGTAGCTGCTGCAATTTGCAAGTGGTACTGTATACTATATATATCTCTGTAATTGTTTATCATGTATGGCAGCAAACATAATTATAGAAATAAACACACCTTGTCCATCTTAAGCCTGGTTTGGTCTATCTTGGATAATGTTCTCTTTCTGGAGTGGATGCTTCTGTGCTCCTCTCATCAAAAATGAATGTCCTTAAGAAGACAAAATTAAAAGTCTTAGTCCAGTCCTTTCACCACATTTATTGCATGTACATTGCATATAGGAGTGGCCTAGCTAATGGCTTGTGTATTATACTCTGGAGCATACTGGATGATGGGAGGCGTGGTGGCCTAATGGTTACTGCGCTGGACGAAGGATTGAACAGTTCAGGTTCAAGCCCTGGCCGGGGTCACTGTGTTGTGTTCTTTGGCAGGGCACTTTACTCTCATCATGCCCTTCTCCACCCAGATTTATAAATGGGTACTGGCAAAATAATGCAGGGTGTAACCCTGCAATGGACTAGCATCCCATCAAGGGGAGTGGGGGTAAAAATACTCCTAGTTGCTTAATGCAACAGAAACCAGGATAAGCTCTGGCAAGTATCCCAATGGGCCACTTGGGTTGAGGCTTTAAATACCTTTTCTTTACCATTATTAGTCATTGCCTGTTTGGCAAGTTAGTGGACAGGACATTACACTTTGACTCACAGTCCCTCCCTTAACAACAATGGAAATGTAGTATCCCACCGGCTGAGGTGTGGAGAGGGTAGAAATATTCCCTCAGGGGTCAGGGGAGGGGGTGGAAACAAATTGCTCTTGCTAGCAGTCAGTACAATCTATTGGATTTTATCAGAAACCCATAAGGGTTGAAACGTGTAACTCCCTATGATTCCTATTGTACAAAGTGTTTGCACATTCGTTCCATTAAGTACCAAAATTTTAAATTCTGTACAACTGAAAATTACATCAATTTGATTGCACAGTTTCAGAAATTTAAAGTGGTAATTTAAGATGATAAAAATATTTGCAAATCACAACAGCATAAAACAGCACGAAATCCCTAATCAATCTACAGAATTTCTTAACTATTACTATTAAGATTGAGCAAAGAATTTTTCGAAAAGCGACAAAATATCAAAATAGAATTCGACAAGCAAGCATGTTCAAATTTTGCACATAACTTAAAGCCCACTTAAATAAGCTGAAGAATAAAAAACAATCGAAAGAAACAGGCTTTGTTTCAGGTTAAATTTCCTGTAAGCTTAATAAGAATGTTTCGAATAGCAGTTAAAATAATATCAAAATGGAATTCTACATTGCAAGCGTGTTCAAGTTTGCATAGAAGCTTAACTTAAATATTTACAGTATTCACGTTAAAGCAAAAGTTTCAATTGATTTTAGCAGATGGCTTTTGCCATCAAATTTTTCACTTGGTAGCTTACCAATCCTTCCAAAAATTTCATGCAAATTGGTAGCAATACTGAAGTCTCAAAAAGCTGGATAAGTCCGTAAATAAGTCTGTCAATTGCATACAAAATATGTTCCTATGCGCCAAAGCGCAAGACAAATGGCTTTGTTGCCGTCACAAATCTTTCACCAGCAAGGTTTTAGCTCCCTGTAATTCACAATCTTCCACTTTGGAGCCACCTGGATATTGACTGGTGTTTCTTCTTTACAAAAACAACATGGCCATTGACGATAGTTGAAATCGGTCTGAACTCGAGGAAAAGATGACTGCCGAGGAACCACATTGAGGTCCATTGAAATTGAATTGATTAATCACAATGATAAATCGATTGCATTATTCGTGAACTTATTGGCTCCCGAAGATTCTATTGTTACATTACAACATGATCGCATAGTAGATACCGGTATCTAAGATACAGCATCAACAAAAATGTTGTTGCATGCACCATTACGTGTCTAAAGTATTCGCGTACAAACATTTTGTGTTTCCGAATATGGTACATGTACTTGGCAAAACTGAATATTCAAACGCTGTGAGCTCGCGTTATACGTTTCAACTCCTTATAAGTTTCTGATTTTATACAATAACTGAGTAACTATGCACACTGATGCCTGCCATCTATTAGAGTATAGGCACACAGATGATGGCATTCAGTTCATAGTCCAAGTCAGTCTTATCGGCAAACTTTTTCAAACCTTGTGGCCAAATGACAAGACAAAGTTTAACTTAACTATATATCTACATCAAGGAACAATCCAAGGCTGCAGCCTAAGGAAATTTCTAAGGAGCCCTTCAGGCTCCTAACATCAAAAGTTAGGAGCCCAAGCCTAAAAGTTGCCATGGTCGATCAAGGGGGAGGGGGTGGGGTAGTAGTAATAATACCATTCATTCTTCACTTCCATATTTGGGAGTCGGTCCCAGTCCTAAACATTTGAAAATAAATGGTTTTCGAAGTTGCTGAATTTTTGCAAAGGCACATTACGTATTTGATACGCTAAAATTATCTCGATTGTGGAAAATGTTAGTATTTCCGTTTTGAAATGAAGCACTTATTGTTTTGAACGGGATATATCTTACGCCAGTGGAACAAAGTTACAAGGAAATGGAAGTCATTAAATGAGAATGAAAAATAGATGCTTAGGCGCCCATCCGGGCTCCTTGAACAAAAATTTAGTCGCCCACACTTGTGACTTAGGTGCCCAGGCTACCGGGCGGCCGTTAGGCAGCAGCCTTGGAGTAATAATTATTTCTTTGTGTAAAATAAATGATGACCAATTCTCAGCGTAGAATAAGAAACAATATTGTTGGTGTCACGAAAGTTTTCTTTGTCAATGAGTTGCAATCAACATTTTGCACATGTGTGAAAGACATTTACATTCCAGAGCATTGATTTTGACTGTTTCATTGATATTTACACCTCGTGATTACTTATCATTGTCTAGCTTTAAAAAACTTTGTAGATAGGTTTATTAATCAGTGTTTAATTAAAAGGAATTGAACAAAATTTTAAAAGGGTACTTATAGAGTCAATAGGGACCTTAAGATCCGAGACGCGGCGGCTGTAAGACGCTGCTGGAAGTAAATTTTCACAGAGGAGGCATGTTACGCATGCTCAGGCCGTTGTCCCGATGGCATTACGTCGTGTCCAGAACGTGAAGTTTGAGGTTTTGGCATTACGAAGAAAATGCGAGTATTTTCCTTTTCAAATTGCAAAGTAGGCGGCTTTATTTACGGGTAAATGGTTCGAAACAGTTGTTTTAGATTCTGCTGATGCATATAATTTGAAAATACAATTATTTAGCCAAGAATTATTCTTCTAATGTGAAGATATTATTCCGACTATTTTCAACAGTGTTTCAAGTAAAGAAGCCGACCGGTAGAATCATGGTGAAATCAAATCTTCTTCCATTTTTGGGGTCGTAAAGAAAGTTCCTCCATCAGAGCTCTCGAAGAAGTAAAATGCTTTCCTTTGGAGCAAGAAATATGTAAATGGTTTCAAGACTGGTACATGTAATTTACTTTCACGCTTTGAAATAAAATTATTTACAAAATTTCAATCGAGTGCATCGTATGCAGTGTTTACTGATTCTGTTATGCATGAATTAGTTTAGAATACTGCAATACACATAATTTTTTATAGTTCCTAAACAAAAGGTGTGTATTTATTTGTTTAAAACGAGTCTTGAATCATCTACATTGTCTTGTTTTCGCATCAAGCATCTTAATGATAGCTTTATCTCGGTCAGAATGGCATTCTCGTCCCAGGCCGGTTACCTGTCACCGCGTTCCAAAAGCTGTCGCATCTCTGATCTTAAGGTCCCTAATTGTTTAATCTCCAATTTTGTTTATATTCAGTGGAGATTTACAGCAGATTTTACAACTACTGTGCCAACATGATCTGTTCATTCGACTCGTTCCCTCTTTCCTATCAACACAATGATAATTTAATAAATACTTGTAACATATGAAATTACCTGTGCCAGCTGTAACCAGCATTAAGCATTGGCCTTTGTTCCGCTTCTGACTTCATCAGCTTTGACCACAAAATGCATCACTGATACTCAAGATCTGCAGGAGGAAAAGATCTTTCCAATTATACCCCGATGATGTAGCCTGAAACATGAACAAAAATGCACAGAAATAGGAGTGAAAAACTCCAAGGAAAATTTATGTCAATCACCCCTGGCTACTCCGTGCCAGTACAAATTTTGTTTATGGATTATGCTTACTTGACAATTCTTAAACTGAAAGCAAGCCCAGTAGAAGGCCAATAACTGCAGCAAAAAGATTAGAAAGGAAGAAAATTAAACGGAAAAGTGAAAAAATCAATAAATAAAAACGAAAAGCCTTATTAAGTGGTAGGGCACTTTCTGACCCAAAAATTGATCACACATGTAACTGATCTCCAAATTTTGACTTTTGCACATGCCTGCATAAAAATGTCATAACATGTGATGCTAGTGGAAAGCAAGACATGCCATCATGTTGCAAATTCCATTTTGAGTAGACTGGAGCTAATTTAGCTCATAACTGAGCAGAAAATGTGAAAAATGTCCAAAAAAATGTAATTTTTTTCACAAATCTCCAGGTGTCAATAGATCAAAACAAATTAAATTACAGCGAGGAGGTACACCTCCCCCCCCCCCCCTCCCCTCTAAGGTTGGGGGTTGGGTTGGGGGAGGAGGGGCTCACAATAATTGCATATTATGCCCAGCCACTACAAGACAACTATTCTATTAAATAGTGGCTACGTGGCTGCGAAGATGTCTGTAATAAAGCAGTGGCTACTTGGCTATGGCTACGCGGCTAGGCGACTTAATAATTTTATTGTACTCACCAATTCGCAGCAAATTCGTTGCTCGGTCGCTGCAAATGCTTCAAACCTCATGCTATACACCAACCAATGCTTGAAATGCTTGCATTTCTCATCCAGCTAAACGATTTCAGGCGTTAAAAACTCGCCAAAGAACTGCATAACTTCGAAACCGTACATTCTTCATAGATCCACAGTCCACAGACAGTCCACAGACAAAATGTTATCCGCCATCTTTCCGAAGCTCGGCGCCAGATTTCATACGGTCCACGCGGTCATAATCTGGAAGTTCCCGTATGAAATGCCAACTCCCCCACCCTCACCCCCCGCATATAAGCCCTCCCCAAACTGATAAGCAGGAAACTGTTGAAGAGGTCCCTATATTGTGCTATGGTGCTGCTAACAAAGTCAACAAAGTGGTCGAATTATGCTGTTACTCAGTGGCTCTTTCTGGTCTTTGTGATTAGTTATTGTCGACATGACCGCGAATAAAAGAAATATATTGAAATCTATGACGGTTTTGAATAAAGCTCTAAAAAGTTACATTTGGGCGATTTGAAGAGGCCTTTTAGTCTTTTTACTAAATTACTTTCGGGCCTGTGATAAGACTAAAATCCCTCTTCCGAATGGACAGCTCCAGTCAATCACTCACATTTAACTTCCAATGAACTGCATCTGTCCGGTATATCGGTTACCTGAAAGATTATTATTTTTAGTAAAGAATGCATTGTTGTTCGATGTGCTTCCGCATATCGTATAACCACGCGAAGGAGCCGTTCGTGACGACCTTACTTACCAACGTACGCAGAAAAATTTTTTCAACTTAAAAGGTATCAAGTTGTGCAGGTGGTGCCAAACGGGAGAAAGGCTTTACTACAGTGTTGTGGGAGAAAAAACATTGCTTTACTGTTGACGCAGTCAGTAGGGTCAGCAAATCTTTTGGCACCGAAGACAGAATATCGGTTTCTTTGGATATGACGTAAAGCGGTTGGAAGTCACCAGACAACGTACCGAGGATCAGAGCCAAATAAGTTGAACTCAAGTTTCGATCAGAGCCGCATGTTGTTTGTTTGTTAGATAGTTTCCGAAACATTGCATACATAAATCACGGAAAAGTACTTCTGTGGACGCCCGAACTGACTCTTATTAGATGCCCTTCGCGTGATGACGTTTACGACTGCAATTTAAAGCACGTCTGAGTCGGCCATTTTGCTTCACGACTGGATCTGTAAACGGGTCATCGCTTGTTGCGCTGCTTCAATAATTTGCCTCGATTTACCATAATTTGATATCACATCGACATGGCCGCCTTTGAAGTGCTGCTGGTGTTTTTAGCGATGTTACTGACTATAGTGACCGAGCGACCAGAGCATTTGTCGACTAGAGGCCGATTGTGTCTGTGCTCTGGCCGTGTGCTTCGATTGTCACCGGATAGCAAGGTGAGAGATATTTTTCTCCTAATATACGAATCATTAAATAACAACTTTCAAGCGAAAATAAGACTGAGTTTGCCAAAGCTAGACACTATTGCACAAACGGGCGCTTCTTTTTCCGCGAAAATGACGCCATTTCCGGTCCATTTATTAGAAAACTGCAGGTCGGTGCAAAGTTACAAGCTGGCAGCAAAGTATCTTTTCCCACGCAAAGTAGTTTCACGAAAATGCTTCCGTGAACACAGGATAAAGCAAAAAGACTTGAAATTATATTGCAAAACGAAGACCGAAACTTGAGTCCCTCGCGGAAACAGTTTGTAATGGGTTAGCAACCGACTGTTTATCAGGGGAAAGGCTCACGTTTCGATTTCGAAAAAGCTTTTCTGTTCTTGAGGTATAACTAAACAACCCTCGCCAACCTAAGCTTAGCTATTCCGCCATTGGTGCTGCATTCATTGCGCGTCGTAGGCACTAGTGCATCCGATCACCGTTCGCGAATTCACGCGTGATGCACACGCAGCCTTGTTGTATTTCGAAAATTTTCGAAACGAAGATGGCCAATAAAACTTATTGAGAACGATAATAAGCAAGTTCAAGTTATGTTTCCATCGATTTAAGGTGCAGTAAGTTAATTTTAAACAGTAATCCTGTAGGCTGAGCTGTGTGATGTATCAGGTCTCCCTAATCCGCGTTAGCTACACGCAGAACGCGTTTAGACACTTCAAAGAATTCACTAAAAACACTAGTTTGCTTTAAGAAGAAAAAAATATTTCTATTCAACAAAGATTTTTCCAAAAGTGTTAACTTAAAAGAGCTCACTTCCCACACAAATATTTAAGGTGTAGAAAGAGACTGGTTTCACGGCACGTATAACAAGTTCTGGGATCAAAGGGTCGTCACTGTTTATGACATCCGCTATCTTCGTATATCTTGAGGAGAGAAGACAGGGCATACGTTATCTACCGCACGGAATCTTATCAAGTCTATCAAGATATTGTATTTGTGACCAAACTATCTGTTTGCTCAATACCTTTTTTATGCAAGGGAACTCGCCAGTGATGTATATGCAGAAATTGCATTATTGTGCGTTTTCTTGAGAGTATTAATAGCGATGATTTAACTGTCTCTTCATCGATTTTAAGTTGACGAACATCATCTCAAGTGTCATGGCTGAATCGAGGTCGCGTAAATGAAACAATAAACAAAGAATTTATCTGACCCCACAGGAAATGAACTCAATTTTTCTGCTTTCCATATAAAAATGTGCATTGCGTTACCCGTCTAATGTCCACCGAGTGGTTCGTACCGTGTTTTTATACCATGCCATAGAAAATACAGCCAATCAGAATAGAGGAAAGCCGTTGTATATTCGACGGTATTCAACCCAACCTTTCCATCGTGCGCTGCGGTCTTATTCTCGACAAAATCTAGTCAGCGTATTTTCTATGGCATGGTATAAAATAGTTACACAACACTTTCTCGTGGTATACTATGGAATATCCCACTTGTCACTTGTATTTTCTTCGTATACACACTCGCCTAAAGGCTCGTGTGTATACCGAGAGAATACAAGTGACTCGTGGGATATTCCATATTAATATACAATCTTCGTTCACTGTCCAAAATCCACGCACGCAATTGGATAAAATCGAGCACGTGATTTTACTTTACCTGACGTCAGCAAACTCGGACAGTGCGTTATTAGCAATAACGTATAAAAATCGTGCATTATTGACAATGGCTGACTTTTTTGTGAACGTTTTCAGCTTATGAACAATTTCGTGAAAGATTTTAAGCCTCATTTATATTTAATTATGTAAAGCTTTTTGTGATTTCGATATTCTTAAACTACGCCAGTATAATTTTGTACTACTCAGATACAACCGAATTCTTATTTATTAAAATTCTTGATCAAAGTTCGCGAAATTGTGTATTGCGTGCAGTGTACTCAGATTGTATATTAAAAGGGTTAGAGGCTGTTAGTTCGTGTTTTGTTTACAAATACACGCACTTGCTGACCGCACAATGAACTCGAAATTTTCAATACTGCACTCGGCTACGCCTCGTGCAGTATTGAAAATTTCTCGTTCATTGTGCGGCCAGCGCGTGCGTGTATTTGTAAACAAAACACTCACAACAGTCTCTAACCCATAAGTATACCACTCGAAAGCGTTGCATAACTAGTATACATTAAATTGGTGTGACTTTGTACCGGAACGAGAAATTCGACCTGTTACAGCTACCCGGTTAGCCTGTGATGAAGGCAATTTACGAATTTTTTTTTTTCTCCTGGTGTTGTGGTTACGAATGCCGATATATACACCTTATGGTTTAGTATATAATACGCGCGGATATTTTGTGAGTTGCGTAGTATTTTCGGGGCTCGGAAAAATACGAGCAATGAGCAAAATGTCCGCTAGTATTATATGTTAAACCATCGAATAAGGGATTTATTATTCCACTAAAACATAAAGCTTAGTTCGGCAATTTTGTCGCACCTCTTTCAGTCCGTATTTTTTCCCTGTTCTACAGTGTAATAACGTGGCATATTTTGCGCGTTCTTTTGCCCTAATATGGTAAAATGGCGCAATGAAGTTACATTCCGGACGACGTACTTGGAAGGAAATGGCGAAGGTTGAGCACCAGTCGAAACCAATCCTTGTTTACTAACTTTAGGTTTCTTTTCACTTCTCTGATGATTTTCTACCTTATAAAATTATTTTGAGGTTTCCCTTCAATTAAATAGCTATTCTGTCCATCACAAAATTAGCTTAAAATACGTCGCTGCACTGTCAGAACATCACTTCGTCGAAGCCAGGTTTGCAATGGTCGCGGTTTACTTCACTCCCAAGCTAGCGGTTTTTCGGTGATGCATCCACACGTACAATTTCAGAAATTACTTAGATACCGCTCACAATAGAACCACTAAGTTTTGCAATTGCAAGATTTTATTTTTTTTGAATCTGAATTTCTTTGAATTATGTGACATGCTCCTTTCCACTGACGTTATCACTGGTTTTAGTGATTTTCTATTGACTAACTAATTGTTTGTTTGTTTGTATTTTTCAGGCATCTCCTTCAGTCTCTTGTAAAGACAAATGTACTAATGAAAGCAATGCAGGTAACAGCTGATCCCTACCAACTTTTCAATAACATCGTGCGCTTTCCTTTTTATTTCTATCGCAAAGAAAAATCTAAGATATGAGACACGTGGGTTTGTTTGTCAATTGCTGGTTTCATTTTCATTCGTTTCAAAATCTGTCTCTAGCTTATAGACTTAATACTTTCGGGACTGAAGACCTTTATGAAACTACTGTGCTTCCTGACCATTTAATTTCTTAATGGCTTGAATACCATTTCTTGAAAACACTTTTGGTTCAAAGGCCTTGAAAGACATTTTCCAAAATTCTCAATTCTGCTTTTTTTCCGAATATACAAAATGTCATTCCGTCCTCCATATGTATACTTACTTGTATACTACTTCATGTAATCGTCCTTCTTCCCGTTTTTTTGCACTTAGCTTAGTAACCAAACCTTGAAATGCTATGTTTAATTCACCGAAGTGGAGGTGGCAACTTTCGTTACAACGGACACACGCGCGCGGGACTTCGTTCAGTATCCGTATTAGCGACCTCTTAGCGGGGTGTGAGAAAAAAATGCCGTTAACATACGTGAAATATAGTAGACTATGAGGAGCTTATCAACAGTGGTGAAACTGCCAAGCAATCGTCGGGACTGGAGGATGAAGGCTTCATCTCTCCTAAAGAGCCTTGAAGGAAAAGGCGCAAGCTGAAGTGAAAAAGCAAAGTCTGTTGTACAGCTACTGAGGGAATTGATGCAAAAATGTATATTCCAGAAGTCTTTTTAAGCGTGTTTCTGGCAAATAACGAACAACAGACTGCAATTTTACGTTATTTTATATGAGAAGTTCATGGCGTCCGCTTTATCGAGAGTCAAAACAACAAAATTTTTCTTTTGGTACTATGAAAGTGTCCGTAATTCCGTAATAGCGGGAGTCATTTCCAGTCAAACCTCTACAGCTTTCGCGGGGCATCTGCAACCTCGTTCCCGCCACCCACGAGATGAGAAAATCCCTGGGAACGAGGTTGGGGGATCTGAATGTAGCGCGGTGTCCGCAAGGCGAGAGTTGAATAGTGTATATTTACAGCCCCTGAGTTAAATATCTACCACTAGCCACCGACACTGAGGTGAATAGTTGTTTTAGTATATACTAAAACAGTGAGATAATATCATCAAAAAGGATTATTTTAACTCATTTATTCTTGTCAACGATTACAGTTTTCGCGCGCGAGTTGCTCGGAGGTGAATAGCAAAGGATATCGTATGTTCGAGTAGCCAATCAGCACGCACCTACAACGCTATCCACTGTTTTAGTATATACTAATCACCGATGTTCACCGTATAGCGCGGCTAATATAGCGTCAATGCAAGTTTCTCAACTAATCAGAATATCTCATTCCTATATTCAAAAAATTAACTGCTCTAATACTTTCCTTCTACAGGGGTACGTCACCATCTACGCCCGCGTCGAGATCTAGAAGATGTTCTCTCAGAGGCAGAAAGTAAGAGTTGTAAAAAATTAGCGACACTAAGCAAGGCTTATGATATTGTCAATTAAACTTGTCGGAATCCTTATGCGATATATGGCGAGATTGAGAAAATTGAGGAGAAGTACAGTTGACTGATCCCGATAACTCAAACCTTCAAGGGAAATCGAAAAAGGTTCGAGCTATGGAGGATTCGAGTTATCGAGGGTAAAATTAGTATGAAAATGAACTGGAGGGGAATCGAAAAAAGTTCGAGGTATCGGGAGATTCGAGTTATTGAGGGCTCGAGTTATCGAGATTCAACTGTAAAATGCATACAGCGCCAACAAACACGACACACGGACTAGTCATGGTTTGAAACACGGCACACATTTTCATAAGAGACGGTTATAAAATGCGAAAAATTTAAAACTTTAACAAGCTAAACAATTTTAAAAGGTAACAAGCTAAACAACAATTAACAACTGTAATGACAAGTGGGCAGAGTTAATAAAGCCACAGCTTTCACTGCGAACGTGGTAGAATTTAAATCCCTTATTAGCAATGTTTCTTCTATTTTACAATGTATCTTCCCAAACAGAAATGTTCAAGGAACAAGAGTGTTTAAGGCGAGATCGTTTCCATCATTTATCGTTAATTATACTCAAACGAGCTTGCCAAAGCAGAAAGAACTCTGAAGAGCCATTTCGCTGTGTCGTCAGATAAGCCACGAATCACGCTTTTCACAAATCATCCAGACTTTTGACATGGTGGAGGAGGCATTTTCCCCCAGAAACTCTTGAAGTCTAGAAGCTCTGAAACACTATTTTCAGCATTTTCCATGAGGTATTTCTTCATAAATAGCGTTCTCGTTCAACTGGAGATTATTTTCCCACCTGGACGTATTTTGTTTTTAATTTTGGGTTAGAATCTAGACGAAGCAAATGCCTCGTCTTTCCTCTTGCCCTGTTGACATAGCTTCTCTTTGTTTAATATTATAACAGTTCTATGCTGTTCCTTTTCTTCGCAGAGTGTGGCTATAATAAGGAAGTTCCAGGCTGGAATGTCACAGTTAAAACAGTCACCTTTCACGAGATTAAAAACAGCTCCAATTGGTATGCAGAGGTGACCTGGAATGCCTTTACAGGTACGAGAAAAAAAAAAACTTATAGTTTGTTGCACAACCGTTAACCGTAAATCATGGAGATTTCATTGGTTTTCGTTCCGGTGAAACCCTTCATGTTGTCTGTAGTAATGGCGAATTAGCAAAAAAAAATTCTAAATCACTTTTATAGAGGTGCTGGAGCTCATGAATTGACAACTGAGTAACGGATAGATGGGCCATGCTGGAAAAAAAGAAATATTATGTTAATTCTAAAACTGGCAAAGAGCTTAAAAATTATGTAAGAGGTAATCAATTCTGGGGAAGAAATACGTTAACTTGCACAAACAGGCATCTTTGTTCCATTATCATTTCTCAGTAGCCCTGTGGTTAGACCATCCAACTAGTGTATGGAAAGTCGTGTGTTCAATTCCCATCTGTGAACTCCGAATTTTTTTCTTCTCTCTCATTCGAATGCTTTGGGGGTTTCTTTTTATTTTACAGTTAATTTCAAACCACTATGGGCTACATTTTGACATATGGATGCTAATTTGTCTTACAGAGTCCACTCAACCTTGGATTGGATATTACATGCTTTATTTCACTGGTTCTGATTCCCGTAAGGGGCTCTCATGTCGTAGGCTTCTTAAGGTAAAGACCAATCACTAAAAGGATGATGGGTAACTTGTAATAATTACCTACCAAGCCCTAATAAACTAACTTCATATAAATTGCTGCTGGGTGATTAATCTAGCTTGGAGTAAATGAAATACACACTGAAATGAAATAATTTACTGACTCAGTGAGTTAGGTATCGGAGAGTCTGTTTGAGATATCTGGAAATTTAAAATACTTGTAGTTACCTAAATGACAATCAATTTTCTCTTAGCTTTTGTGTACTTCCAACTCGTGAAATTCCTACACTTTTATGTACCTACATACCTACAACCTGAAAAAAGTACCCCTTTTGTGAAGTGGAGCCTCCCCCTATAGTCCACTGTGGGTCGTACCCCCCCCCCCCCCCGGTAGGAATAAATTGGTCAGAATTTTAATACTTTTGTTTTCTAAAGTTTGTGTTGTTAATTCAGAAAATGGAAATAGCTCGGCTAGAACACCATGATTATATAAATTCACCAAAAAGTCAATGATTTACGGTGTCTAAGCGAATGGCTCAGGGATGTTATGCGTGAGCGGTTTCAAGTATTATGTTGCTCCAACCAGGTTGCGTGACGCATTGTCTGTAGAGTGACGTCGGTCCTCTGTCTGTCACACCAGGGTTCTTAACTTTTGTAGCTTGGTGATAGAAGAGGAGAGTTGTCCAGTTCCATTTGGAATTTTGATGCCATGTCAACTCATCATTCTTCGTTAGAAGTAAACGGGAGTACAGTATTAATTAAATGCGATAAAAGTCGGACTTATAGCCCCACTCATTTATTGCAAATTTCTTTAGAAATTTATGAGATTATCTGACGTCATCAATAAAAAATCAGATCCAAGATAGTGTAGTTAATGACGTGGTGTGAAGTGATGTGACGAAATCACTCATAGATAGCCTTGTTAGTTCGTTTAGCCGGGAAGCTCAAAGTCTATCTACTAAAGGTATAAGGTACAAGGAAAACCCAAGTGGGTTCCACCAACCGCTCACAACCCCCTCCCCCCCCCCCCCCCCCCCCCCAACCTCTGCTGTAGAGCCGTCGTGGGATTATGGTGTCGTGGGTATGATTTTGGATGTAAGAACGAGGATGAATTATTGTTTTACGTACAAACAGTTCAAACTGTTTTCGTGTTCTTTTTTAGAACCAGACCAGTGTGAACATCACCTCTTCAACGGTCAAGAAGGCTATCCACTTAAATGTAAGAAGAACACAATGATTATAAGTTCGGCTTCTCCATTTTGACTATGATATTTTAAAATTATTTTTCTTTTGATTGTTATTGATGTCTCTTATACTTCTTGTCACTCATGGTTTTGCTAGTACTTCTGTCGTGTTTTAATTACCCACTGGTTGCGCATATGTTAAAAAAAGTGTCGATGCCTTTAGCACTGCTGTGCTTCCTGGGACGCTGTAAATAAACAAACATTGTAAATGGAAGAGAAAAAGATCCCAAACTGGCAGTAGGCTAACCACTTGGCTATTTACAATGCGTGAAGGAGTTGAATTCGGGACCACCGAACACAAGTCCATCTCGCGGGCCCGGGGAGGAGGATTTGAACCCGGGACCTCCGGATTACAAGTCCGTCGTCCTAAGCCAGTGGCGGATCCAGGGGGAGGGTCCGGGGGGTCCGGACCCCTCCTACCAGACCTGACGCTTGTTTGAGACTGAAATTCTTACATCGACGGGATCGTATATCACTTTTTAACTGGCTGTTTTGTTTAATGAAACGCGCATTGTATTTAGCTACTAAACTAAATTCCGGGGATATTCAAAAATGTAATTGTTTTTGGGCATCTTCCTATGATCTGTTCGCCTCTGCTCATAAAGCAGTATTTCATGCGCCAACGGTGACCGACGTTCACAGATTGAGATTGGAAATCTGTACAATCTTTGTTACGAAGCGCAAGAGGAGCATGTTCCAAGGGTGCATCCTTTACCAGTAGAATTCACTTACACGGTAAGGGACCAACGTACAACTGCGACTGGTCGGGGTGGCGGGTGGGGGAAGAATTAATCCCCCCCAAAAAAAAAGTTCAACAGTCCTTTCTGAACCAAAGTTTGGACCCCCCAATCAAAAATTCCTGGATCGGCCACTGTAAGCACTAGGCCACGCTGCATGTTTTTCGTGCCGATAGGCAACACAAGAAGTAAATGATCAAGATTAATGGAAAAATAAATTTTCCTGTGCTGCGTGGCACTTTAAAAATACAAAAAAGGTAAAAAGGTTCTCACTAAATGAGTGTTAAGTGCCTTGGAGGGCTAAGCCCGAAACTTATGGACCTATAAACGTTTTCCAAGGCACTTAACACTCATTTAGTGAGAACTTTTTTACCTTTTTAACACAAGAAGTAGGTTGTCAGGGCCTGTTACATTCAAATGTAAAGTTATAAGCTGATTAAGGTATAGTCCCGTCTAAGTCGTCCCCTTTTTAGCTAATTATGAGACCTTATACATCTAATTGATTTGTTGAACTGAACGAATGCAAAGCAATCGTTAACAGAGATACCGGAGCATCGACTTGTACGCGTTTGGTCTTGATTTTTTTTTTTGTTAAAATACATTTATACCTTACTTTGATGTCATTGTAACTAACGATATACCAACGTGATATCGTCTTGTTTCATAGGTTGTCGCTCTTCCAGTGTCCTTGAATACAAGTGAACATTTCGAACAATTGAAATTAAACAGTTACATGCCAACTACAACACCATACCCTTGTACGTAAGAATCGCTTAATGCTGAAAGTTTTAGTTCTTTTTGTGAAGGTCTTTTGTATTGATTAATATGACTGTGTATTATTTCATTGTCCATTACGTCATAGTTCATAACCTCGTTCCCAGGAGAGAGAGAGACCCTGGGAACGAGGTTGCAAAGTTCATTGCACTATATATACACTACTAGTCCACTACCTAGTCAACTTCAGCCATTTTCGTGAAAATTGTATGGTGAAGCAAAATCTTATTGCATTGCCGTAAGTTGTGTTACTGGAAGTCTGTTTAATGTAATAACTTCAGCAGTTTCAAAGTGATCTCTTTTGCTTAGGCACGCTCCGCGTAAAATATAATTCCGAATCTCTCGTATGTAAACAAAGGCGTGGCTTACTATAAGGTCATTTCCCCGAATTATAACTGAACATAGATTTTCAACCAAACTTTGCCCACTTGTTGATTACCTTAGGAAACCTAAATTTTGAAATAAGAAGGGGGGGGGGGGGGGGGGGGGGGTCAAGAAACCTTATAAGTCAAAACTAAATACCTATTTCAGTGTTTAGAGAAACACGCTTTGTAAGACCCAATGGCTGTTTGACAGTACTCTGACAAAATTCATCGCCAATAGGCCAGTTTCGTATTCTCGGTTTTGAACTGGAACTAGCGCTCAATGGAGGCTAATGCGGGGGAATATCATTAAAAACAGCTTCATTTCATTTGCATTAGAAAGGATTTACCCGCATTAACCTCAATTGCAAGCTAGTTCCAGTTCGATACCGAGAATACGAAAACGACCTATTAAAGGTCAAATGACGGAATGTATAAGTGATGGCATCAGCTTGTGTTCTAGCGATAACAGACTCAAAGGACCGGCCAAGCAACACTGAAAGTGACTGTCTGTCATCCTCTTAGTGTGAGACAAAGAAAAACGACGGGAATTGAACCCATGACCTCATGACCATGACGTGCTTATTTCCAAACAAACTTGTCACTGATCAAGCTGGTCGTTAGATAATCGTGCTGTTGTTCCTAGATTCCACGTCACAACTTAATACCATCGTTAATAAACAGGCACTCTGTGGTATCATTTCGCAAGTAAAATATGTTTTAAATATCAGTATCAATGCCAATGCAGCTGTTCCTATTATATGTAATGTAGAGACATTGGGTTCTTTTTTAGGGAGGCCACCAGAAGTTACGCTCGAGACGCTGACAGAGAGTAAGTACTTGTAGCACACCAGATAACGAACACCTTGCCACGAAGGTTTATAGTTAACTCGCGATGATGAACTGCCATTATTTATATCTTAAAACATGTTCAATATAATACAACTTCAAACGGAATATCCCATTTTCGTGGGTCGCGGGAAAATGAATAGGGTCGTTGGTACTTTTTGCGGGTCAATTTACTTAATTATCAGCGTACACTGGTCTCTTCCATGCGTTCGCTTGGCTGGAGAGCAGCCTTAGTCTTTTTATCTTTGGCACTCACCACAATTCTACCGGCGTGAAAAAAAAGTTTGTTACTCTACCTCTAATATTTTTACCCGCCGATTCTTTTAACCGCGCTCTCATTGGACAAGACACATAACGTGGAACAAAATGCACAAAAATATCTCCATCTTTCGTAATCCCTGGGCTTATTTTAGGAATTTTAAAACTGCGGTATTTTCCATGCATGATTCATGGCAAATGCTATTGTATAGAAGTCAGTTTTTCGGAGTTCATTGTTTTCATGGCAACAAACTTTTGAGTGACAGTTAGTGGGTGAAACGTTGATTGGCTCAAATAGTTTTTTTTATTAGGCATCTAATTTATTTATCCTCTATTATTATCATCAGATAAAATTACCGTCACAACGTATGTATCCATTTCGATTGGAATCCTGGTAGGCGTAGCCTTGAGTGTTGGCTTGTTGGCGTACTTTTTGTGTCGCAAGAAGAGACAAACTTTTCCACCAGGTTTGTATTGCGTGTTTTGCGTACTGAGCGTTTATTCTTATTTCTGTAGGGCTCGTTTTGTTATATGGAGGGTCTTAATGGGTCTTAACGGATGTTTAGAATAATTTCTTGGTGTCAATAGTCAACGTAACGGGACGTCCAGTGTCAAATTAGGAAACCGATGCAAATGTACGCCTCGCGGACCTATTTTTACCGTGTGAACCGTTGAAAAAACGGCGTAAAATAAAGCTTTGTTTTCACGAGCGATGAAGGTAAAAGTATACGAATAGCCTTAACCATAACCATTTTTTCGCTCTTAAGCTTCTTATGCTCGTGTTTGTGCTTTATACGCTTATCCCTGTGCCTGTGTTTGTACTTGTGTTTGTGCCTATGCTTATGATGCTGCTTATTGTGACCATACCTCTGACTCGGTTTTTATACTTTTGTTTGTTGTACTCGATTTGTGTCTTTTTCTGTTTAAAGGCCTATGCGTTTTTGGTCTGTGCGTTTGTGTTCTGACCGTTATGTTTATGCTGATACAATCTTTACTATTTACGTCTTGCAGAATTTAAATTCCACGCTTTCATAATATACAACAATGAAGATTCTGATTGGGTGAGCAAAGAACTCCTTCAATTCCTGGAAGAGGAGCAACACATAACATGCTGTATTCACTACAGAGACTTCGCACCTGGGGTGCCTTTCCTGGACAGCATGGCGGAGAGCGTTTACAACAGCTTCAAAATCATTGCAGTGTTTTCAAGCAATTTCCTGCGGAGTAATTACACTAGACATGAGCTGGATCTTGCACAGTATCGCCTCCTAAACAGACGAGATGATAGTCTGATCATTATAAGGATTGATAAGACAGATCCCAACAACCTTCCTCATGCGCTACGAAAACGAAATTTTATCGACTATGCCGATGCACTGGAAAGACCTTTCTGGAAGACCAAACTTCTCAAGTTTCTAAAATGCGACACCAAAAGTGGCACAATTGAGCAGAACCACGATAATAACAACAGTACTCTGGGAGATTCTGTCTTGCAAGATGGATATAGTCAGAGGAGAGCTGGAATAGATAGACTTAATAGCACGACCAGCAATGCTACTGAAATATCTATCGTTACCTTGAACGAGGAAAGATTAATTTAAAATTTAGAGCTATTTGCTCTTAGGTGGTGAGTCTTGTCGCACTAGTACTTTAAGTAGTGTTATGTATAAAACTAGGTAAGGCTGTTAATTATTCTTACTCTAAAAGAGTGTTATGAGGAAAAATAATACAAAAACTCTCTGTACATTATACCTTAGGATCGCCGCTAAGTTGTAGCGGCCAGTGTTTATATGTTTTTTAATTCCCTATGATTCAGCGACCGTTCAATTTTGTGATTTCTGAACGACGTTTCGGTGTCATCCTGGCACCATTTTCAAGTTAAGAATGTGTGCGAAAAGAAAACTAACTTATACTAAAAGTATAGGTTCGAAATTGGACAAATTAGATTAAGATTAAAATAACTGTTCAGTGTTCATGTTCATTCCAGTGAGGTGTCGAACACTGGTAATGGATGCAGTCTGTTCAAAGCCTAAACAAATACTTTTGGGCGGATTGAGTCCGACTGATTGTTAAGGCTAAGATTCTTCAAGCGAACTTACCCTGACATTTCTTTAAGATCTTAAAACTGTTAGTCAGGTCGCCAAGTGTATCAATTCAGTGTTCATTTTTAAGGTGTTTTCCGATGGCGGAAATCGGTGTTCTTCAATGCGCTTGTATCCAGTTATTTTAACCTTAATCTAATTTATTCAACTTCAAAATGGTGCCAGGATGACACCGAAACGTCGTTCAGTATTTTCGTTAATCTTTATTTTTAACTGTGTTTCTAAATTTAATCTTATAAGGATTTAAATATTCGCTTAGTTACTGCGAATTCGTTGGAATGCCGGTCATCTGACACAAGAAAAAGATTTTTACAGTTGAAAACTTGTTATTTTTTCGCAAAAACTCTTAAATTAAATTACACACACATTTGACAAAAATTTAACCCTGATGTAAAATAGTTTTTTGTAGGGAGGCAGTTCAGAGTTGCAGTAGATTGTGTAAGTAGTAGAAATCTGTCTTGTTTTTCATTTATTCAAGTGACGGATAGTGACTATTGAAATCAACATATTTTTGCTTATAATGCTTTCGTTGTGTTTCATTAGATTTAGTCAATACAATTTCACACTTCGCAGTCTTCCCAAGATTGAAAGATTAGATCTCAATACACTTATTCTTCGCTATGCGAGGTCGCCTAATGGCTATATTAGTGCAATGGTCCCCGGATAATGCGATCTGGGTTCGAGCCCTCGCCATGGTCATCTTGTTGTGACCGTGGGCAAAACATTTTAGACTCACAGTGCCACTTTCCACCCAGAGATATAAATCAGACATGTAGCAACTGTTGGAGCAACTTGAAACAATAAAATGCTACAGACTTTGAAGTTAAGTGTCGAGAGCTACGAGTCATTGCATTTCTTTTAATTTTTGATTTGTCAGTGTAAATCTTTTAGTTTACATAGAGCTTCAGAAAGTGCACAGTAATGTGATGTTATGCAAAACCATATTCGTACTTTCATGCAGCTGAAAGGCTCAACTTGTAGACATCATTAAATCGGTTTGAACTACGTAATATGAACAGGCGCGGATCCAGGGAAAATAGTGAGCGTTTTCCCATAATACGACCGCCTATGACGCTAGCCTGTAGGGAGATAAGATAAAAATGAACACCAAAAAGGTGGTAATAAACTAATGGAAAGCATGCAATTAGGCCGGTTAATACTGGAAAGAATGTAACTGGAAACACACAATATCCCGGAAATATTGTAGTTCGAGTGACAGACGCATCCAAAACGGGGGGAGGAGAGGGGAGGTAGGTGGAAAGGAAGGAGGGAAAGTGAGGGGGAAATGCAGAAAGAAAAGCAAGACACGCTGACACAAACGTATTCCGGAGAGGAAATAAACGAACATTGCATACGTTTTGCTTTTCGCGCGTGGCGCGTTTATCCCGACCCTCCCTTCTCCCCTTACCGCCTTATGTTGATGCGAATTTTTGTGCTGCTAAGAAAATTGGTAAACAATAAAAATTTGCATTCACTTTCGTGACGCAGCGACATTCAAAGCTTACGAAGACGCCAATGGCTTCAATATCCCTATTCAGCAAGATTGCCACTTTAGTTTTATTAAGTGAGCTCGTTACTTGTGTATTGCGCGAGGATTCAAATCAAGTTCCCTCAAAATCAAGTCTTGCAGATTGCTTTGGACAGTGCAGACTCGTTCGATCGAAAAGCTCCAGAAGAGAGGTATGCTGTCATTGCAGTTTTTCTGTCCAACTCCCTGACACCAATCAGCTTAAGATAAAATCTTCCAGGAAGGTTAAGAATTTCTCGAACTCGAATTACGAAATCAGGCAAATCGAAAATGTCTTCAGTGTGTCGCCTTGAGTGACGGCATAGTTGACAATTACGTACTCTCACCGCTTTCAATCTGAAAAAGACCACACTACAGAGAAGTTGATCCTACTGTAACAAGGTAAAAACTCGCGACCTAATTCATTATTCATTTTTTGATGACTCGTACAATTCATTTAACCGTCATCTTGCCACAGTAAAAAAAATATATACCGTTGGTCTTGTGTTGCGGCAATAGAAAATCGTTATCAACGCCGTGGGACCAGTGAAAATGTTCTATGTTTCGCTTAACATTTCCAGCAAACAGCCCTCACTTTTCGAAAAGTCCTTTGATTTTATTCACGAAATTAAAACATTTTAGGACCTACATGGTAGAAATGAAATTTTCAATCTAAAATATTGAAGCGAACGGATCGTCTTCTAGCGATTCGGTACCAATCAACATATAATCCATTTTCACTTTCCATGACTTCCTTGATCTTCCTTATGTACTCAAGTTTTGATTTCGTGCGGAATTTCATATCGTAGGTTAGAAACGAGAACAACTACGCGACCTCTTAGCATGCTTAGTGAACTCTTCAAGTTCTTTTTTTTTACGCGTTGTAACTTAAACCATGTAACTTCGTATTGCACCATAACGCAAGACTTTCAGGCTTGATCATACTATTCAGCTTGCATTGATGATTGTTGCTGTGCAATGTCTGAGAATGTATTTGTCTAGGGTTTAGCCAACTTTGTACTGACAAACTCTGAAGCGAAGAACAATTCTGTTAACTTATTGTTGTGTTGTTATCTGAAACCAAGTCTCTTTACAGTTTTGACTGAGTTGATTTGAATGGATCCTAAATTAAAATCCATAAAAAAAGTTAATTGCAGTTGTGACGAGGTGTTCGTGAAGGCATGAGAAAAATGTGCCCAGTTGCGATCTTAACTGACACTAAAAACAAACAAAGCCACTAAAAGAACAAAACAAATGGTAAACATGAAAATACATTAATTACAGTGTAGTGTTGAAATTGACTGGCGGATTCAAATTTCGAATAAGCACTCTCGAATAATGTACTCTCGGGGCGGGGGGGGGGGGGGGGTGTGGGGGTGGGGGTGGGTGGTACGCTTCCCCTGGCACGACTGTAATTCTTGTTGCATCCATATTTGTAAGGAAGATAAACACTCCGCGGCTTATGAAAACATAGGACCTTATCTCGACTTTCCGGTTTTCTGAATACGAAAAAAACCTTACCGGAAAACAAATCCTGAAAACAAATATGATTCATCATTAATCATTAAAGAAATCTGTTTTAAATATTTTCCAACATAGAAACCATAATATTTTTTTCCTTTTGCTGTTATCGTGTCTGAGAACTTTGTTTGCCAGTTTCTACATACAAATTCTCTTTAGCATTTCTATCCTTTTCTTGCAGTATAAGTTGTAAATGTTAACAAGTTTTCTTTCAATTACTGGTCGTTTTATGTCATGTCATGTGACCTGTATGCTAAATTCTATATCAATATTACCAGTAGAAATATTAATTATGTATGCCGACTCGATTTCAAAACATAAAAAGGGCTTATAATTCAACGGACGCGTGTTAAAAGAAAGAGAACTTTCCAAACTTAAGTAGAAGTTTAGTAACTCTAGCAGTTAAGTCAACTTTTCTGTCGACTTTTTTTCTCAATCTGCAGGAATCAATATTCCGTTTCAGTTGCTATCAGCAGTGTCTGAAGGGAAATAAAGGTAATTGTTACAACTTGTTCTCGGGCTTATTTCAGCTTTGAAATAATATTTATTCCATGAGCGCGAGTGAGATGGCGCGTAGTGCCGAGTGGGCTATAACTATCTCATATCCAACTAGCGCGAGTGGAATAATTGCTTTAATAGAAACACCCAAAGAATTGCAATAAAAAAATAAAATAAATCACTTTTTTGAAGTGTCAGAGTATTTAGCATTGTTGTGTTAATTGTGGACACTATGAATAAGCAAACAAATATTTTGAATAGAAAAGAAATATGTTAAAAATCCCAACTGGCAAGAGGCTGACCAGTTGGCCATTTACAAAGCGTGGAGGAGTTGGGACCACCAAACACAAATCCATCAGTTGCAGGAGGAGGATTTGAACCCGGAACCTCCGGATAACAAGTCCAACGCCTGAACCACTAGGCCACGCTGGCTGTTCTCGCTAACGCCTACACCTACCACATTTGTGTTCCATGGTATATGAGCTGATATACCACGGTCTGTAAACCAATCAAAACTCAGGAATTGTAATATACCATGGCTAGTCCATTTCTACGTAGTGTCAGCCTTGCAGTTTATTGTCTTTCTAGTTTTTAACAATGCTTAACTGCTGACGGTTGGTAAACTCCATTCAAAGATACACGATTTCCCTATTAACTATAATTATAAAACTAAAAGAAAGAAGCTGATTTCCACATGGGGCGTGTGTCAGTAAATAAAAAAGGCAAAGTTTCCCTTCAAACTAAACACATCTTTTTAAAAGTGATGTAAATTTGATATCTTACATTTACTTAATCTTAAGAGGCGAAATTTATTTTAAAAAAATGAGTAGAATCAATCGAAAAATAGTTGAAGATGCTCGTTGGCAAACAGCTGAACTGGAACTTAGTTGTAATGGAGGCTAATAATGTTTACATAAGCAAAAATGAAGTTGTTTTGAATCACATGGCCCAGTCCCCTTAACCGTGAGAGGGAACACGTGATCATGGCAAGCACACTCAAGTGAGGCATTCTCTCAGCTCTTAATAACAAATTGAAGAATTGCCACAGGGCGTTTACTTGTAATCTCTTCCCAAATAACTTTGTTATCTGTTTGTTTCTTCTTAGCAGCAGACCGACAAGCTTCAACTGAACTGATCTTCAAACAACGCACACGGAAATCACTCCTACCTGTTCCTAGTAAGCTTAAAATATAATAAAAATTCAGTTCAGTTTATTACTATCTATTTTCCTGCATACGTTGTAACTATCTTGTATACCAAAAATAAGAATTATATAAAGAATACTACCAGGAGCCATAATGGGAGGAGACCGTAAGCGCGAGATCTGACCTTGTCCCTATGATATGGGACAAAATTTCTATTTTTAGAACAAATCGTGTCATCCCGCGTGGCGCGCGCGCGTACTGCCGCGAGGATTTTCGCGAGGACGTCGCGCGGAGAAATATAAACAAAATGGCGTCCAAAATAACCTCTGCAAGTGAAGTAAACACTGGCTTTCTTTCATCAGTTTCTATTCCTAATTTACGTCAAGGTCTCCTTGAGCACTTCTTTGAATGTAGCCATGAAAGTGAGGATGATTCAAGTGATTCGGATATCTGTAGTAGTATTTTTTTCGGACAAATCCAGTCGCGAAGACTCGTTAAACATGTCGTAAAAGGAATCACACAGTGGTCAAGAAAATTTACGAAACGTTTCACAGCGCAGCGATATGGGCAACCAAAAAATACAGAATGACAGCAAAAAAAGCAGAAACCATATTTTTGCCGAAATATGATTGTATACGCCATTTCGGCCTTTCCTCGATGCTTTGTTGTAAGTTACATGTGACTTTCAAGTCATATAAAATTACATATATACTGCATAATGAAAATATTTTCATTTAAGTCACTTATCCGACTAATGCTGCTCCAAAATATTTCTTTTAGCAACAACAACAACAACAACAACAACAACCATTTTATTTTGCCAAATTAAATTGAGAAAAAATTACAGCAGAATATAAATTAACTAAAATAGGCAAAAAACTACCCAGAATAGAAATAAACTAAACGAGCTGAGTATTATATTAAAATTTTCAGTGCAGCTAAAACATTGTTGAAAAGTATGGAAAGATCGGAAACTTCCAGCAAAAGTTGTAAACAAATGAAGCAGAAGAGGATTCATTTTTTTCGAATTAAAAAAAAAGTCTACCGATTTTTTTTCGTTTACTTTCAAGTATGAAAAAATGCAGCATATGTGCAAACGGCTTTATCTAGTTTCGTGTGTCTAGTCTCGATGAAACCGATTCGACTTTGGCTCGCCAAGATAGCTACCTTTCGTCTTCAATTTTGGAGCGCTTTGAAAACGCTCTTGTTACAGTAAATTATTCACACTACCCGCGTTCTCAAGATTATTTTGCACCTGGAAATAAACATGCCACGGTTAAAATTGCGGCTGAGCTTTGTATTTAGCAATGAATGTGGTATGTGGCGTGCCATGTTCAATTCCAGGTGCTAAATAATCTTGAGAATGCCCCAAGTTTGAATAATTTACTGTTACCCGAGGGTTTTCAAATGGAAGACGAGGAGTAGCTATCCTGGCAAGCAAAATTCGACGCATTTCATCGAGACTAGATTCACGAAAGTAGACAAAGCCGTTTGCATATATGCTGTATTTTCTCATACTTACAAATATAAGAAAACAAATCCGTAAAATAAACCTCTTCCTCCTAATTTGTTTAGAACTTTTATTTGCTAGGAGTTTCCGATCTTTCCATACTTTTCAGCAACGTTTTAGTTGGCATTAAGCTTTCAAATAATCTATGGGATCTTAGCATAGCTTGAACGTGGTTGTAGCTCCCAATTATACACGAGCATAATATTTTGAAGCGAAAGTTCAACAGTCAACTGTGCAGCAATTTCTACTCAGCCGATTTCGTTGAAACTTGCTCACACTAAAAATTGGATAATTTGAACTTGTTGACTTTGATAAGAAAAAATCTATCGTCGTGTTTAGAGAATATTCGCGTTTTTTTTCATAAATATATTTTTTCAAAAGCGCTAATATCTCGTGATCGTTTGCCTTCTTTGCCCTTTACTTTAGAGCTTTATAAAATTTGAACATTTGCTATTTCGATTGCTAAAAGTCAGAAAAATCGGGTGAGGTTTACATGCCCAAAGCTTGATTTAGAAAAGAGCACCTCCGTTCCCCCAAAATAGCGCGGGCCATCTTAACCTAAGTATAATCCAAATGTAAACGAGTCATCGTGAATTTTACCTTACTGAGAAAACTTCTCTAGATTAGTCTTGTGCTTAACTGACAAAAAACTCCAGGAGATGAATTTAGCACGATACGGAAGCTGCACAGCCTAATGTATAATTTTATGGTTAACAGAACGACTGATTTATTTTTCGTTCTCAAGTTTTAACACAGAGTCTTTTGTGGCAGATTTACTCGCGACTCATATGATACACGCAACTCCGGCAACATCGACGCGAGAACCCACGCATCCGCGCGTGTCTGCCTGTTCTAAAAATATAAAAATTGTCTCGTATCATAGGGTGCGTGGACGTCGCGCTTACGGTCTCCTCCCATTATGGCTCCTGTTACTACAGATGAAAATCGTTACCCCGATTAGAAATTAGTCACCTTGGCAACATAGAAAACATTTTGAATGGATATTCTGGCTAAGGATACCAAGCTGAGCAACTAGACAACAACACCAATGTTAATACTTAAATAATTAGCAGAAACCATTCATGCCAATAACAGATAATTTATGCAGCAATTAAGAAGAAACGTGTGCGCGTTTTACAAGGGCTCGTTGGGTACATAGGTATTAACACGTCAACGTTATTGCTTCCGGTACCGATGGTCATAAGGACGATCTACACTGAACACGAATCGCGTCGTGTAAATCAACCTACCACATCCTCATTACGACAGACGCGCGCGCCTGTAAATGGTCCGGTCTAAATGGTCCTAAGTCATGTCATAGGCCTGTCGTAAGCTTGTCGCATACGAGAAAGTCATACCGTGTAAATCGCTCTATAGAAGTGCACATAGGATTTCATTGAGCCGCGTGGAAGGTACCTCACAGAAAACTAGACGCGCAGTTTACATTTATATATCTGTGCATATTTTGGCCCCGAAACTGGGGATAAATGCGGACAATGCGAGATCCTGCGGAATTGGTTCGCTAACACAATAAATACCTCTGGTAAATTTTTTTCAGATTGTCCAGACTCGTCACCAGACCAGAGTGTTGACTGGGCCCCAAGCAAGATTAACGTAACTTTTGGACAATATGATAACACCAGTCACTGGTATGTGAATATATCTTGGACTCCTATGAACGGTAAGTACTCAGCTAAGCATACATTATTTTGAAACATATACTGTATGCTAACAATCAACCCATAAGCCCTATGAGTTTCTGGTGTAATTATGCACGGCTCGACTGGTAGCTAGGCAATGCATCCTTTCGGTGAAATTGGTTCATGAAACTCACAATAAATAATAATAAACAGTCAAATATTTGTGCAGCTAAGGCAGAATATTATTGTCCGGTCAATAATTCACAATTATTGAACGAGGTTGAGCAATATTGTGATTTATCAGTGGCGAGCAGATTAATTATTTGATCTGCGAGACACTGACAAATCACGATATTTTGCGAAAACCGAGTTCAATAATTGTTTTATCATTCGATCGATCACTGACGGTTTGCACAATTACCTTCAAGCTGAGAACCGGGAACCATGTCTTGCCGAAAGAAGGAAAGCATAACTTCGCTTTCGACGATACGAGCTGGTCTTCATCCAATTCTCTTCCTTTCAGATATTGCCTACTTTTCTTTTTCGTATTGTTGCTGTTTATGCGGGTCTTGTTGACAAAACCCACCGCTCTCCCACAACTCAGCTGGTAAACGAGCTGCTATTTTTCTTAGAATTCGACACAACTATGCATGAGCAGATTATTATTTTCAGCAAAATCACTGTTGGACGGTAATGCGCACGAGTAGACCATTATTTGTAGGCAGTTATTTGCAGGTCATGTGGTAGGCTCTCGGCCAATGAAAAGAAAGAGAAAATGCATCGAATGATAATTAATATATTTTGCGCTACCATTGACTTTAAGAGGATCGAATTGACTTTCTTACTAAAGCAGAAAACAGCCCAGCAGACATACTAAAATGCCTGTTTGATCTACTCTTTAGATTTATATGGACACTGGACAGGAATTCTTCTTCGCTTTCTCATTGAATCTGAATCCGCTATCTTACCGGGACCTGTAACTTGCAATGAGTATCCAAAAGTAAGGAAAAATTCGTATCATCAGTTTAAAACAAGCCTATAACCTTCTAATCCATCCTATTTTAATTTGCAAGTCCATGGTTCAGTGGTAGATTTTTAAGAATGCTGGACATGAGCCTTGAAGCGGACGCTGGGCTCACCAGCACGACCAGGGACAGGACGTGTACCTGCAGTCATCAGCCCCATGCATTAACCAATTGTGAAAATTACTTTAAAAAGAAGAATTTCATTTTCAGTATTAGCACAATAAAATATGGACCTTACCTTTTCCACAAGAGTTTATTTCTACTCTTTTCCTCCTTTAGAACCAAACGTTTATCAACCTGAATATTTCTTCCTATGACTACCAATTCCCAAAGGCTATTCAAATAAACGTAAGTATTTAAAATTAGAATAAAAACAAATCTTTAATTTCTTTAGAATCTTGAAGACGCTGGGAAACTTTCACTAGGCATTAATTGTTCGTGACAAATGAAAGCAAGGGACCGCGGACGAAAATGCTGCTGGTGTACGTAGGAGCTACTGACAGCTCTAATCAGCCAAAAATAAAATACAAAGACAATAAACTGCAAGGCTGACACTACGTAGAAATGAAAAGCCTTGACGGGACAACGACATGATAGAGTCCAAACTGAAAGCCAAAAATGCAAACTCTGGACAGCTGTTTCGACCTAGCTAGTTGTTCTATTCTGTGCGGCATACACTCTGCTGACGAGACCCAATCAGGTCGAAACAGCTGTCTAGAGTTTGCATTTTTGGCTTTCAGTTTGGACTCTATCATGTCGTTGTCCCGTTAAGGCTTTTCATTTCTACGTAGTGTCAGCCTTGCAGTTTATTGTCTTTGTATTAATTGTTCCATTGTTTTAAAGGTTGTTGGCTTGCCTTATTCTACACAACAGGACAGAAATGGCTCATTGATGTACGGATATGAACCAATCACACGTAAGTGATAACTGGTAACGTCTTAACCTCGCCTTTCCGCCTGATAGAGAGTACTGGTGTCAAATTTAGCCGGGGGAGGGGAGTGGGGAATATGTATATCTATATCTAAGGGCGATTTACACGATACGACTTTCTCGCATGCGACAAGCTTACGACAGGCCTATAACATGACTTAGGACCATTTACACAAGTGCGTGTCTGTCGTGAGGACGTGGTAGGTTGATTTACACGACGCGATTCCTGTTGTTGTCATGGGGTAAGCTGGTCGTATGCGGGAAAGTCGTACCATGTACATCGCCCTTATGTATTCCTTTCTTTTTCTCTCTAAGACTCCTTATGAAAACGTTTTTGTCTGAAAAAACCAATAATGAATTTAGGTAATATTTTAGTGTTTGAGACGAAGAGAGAATGAAAATCAGAGTAAAGAGTGAGCAATAAGAATTGGGAATTTTAAAAGTAAAAAAAAATTTTTGCCGTTTTTGCTGAGAAAAATAATTATTCTTCTCCTCAGCATCTTCTCCTCCTGTTTCTACTGCGGTTTGGACAACTTCAGGTGAGTAAAAATTAATGCTGTGATTAGTAATAATAATAATAATAATAATAATAATAATAATAATAGTAATAATAATAATAATTATTATTATTATAATTCTTATTATTGGTAATAATTATTCATTTAACGACTGTATTATAGAACCGCTTTTTGTAAATAGTTTTGCGCCACAGAAAATTATCACAGATATTGTCAATAAAGTTTTTTATTATTGGTAATAAGTATTCTTCTTCTTCTTCTTAGCATCTTCTTCTCCTGTTTCTACTGATGCTTGGACAACTTCAGGTGAGTAAAAATTATTGCAGCTGTGTAGTAGTAATATAAGCTATTACGTATACATTCATACTCTTAATTGACTGTTTATCACAAAACAGGTCCAAATCACACCAAAGTCTAATACGTGTCCACGTGTTTTATTACATAATCCTTGTTTTCTTGTTGTTGTTAACGTCATCGTCGTTGTTGTTTTCGTCTTTACTGAGTGAAATGATTGTTCTTCTCCTCAGTATCTTCTGTTCCTGTTTCTACTGCGGTTTGGACAACTTCAGGTGAGTTAAAAACAATGCAGCTGTAATTAACTATATTAGCTAATACGTACATACGTTGTGGGTTAAATTTATATTTGGTTTAATATTTCTCAAACCAGTTTGGGTTTTAGTTTCCTTTGTTTCAGATTATGGTAATAAATATGAGACAATGAAATTTTAACCACAACATATACATCATTCATGCTCTTCATTTACTGTTTTAAAACAGGTCCAAATCACACCACAGTCTATGTGTCCATTTCGATCGGCGTCCTGGTAGGACTAGCTCTCGTTGTTGGCTTACTAAAGTACTTTTTGTTGAGAAGGAGAGATATGTCTTTGCCTCCAGGTTTGTATCTGACTTGGTTAGAAATTTCTTTAAAGCTACGTTCTTTAATACCAGTGTACATGGTACGGGACGTTTTCTGTCCTGGAAAATTTAAATGGACAAGTAATTGTTAGTGACCTTAGGCGAGCCACACCGGCAAAAGCAACAACAACGCCGCCAAAAATGTATTAGGGCTTTGCACGTACTTTTTACATAATTGTTGTTTATTATGTCATGTAGTGTGACATGCATGCATGGATGCATGCTTCTGGGCAAAGCTAGCAGGTTTTTTTTCAGTTAGCTCAGTGGTTAAAATGTTGTTTGAAATTGATCCAGAATATCGAAACGCAATTTAACCCGATTCTCGAAGATGAGCGTGTGCACCGACTAAGCATATAAGGTAGTCACGAGAACCTGGGCTCTACAGGAGTCAAAACTATCGTAGTGCGCATGCCAGAATAAGTAATTTGTTTGCAGCAGCCAATCAGCATACATGGTTTAATTTTCTTTTTTTGTTACATTTTCGTTTAGAATTCAAATACCATGCTTTCCTAATTTACAAACACGAGGATTCCTGTTGGGTCACCAGCAATCTTCTTCCACTCCTAGAAGAAAAGCATCATTTAAAGTGCTGTATTCACTACAGAGACTTTGAGCCTGGGATACCATACGAAGATAGCATGGCGGAGGGCGTCCAGAAAAGCTTCAAGATAATAGCAGTGTTTTCAAACAATTTCCTGAAGAGTAATTTCTGTAGCTACGAGCTAGATCTTGCGAAATATCGCCTCTTAGAGAGAAAAGACGACAGCCTGGTCATTATTAGAATTGATAAAACAGATTACAATAAGCTCCCTCGAAAGCTACGGAAGAGGAATTTTATCGACTATTCTAATCCGCTGGAGAGGCCATTTTTTGAAGAGAAGCTGCTCAAGTTTCTGGATGTATCAAATAATCAAAGCGCGACCGTGCAAGAGAGCTACGAGAATACATGTACCAGCGTTGACAATGATCATTTCATAAGCAATGGTAATAATGCCAGATGCGATTTTAGCAGGCTTGATAGTACTACTAGTAATGACACAGAAATATCCATTTTTACTTCATACGAGGAACTGTAAATATTAATGTGCATTCTCGTGTTAAGTGTCATAAGAGGCAGATTGATTGAAAGACGTCTTTAACAAAATATGAGGACTGAGTCATCAGATGAGTTTCACTTTTTGCAAGTTTCGTTCATGCTTTTGATTTGTACAGTTTGAACTCGAGAAGCGCCATGTTATTGTCGTTCCCAGGGCCTCCTGTACCTCTAAACCGGCAAGGCCTTTGCACGGGAAACAGGTGGCGCTGGGAACAAATGATTTGATTGGCTAGATTTTAACAAACGGAATTTGAGATCTAGCCAATCAAATCAACCGTGTTAAAATCCCGTTGCTATAAGGGAATTTAAAACGGTTGATTTAATTGGCTAGATTTTAGGTCATTTAAAATTTTCTTTGTTAAACTCTAGAAAATCAAATCACGTGCCCCCACACCAGTTCTTCGTGCAGAAGCTCCGCCAGTTCAGAGCGATAGACGGGTCTGGGGACGAGAATGACGCCATGCATATTTGTAAGGAAACATCAGCACAAGAAGTGAAGTGACGTGAAGTGAAAGACTTTATTTAACGAGGGTGACCCGTGACAGTAACTTAAGTTACTGATAAACTTGGGGCCCTCAGCTTAAAATAATTAGAATGCTAAAATATATTATTTACAATAAAATGCTAAAATATGATATTATTTACAATAAAATACTTAATTAAGTTACTATTAAAAATGGTTACAAATAATAAACTGGACTTAGAATTTCAAACATGCTACGAATAATAAGAGATAAAAAATTCCATTAGTTTTCTGAGAGTTAAGAATAGTATCACATAATTTAGCCTTAAACGATTTGACGGACTTCTCTGTTTTTAAAGACCGGGGTAAACTGTTCCAATCTTTAATACTTCTGACGGCGAAAGTGCGTCCTCCCTCCGAGGCGTTTCTGTGAGAGGGGCATAATAAATTTAAATTACAATTTCTAGTACTTCTCGAATGGACGTCGGAGTTTTTCCTTAAAGATGTGTTCATGTATTCAGGTAAAGTTCTGTTTATAAAATAATAACAACGGAAACGCTTCCATTTTGTTACACATTTTTTGGCCTGTATTTTGACTTCACGTAAAAAAATATAAGGAGAACAAGGAAGTTCGCTCTTCTGATTTTTATTTTTGCAGCTATTTATGCTCATGTGTGATTTCCACTAGAATGGCGCTTTTGCAATGTAAATAATAAAAATTTTAATTCATTATATTTTTGTTAATACTTCTACCTGTTACTTTTCTCTTTTGAGCTATACTGGCGAAAATACTTTTAGCTCTTACTTATCACTGTATTTTTATCGGAAATATGAACTTATAAAACTTGTAAAACTTGGCTTTTATTAACTTATTAGGCAGGCAGGCAGCTAGGACGCTAGGAAGGTAGGTAGGTAGGTAGGTAGGTAGGTAGGTAGGTAGGTAGGTAGGTAGGTAGGTAGGTAGGTAGGTAGGAAGGTAGGTAGGTAGGTAGGAAGATAGGTATGTAGGAAGATAGGCAGGTAGGTAGCTGGTAGGAAGACAGGTAGGTAGAAAGGCAGGTAGGTAGGTAGGTAGGTAGGTAGGTAGGTAGGTAGGTAGGTAGGTAGGTAACTGGATGAGTGGTAGGTGGGTTGGAACAGGTGTTGGAAGGTAATTATGGCGATGTACTTTTGAAACATAATTACAGTAATAGCTTCGGGGAGTTTAAATCGTTATGAAAAGCATTTTAATTATGGCTGATAAAACAAACGCCGTGTAACAACACACATAGGCGACTCTGAAGCTATATTACCGTTCAGTCGCCGATTAGGCAAAATAGTACAAAAGATTTTGTCTACTCAATCAGGAGTCGGGATTAGGCTGGCATTCGCAGACGCGTTTGCAAATGGTCTGGAGAGACTCGTTTCCCAGGGGGTTTTCCGCTCTTCTTGAAACGTTCGTTGCTATAATTTCTGCCCGGTTTACTTCGTTTTGCCCCGACTAACTGCCCCTGGGTCTCAGAGGATACCACAGAGTCAACAACAATATTTGAAGGGTTTCAGTACCACAAATCCCCAGATTATCTGGCGAGTATCAATATTTTGGAATTCCTTTTTTAGAATGCCCATTAATACACAACATTACAATGCTGGTGGAGAAACAGTTAAAAAAATATCCGAACACTAAAGGGGAAATGTCTGGATATGCCATGAATTAGCTCAGTTCTTGCTTGTTTTTTTTTTTATCGTGGGGACAAACGGTAACTCATTAGTCAGTTCTAACTGAAACTACTCGTACATGAAAAACAAGAGTGTCAAGTTACCGTTCATGAACTTCAAATAAAAAATCTCTTTACATTTGCTTCCAGCAAAAACAAAATAATTTTTATTTGCACTTTCTTACGTCAGAAATGTTTCAACAAAGATTTGTTTCGTAAAAACTCATTTTAAATTCAGTTAAAAAAACTAATTCAATTATAAAATTGCTAGTGCAGGGTACGTTCTTATTCTTTAGCCCCTATCGATCGTAGTTGAGTCGATTTTATAAACAGCAAAAATGGTCAAAATTAATACAAGTACTGACTAATTAAAGAAATAACTCAACGAGATGTATTAAAGGTGTAAACATAAATGTTAATGATCAAGGCCCCTAAAAGACTAATTAACAATTAATTGCGCCCTACAGTAGGCACCACGGAGTCTCTAGCAATATTTGGGAAGATTCGAATTCCCTGCCAAATGTATACTTTGGGCTGGTTTGGGCTGTTGTAATATTCAATGGCATAGATTAAAACCTGGTGTGCCCGGAAGAAGCGATGACATACTTTCCACTCTAATGGAAACAGTGACAAACAAGTATTTTTGTGGTATTTACTCAGAAGCATACTTTTGTTTGCTTGGAACATGATACTTTTGTTTTTCTTGAAAATGTATCAAAGATGATACCCTTGTTTTTGTCACGTAGCGAAACATTTCTCGAAAAGTAATAAACGAATCAAATAAAAAAAAGAACATCTCAGTTCGGAAGGTTTTTCAAAGCCCAGTAAAGCTGGAATATTTGCTCCCTAGTTCTTAAGAAATTTGCTTCGAAAATTCCGCTTCAAGTTTTTTCATATTTAATAACGAAAGAGCTCTGAAATATTTTCCAGAGTTCCACGATGAAAAGCTGTTTTTCGTTGTTGTTCTTTTTGCAAACGCAGCGATATCGAGAGTAGTTTCTTTGATTTCAATAATAAAACCAGTTATAACACTGATTAACACTGAAGAGCCTTGATCAGGGGCTAGAATACGCCGAAGACTACGCCAATAATGACAAATTCCGAAAGCATTTTAGTTTCAGACGCACACACAAAGTCTCGGCTTAACCTACATAAATTGCATCTCTGGATATGGCAAAATGAGGCCAATAGATGAATACCGCCTCCTATTTTATAGAGGAACAAAGATGGCCGTAAATCTCAAATCTTTCATTCGATGCACCTTTAGAAGCGGCAATTTGATTTGGTATTTGAAAAGTAGCCCCAATCCGATTGGTGAGACATACATACATAACTTACTCACTCACTAACCACACCGTCCCTCGCTACGACTGAGAGGTTTTTTACTTTTGACAAAAAAAAACCTCGAAAGTGAAAGAAAAAAAAGCACTAATGTGGGTGCTGTTTTGATGCAACACTAAAAATTGGCAATCGTCAAAAAGAAATTGTTAGTATAACAATCTGCAAGACAAATTGATTTTTCAAGCTTTGCGCGTAAACAGGATGAAATGAGTCGAGCGTGAAACGAGATGCAAAGAGAGATAAAATGAGACATGGATTTTTCACAGCTGAGTAGAAGTCAAATTTGCATCATAACAATGTAAAGAAGCTGAGTGGGCATTCTGGGCGATGCAAGCGATGCGATTAATTGCGTTGTGAAGCTTTTCTGTTTGATGCGAAATGTTTGGTTCCATAGCCAACGTAGACTGAAACTGCAGCAACAATCGTAACGGAGGCTCTATAAGGACTAATGCCTGCAAGAAGTGACTTTGTTTTAACGGCTGTGCTTTCTGTTTTCCTCTTTACTTTGATCAAGGAATCTGGACAAAATTTATCCGAACAAGCAGAATGCCTCCATGTTTGTGGTCTGGCTCGACAAGAACGATCCAATACTGGAGTTCAGGTACGTTCCAAGACCTTTGTTCGTTTGTTTCATATCTTAACTGCAAGGTGCCTTCATAACGAACCATTTATGCAACTGTTATTATTTGTCATCGACGTAATGTCGACGAGAATTCTTACACACCAGCAAAATTCGCTTCGAATATACCTTGAGTAAGTATTTCAAATCATCTGCCCTAGAAATCAAAATCGCACCCGCGGAAAACTCACGGGAGATGTATTTGCAAACATATAAACAGATTGACCTAGTTCCGGGACGTAATTCGGCGATATTGTCATCGATCAGGGTATAACGCACATCGATTGAAAGCGGAAATACTAACTGGTTCTGTAAATTCTATGTTTGCGGGTCTTAGCATGTGGAAATGTTAAAAATGGTTCTAATGAAACAAAAAGGGTATACTTCATTTCGGGTTGAAATCTTGGTACAAAAAAGTGGCAGGGGCATGAATGACATCCAAATAGAGAAATAAAAGGATTATGAGTCAATTAAGGTGCACATAATCTTCGAATTAGTTGAGCGGCTAAAGTCATGATTTACCACACACAGCCATTAAGTGCAGATAATAGCTTGCGTTTCTTAATACATTCCAATTGCCAACTTTTTTGTTTATCTTGGAAGTTTTTTTTGGTAAAGCAAATAGGCTTATTTTGTCAGTAGGAAATGTAATTAAATAAATTCATACTGAACCATTAAATTTGCAATCAGATGAAATTGTGTCATGATTCGAATGATGAGGAGTCAGATATGCACATTATATCGTCATTAAAATTATCTTTTATTTGTCAACTGGAAGCCGCAATATAACATTTGTGCTCAACCAGGTGACAGTATAGCACGATCGGTTAGGCACCCAGTTTATTGTCCGAAGGTTTCGAACCACGACTGAAGGATTTCGTGTTCCTTCGTGCTGCACTCGCTGTTTGTTTACGAGAGAATACCTGCTGAGTTGAATACTTGGGTGATTGTTTGTTGTCTCGTTATTAATGCGCCGACCTTTCGAAATCAGGCGATCAATGCATTTATTCACACTTGTCAGTTTTAGCTTTGTTGGTAGTGTTCTCTCTCTCTCCAGAACTCGGGGCTTCCGGTAGAATGTGTGTTTAGAGAGACAACTGATATAAATGGAAGTTCATCTTTCTTGTGCTCGGACTGAATCAAAATGTGGATATTGACTCTTACACTTTTTTGCATTTTGTAAGTTAAGCTAATTAAACATGTTCTTTTAGGTGTTGAATAACAATACAAAACTGAACCACGTCTTAGAAACAATGTGCTTACTTAAAAAAGAGATACATTTGATCTTTAATTGATTGAAAACATTCTCATGTGTTTTTCCTATGGCTTAGGTAGAAAGAAACTTTTCAAATTCTCCACAGGGTTACTATTGACCAGCTTTGTTTACAAAGAATGAATTTTATATCTTAATAGTTTGATAACAAAACTCAAATCCATCAGTGTCACCTGAAAATGTGGCCGTTTACTGAAAGGTATACATGCAGTTTTGCAAATTCCCTACAAATTGTTTGGAACCTTTCGCTTTTACCAGTGGAGTTTTGTAGGCAATTTACTGCTAAGAAGCCTCTAGCATAAATAACTGCGGTCTCATTAACATTCAGACAGAAAAAAAGAAAACGTTTGCCAAGCGAAAAACAATCAACGAATGCGTGGAATGCGAGACATTACTTTCTCCGTAGGTTTTAGGTTTTGTACCACAGGCTAAAAGTTTCCGGTTCAAACCAAGCAATGAAAGTGTTCTTGTTGGACCTGATTTCGAGCAGTTTGGATCAAACTTTCATCTAGGTAGAAGTATCGATACCTAGTGGCAGTCACGCCTGATCAACTTTTTTGAAGAGTCTTTGTCGAGAGATCACGTTTACGGTATTTTGTTATCACGCTATTTACCATCATTTTTTACTGGTTTTGTTAACTTAGAGGGACAGTTATGGCAAATGACTTATCGTCCACTAATACAGCTATTGTCAAATGATTTTGGGGTCTGACGCTGAGAAAAGTATGTGAAAAATGGCCTGCACTCGATAAACAAGTTGTGTCAACAACAAGCAAATATCGTCCAAATCATGGCTTTAAGAGCTGTTGGCGGTCATGAGGTCAGCATTCATATTTGAGAAAAAGCGATAAGAAATCTTAGTTTCTTTGCAGGTGCTCTGAAGAGTTTGTTTACATGTAATAGTAGTGTTCTTAGGTCTTGACTGTATGAGTTGGTTATTGGCTTTGTTTTCTTTTCAGACAGCAATGTCTGACACGATTTTATCATTTAATTTGAAATGCAAAAAAAAAAAAGTTTAAATGCGAAATTTCGAGCAAAAATTACGTGCAACGCAGTAGGGCTTTGCGCACTTGACGCAGTCCAAAACAAGTAAACAACTGATGACCTTATTTATGGCCCTGACCGTTTTTTTAACGTTTCCTTTTCTTAATTTATTGAAAATACATAACTAGGTATCTGAAGTTGCAGTTTCTCGGAAATTCAGGAAGTATATGCTGAATCATTCAAATCGGCACTCGTGACTCCAAGCGTTAGTTCAATTTTAGGTGACTTTTGGTCTTCTGGAAGTAATTGGAACCTGTAACAAGCCGTATGTTTCGACTACTTGATTGATATTACAGCGTTTTCCCAGCATCTATAGGATGCATATATCTGGCTAAATTAATAGTCAACGTTTGATTAGTGAAGCATATAAAACCCTACAATTTCGCACTTTTTATTTAGGATAATTGATGTTTAATTTCTTCTTATCATTACTTTTAATGATTTTCAGTCACAATACTGAAGAAAAAACGACACTTTACCAGAGAATTCTACGATATAAGTTTTCTTTAATATCGGGCATTACATATTGCATGTATGCAAACAATACATTAACGTACTTAATATACAAACCGGAAAGAAACGGAAAAAAGGATAGTAACCGGATGAAACTTGCCCGATCAGGTAAAATGTTGCAATGTTTTACGGAGCCCGATCAAGATGAATTACACCGTATGTAAAATTGAACTGGTATATTGTAGCAAGGTTGTTTTGTTTATATTAATACAATGGAACAAAAAGGAAAACGAAGCCGGAATTTAGGGGGAAATTTACATTGATTTTTACAGATCTAGATTAACACTAATCAAGAACCTCAACTGAATTGTCGGATTCCGTATTGGAAAACAGCCAGTAAGAAAGCACGCGCTAAAAACCTCCTTCTAAGCTAGCGCGAACTGTTGACGTAACGATAGCGCGGGCAAAGAGAATTTGCATTTTGATAATCGAAATTAAAGAGTGATTTTCCTTTCGTTAGTATTCTTTAGTATTTTCTAAACGATTCTGGGTCTTTCTATCGGGTTTTACAGACTTATAAAAGTTTGGGTGAACTCAAAAAAGCTGTGAAAATACACGCCTGTTGCTCATATGTTCCCGCAGCATTTTGCGTTTTCCAAAACGTCCGGTCCGTGCCCCACCTCTGTTCTGTTACACGATAGAAACACAGAAACTGTTTTCTGTTTTTCAATTATATATCAACCTTCATTTAAGTAAATTCTAAAGCCATTTTTCTTGTACAATACGTGTGCAAATTTTGTTCGAAATAAAAAGCAGCTGGTCCGATATCGATACATAATTACTTCTGAATAAAACGTTCAAAATTTTGTATGTTTTATGTATCGTTCAAACGCGGGCAAAAAACTGACAGGATACTGTCTGCGTCATCAAGCTACTGTTTGCTATAAAGTGAAAAACAAATTATATTGACTTATATGCTGTTTACTCTTCTCAACAAAAGATCTAATTATGATATTGTACTGCATATGTTTGCTTTAAGGTTGCGCATCATTGCCCTTGCTATCATTATGTTTGTATTTATTTAAGGAGTATGTACGAACTGCGACGACTGAAGCCGACAACAAACGAAACAAGATCTTCGGAAGCGGCAAAACCTGCAATTTTGTGTCCATTGGTTTTCTCAACCGATACAGAATTTCGGAAGTTGACTCGCGACAAGAGAGTATGAAGTCTCTCTTGTTCGCGAGGAACATGAACTTGGGGTACTCTATTTTGTCCTGACAGAAACGAATTTAAAAAACTCCCTTTCAAAAAGAACATATCGCGTTTCAAAGTTTAGATTTCACATTTTTGCTCTCTTAGAAGCCAATAACTTCCAGCAATTTTTGAATTCGAGAAATTTCGTTCTGTCAGGGCACAAAAGGGGTTATGATTTGCCACTAGGTTATATAGTCATTTAATTCGGTGTGCCATTCTATCTGAAAACTTGGACACAAAAACCGCATAATGTGCAGTTTAAATGAGACCTTGAAACATCACCGTAACCGGCGAGCTGCGAGTAAACCTACAAGCATGACGTAATTTCATCATCCCCTGATATCTTTGATAAGATTAAAAGAAATCGATGTTCAAAATTCGGAGAAATAAAGCTTCGCAAGATAACACCCCCTCAAGAAATTTAACTAATGAATTTATTAATGAGCAAGGGTCCTGCGTGACCTTAAGATCACTCTATTTGTTCAAGACAGGTCGAATAAATCAAATCAGTTAAATTGCGCACATGAATTTTACAAACGCATATGCTTTTAAGTCGTCGACCAAGAAATATTAAAATATATATATTGTTTTCTGTAATCCAACATCAAACTATGCCAAAGATCAGGCCAAATAAAATTTCCTTTCGTCATATTGCCGCGTCTTCTTGAAAATGCGTTTAATCGTGCAATGCAATGTAATGTAGTGTAATGCAAAGTAATTGCCAACGAGTCAGGCCTTCTGGAAGACCAGAAGGCCTGACGAGGCGGCAGATTATAGAGCCGTGAGAAGATTTGTATGTGCGGAAAAAATCTCACAAACGCTCCAAAATGTAGAAATGTAAGTAATGTAATGTAATGTAATGTAATGTAATGTAATGTAATGTAATGTAATGTAATGTAATGTAAGGTAGATCGTGACGACACAATGTCTGATGTTTTTAGCCAATCTGTTGAGCAGAAACTGTTCAGCACGTGCACAATTTGTCATAGTTTTGGCCAATCAGCGCGCTACTTATTTGTTCAGCACGTGCACGATGCATGATTCATGGCGTCGATACGTGATCCGCAAACTCACATGTGTGAGAAGCTAAACAACGGCCGGTACGCGATCGGCTTTTAGCCATGCATGGCGGGTGCCAAGAATCGCCTGCGTAAGGCCTAGACTGTAACGAGAGGCTCTTCCGAAAAGATTTATTCAAGAAAATCTGCCCAGAATCAATGGAGAAACAAAGAAGATGACCTCGGATACAGGCAAAGTGAAAACTGCTCACGTTTGTTGCAGTATTGAGCTGAGTGACACTGAATCGCTGCAGAATTATTTCCCTTCGCATTGCCAGTAGATTCTTCCAGTACCAAGTAAGCTTTATTGAGATTATTTGACATTTTTATTTCGATGAAAAGTGCGTTCTTTGCTTCATTTTTCCCCTACTCGCTAGTAATGGCAATCTTTCGGAGTGAAAAAAGATCGAACTGAAAGCATTTAGAATCTGTACGTGACCGCTTATCGAAACAATCTCCGCAGGAATTCCAAACCCCGGTATGGAAATCGCCACGAAATGTTCATTGCTCTAGTTCTACATCTTGTATTTTAAGAGCACTAAGTACTGTATATATATACTCTGTATATGTGCTTCTAAAAGCAAATAAAAAGGAAATTTATTTTATGGAGTTGTTTCAAATGACGACCAATGATGCGTATGGCGACAGGAGCTTGTAATTGTAATTGTAGCTTGCGCCCCCACCACGCGAGGTCATAATTTCAAAATAAAGTATTTCTTAGCTGGATGACCTCGAAAGTAAACATTTTATACCTGTTTCTACCGGTATATTTTATTTTAGGCCGCGAATGCCCTAAATCTTTTTGATTTTCGAACGATTTTCTTCAGCGCCAGAATCAAAACAATAACAAACACTCGCAGTCGACAGAGAGTCTTTAATATTAAATTTAGTAATCAATTAGTCTTGTGAAGCGGGTAGGGGGTTGGGTAAAATGCAGCCTTTATTTGTGTTACTATATAGGAAGTAAACAAAGGCTATATATTTTCCGAGTTTCAGTGGCTCACAGCCACTTTGATTTAAGGTCTATTGGACTTAAAAACAGCTGACACCTTTCCAAAATAGCGGCATAGAACTGCAACGGCTTGCAACCCTCAAATTACATGGATTTCACAAGGTTTCTCACTACTTTAGTATCATTTTAGAACTCCTTCGTTAAGCCTTCACCAAATCGCATCAGTTTATTCCATAAACATTCCGCAACGAATACATGCAATGTACATTGATCACACCCACATCATAAAGTGTACTTTTAGTCAAACATTTACAATAAATTTATTATCCTCACAACCCTTCTCTCTTGTTGTACTCGTTGGCACTTCTACCGATAGGTACCACTAGTATAATGTATTGTTATGTTATATTCATTGTATAATATTTTATATTGTTGTATGTATAGCTGGAAATGTTTCCCCAACAGCGCGCTTTATCATTGGCTACTTCGGGGTCACATGACATCTAACAATAAACTGTTTCCGGTCAAAAGTCTCTTAGTGGGCAACATTACAAAATCTATGACGTCAGAGGGTAACAGTGCACTGTTACCCGCGAATGTTGACCGATGACCGCCGTCCTTCGAAGTCGTCGTTGTGCTATGCAACATATCACTTAATGACTGGCCCCTCGGGAAACCAGTTAATTTTGTTTCCCTCGCCGGAGATTCTCGGGAAACAAAATGGACTGTTTCCCTCGAAACCAGTCATTAATTATTAAATAGACTAGAGATATTTCATTTAATTATTAGTTTCCATTTTGCAGGAATCAAGACTCCGTTCTTGTTCTCAGTGCTTGAAGAGAAGTAAAGGTAATCACTGCTAGCTAAACAGAATGCTACTTATGCACGGGGATGCATAAGGAAGTTCCGATCCTGTCGTTTCTACGTAATAAATCTGTTTCAAAATATATGAGATCCGGTTAGCCTAAATTTCACCTGCGTTCTCTCCAATCCTCTGGAAAAAGCGAGCCGGCAGAGAGGACGGTTGAAATTAAGGCAGAGACTTTCTTTCGTATTAAAGGTTTGAACCAGCTTTCTTTATATTTCCAACTAATTAACTCGTCGCCTTCCAGATTATTAATTTTCTAAGGGACATAACAGTTTGAGGCGTTGTATTCAAAATTGCTTGTGTGAATTTTACATAGCAATGTTTCTTTCTCTGTAAAACAAGTTTAATTGCTTTAGACCTTTGTTATTTTTCTAGGTTATTATTAATATTTTTGTCCCTGATTTGAGTTGACTTTATATATAGACTGAGAAACATAACTTTAAATCCTCGGAAATGAAAAAGACCTGACCTACCTGAATACCCACGTTATTAATCGAATACCCAGGTTATTAATCGAATTTATTTTTGTTTTCGTTTGACAGATCGACATTCTGTTACCCTCATACGACGGCAACGAAGATCTTCATTTCCATTTCATGAATCCAGTAAGTTCTTAAAAGCAAACTACGGCGACAAACGCATTAAATTCAGCTGGAGCTAGTTCCTAAAGCAATAGAAATATTAAATACATCTGGATAGTCACGAGATTCTAGAGTTAAATGTAAATTCTTTTTTTACTGGGTGTTGTCCTCGGCGTTGCCGTCGAATATAAATTGGAAAGACGAGTGTTATTCATCATAGTTTAAATATACTAGGTTTGAGATATGTCAATCAGTTTATTTATTTTAACTTACTTCGCTGTTCGGATTCGATTGGAAATCAAATTTCCGGAAATGTTATTTCTCATAAATTTGTTTTAGTACACTTGATTGATTTTAATTTTTTGTCAACGTACTTTAGATTGTGTGGGCTCGAGTAAAGACCCCTCGGCTCCTGCTCGGATGACCCCATCCAAAGTAAACGTAACTTTTGGACAATATGAAAATACCAGCTACTGGTATGTGAACGTATCTTGGACTCCTATGAATGGTAAGTAATGCGCATGCGACGTCAATTTTTATCTTGTCGTTTCAATATACAACAACCACAGGGCGTAGCCAGAGGGGGGGGAAGACTTGGTTACCCGTGACCCCCTCCCCATTTGTAAGATAATTTTTTAAGTAAACAACATACAAATCGTATAATTCAGGTGGCTAAAAAGCCGAAGAATCAACAAGCCATAAATCTTTTCTAGTGCTTGGTAGTTACATACTACATTTTCAGGACCAAACACCTGTAGTGAACTATGTAAGTACCCTGGGCGTGACAAAGTGTGAACCCCCCTTCGGAAAATTCTAGCTACGCCCCTAATTTACCAAATAAAAGACAATTTGTCAGGTACCATGAGTGCAGATGATTTCCATGAGCGAGAATTGGGGAATAGGATGTCTGGTGTCTGGCGGGAAAGTTGTCTTTGAGATCCGATGTCCACAGTTATAAAACAAGGCACTGTAAAAACATAAAGCCTCTGTTTTGTCACATATCTAAGGACAAGGATCGTATTTTTTTACCACGTTACAAGAACTTATACTAGTTTAAGTAAACAAACGGGAAGTTCTAAAGTCTAGCTAAAAGTGAATTTTAACAGTCTAGCTAAAATAGGACTATAAAATAATAGGTTAGAAGTAGCCGGTCTTTTAAGTAAGTTTGTAATTTTTCTTATATTTACATTTTCTAATTAGGGATGAAACAACCGATCAGGATTTTTTAATATAATTATCGTATTGTATCGCAATGTATTGAAAATAAACTGATTATGTTTCAAACGAGCCTTTACATGGGTGCGTAATTTTGTAAAAACCAGAGTTCTGTCCTTCGGTGACAACGCAGAGAATGTTTTCGCAACCTTTGAGTAATCTTAGCCTAGAAACGCAAGCCCCGATGAAGCGATTACTGCCATCTTCCAGTACTTTTCTACCAATTTAAACCACAAGCGTTTGGGTATTTTTGTTCGAGCTTGCCACAAGCTTGATGGAAATAAATGGTACCTGCCAAATCAGGCTGCAAAGGTCTCCTTAAAACGCTATCCTAAAGTCGTGGTGTTCCCATTAATATTTATAAATCACATGAAGGGTCTTAGTCGCCTATAATCGCTTAAAGGAAACTTCCACTATTGAAATAAATTGTCGTTTTTAAAAACTGCTAGAAATATTGTTTAAATTAAAACTTATTGATGGTTAACATATTGGATATTAATATTATTTATTAAATTCTCAACCTCGGATAATGCAATTCTAGCTTTCTGATTGGTTCACTAGATCTCGGTTATCAGCCATTATACCTGCGTTTGACCTTATATGGGAAACGAGTACGACAAGTGCCGCTCAGTTTAAAAATTTTCCTGCGGGAAGCGAAAGTTCCATCAGAAAAATGGCAAATTTGGCCAGGTTTATAAGCTTATACAAGAAATAATCGACAGTGCCTTCCCTAAAACCACACAAATACAACAAAATGCCATAGTTGACTCAACTACGTAAAACTGAAAGGATTGATGCGAAATGTTTAATTAAAAATACTTGTAAATGTACAGCAACAGCGACTGAACGAAGAGGAAAAGCAGAAAATAATTTACGGGAAGACCAGAAAACTGACACAATCAGTTCATTCAGTGTTAGACGTAAATGTGGCTCAGCACTTCAGTTAAGTTTGTTACCTTTCAATCTTGATCTTGTCCTTTTATACTTCAATAAACTTCATCGAATCTGAGTGCAATTTCGTTTCAGCATAATGTAGTAGTCTTGATCAGCCGTGGAGCCGTAAACAAGTACAATATGTAAACACTTGCTTCGCTCGTCTTGCATAAGGCATATAATTCCCATAAAAGCTATTGCTTCGGATCTTCCCGTAAACCTTAATTGTTGTCACAATTTTCCAGGATGAAAACACGATTTACGAGGAAATTTTCCGAGGAAAATCTTCAGAAGAAAACTCTCTCTCTCGCTTTCCTCGCGTGTTTCATTCAACTCAAAAAGTGAACACCGCGCCACAAATTTTCCCGCCTCCTTATACTATCACTTCGTTTACATCAAAATGAAATGTCCAGTTGATTTATATTAAAGAAGAATTTAATAAAACAATTATTCCATTCGCCCTTGTTGGATACGAGTGGTTATAGCCAACTCGGCGCTTCGCGCCTCGTATCCAACGCGGGTTCATGGAATAATTGTTAATTAGCTGTTTTAGGCTTTGAATATTCCAGCGCGCCATTTTGAATAACATGACGTCACTCGATTGTTTCTGTCATCAGAAAACAGGCCAGGGATTTGGCCAATACAGATGCATTTAACCCCTCCGGGACTGGGGGGGGGGAGGGTTTTTTTCAACATTCTCAGACATGACACAAGTTTTTCCGTCATTAATACCACTTATTTTCGCTTTATCATTTTAGATCTCTCCGGATACTTATATGCTACTCAGCTTCGCCTATCAGTCCAATTAAATGACCCTAATGTATATTGCACTGTGCTGCCAAAGGTAAATATAAGCTAACGAAACATATGCGTCTCAACTTGTTAACATTAGGTTTTTAGGTTATTTGTGTGACCTGAAAAAACCCACAGTTTAGTAACTTTGTAAATGGGCCTTCATTTATAAATTTCAACCAGTAGAAAATAACGAACACAACATACATGTTTATATTTTTTTCCATATGCAACGAGCACAAAATGTTACACAATCAATGGAAGAAAACCTAATAAGTATTAAGCATTTGCAGGTAATATTATTTGAATTGTTACTAATTGTCTCTTTTTGTTTCAGAATCAAACGTTCCTCAACATTAATATTTCTTTTTACGACTATATCTATCCGAAAACTATTTGGCTTCTGGTGAGATTTAAGATTTGTAGTCAATTCATAAATCAGTTTCGTTTCAAATAGTAACTGCTCGTAATATCAATCATTCGTTTATTTTTTATCTGCTCTCTTTTTTAAAGGTTTTGGGTCTTCCTTACCGCGACAAGTCTATCGACTTTATTACGTTCGGACCACATATTCGTAAGTTTTAATTACTTATTATGTTGTGGATAATTATTGCATGACGTTTTTGTAATCTCCAGAATAATCAAGATTGGTAAATCTTTGTAATATATTGATTTAGGCAAGACACAAAGCGGAGCTTCCCAGCTATTTGTTTTTAATGAATCACAATACAATATTTCCGAAGTAAAAATATTAAAAGCGCCCCACGGCGCAAAAATGTTATGCTCAGGGCACATTTTTTTGAAGAAGAAAAAAAATAAACTCCCAGCAAAAGCTATCAAATCAAGTGGACAAAAGAAAATCAGCGCGGAACCTCGCACAAAATCAACATGATGTGGTTGTCACATAAACCAATTCTACTAGCTGGTATTGGTATAATGATAATTCGACTAGTTAGCGTAACTACCTAACTGGGAGAAAACGAGTTAAGGCAAGCAGCAGGGGCTAATTGCAACTCAACTTGTGATTTTCCTTAAAATACATCGGGTAACGTTTGTGGTTTTGATCAGATACTGCAAAGGTACTGACATTATCTTTAAGTTCTAAAATAACTTATATTATTTAAGCCTGCCTCGCTAAACGAGTTCAACTGGAAATCTGATCACACCAGTTTGGTTTGATAGGACAGAATCAACTGTAATATACTAATTTGTTGTAATTTCTTAGCCTTAGTCGTTTCGGGGGGAGGGGGGGGGGGGGGTTCATTCTTACTTCCTCGGTCCCTCTCCCTCTCATGAACTCGAAACAGGGCGCAATCTAAAATGCTAAAGGCGCAAAAATGTTACATTCTCTACAATCCGCAACTAACCTGGCGACTTCGCCAGTAGATGACTCTTTTGAGCGATTTCAACCAGTGTTCTGTTATTATGTTGTCTTGGCTACATTGACTTACTTCTCATCTTTGTAGGGAATCCAACGCCTGCCACAGTGATTAAAACAACAGGTGAGATAAATGTCTACGTCCTGTCAGTTATATCTTTGAAATTTGTTCTAAGTTTGTTGTTATGAAATTATTATTAACGCTGTTATGAGGACCTTAACTAAAATTAAGGGACATTCGATCAGAGAGTGGAGATAACAAGGCCAGTGGATTGAGTCAAAATTATAAGTATGGATATTAATTTAAATGGTACCGAATACTATAAAAATTATTGCATCTCGATGCATAAGGAACTCTTTCCATCCAGCGGCAGAGAACTGTGACAGCTTAGATAAATACTATAAGGGACTTAATTAACATTCAATAAAAAAGTTGGAGTCAAAAAAGTTATAAAAATCGGACTTTATACGTTGTATTGGCTAAAATTGGCAAAATTAGTCTACATAGTCTTGCGCTTGCACTTTCCAGTGCTTGTATTTATTCATTTTTTTGATTAAGATTCGCACAAATGTTGTTTTGTAGTATTGTTTCGACGGATAATTTCAAATTAGCCTCTTTTTACAGCCTCTTATACAGATTCTTCTTCAACTTCAACTACTCCAAGTACACCTTTTCACACACGTAAGTTTGGTTTACATCACTGATTTGTCCTTGAAGATTTTTATGTTTAAGCTTGCGAACCAGTCACGGGGACCCATCCCGCAACGTTACGACTTGTATGCATTGTTAACCTAGCCACAATTTCCATGTAACACTGTCAAAAAGAGAAAGGAAACGTCAATAAATCGTGATCATTTATCCATATCTTAGGACAAGAATATATCAAAACATTAGATTGCTTACTATTGGCTTCTACTGACATTAATAGCTGGCCATCAGCCAATTGCAGTGCCATTGGTAAAGCGACATTTTAAAAAATGTATCTGTGCGAAGGTTTCATTGATACTACTTTTTTCTAATAAACAAAACTAATTGCTTTTCAATTCTGGTTTCCTGTTATCTTATACTTAGGAGTCTTTCCAACTACAAATGCAAAATCAAGTGAGTATCTACCTCTAGCTAAAAATATCATTGTCTTGTAATTAATTCTTCCGCAAGAAGCTCGTAAAACTAATTTTCCGTTCTGTCTCTACTATTTATCGGAGTAATTGGCCATGTTCTAAACGAGCGGGGGACTGGGTACGAACATATTTTTTCTTGGTACGAATGTTCAATATCAATTGAATTGAAAATGGGGCACGTCATCTGAAAGAGCATCCAAAAATTAGCATATTCACCAAATTTGATGGTTATTGGTTTAAACGCAAAGGCATGGTACACTTTTAAAATAAGAGAGCTTAGTATGGATTGGAGGACGCCTGTCCCTCCAATCCAGACTAAGTGTACCATGCCTTTGGGTTTAAACCAATAACCGTCAAATTTGGTGAATTTACTAATTTTTGGATGCTCTTTCAGATGAGGTGCCCCATTTTTCAATTCAATCGATATTGAATGTTTGTACCGAAGAGAAAATATGTTCGTACCCAGTCCCCTGCTCGTTTAGAACATGGCTAATTATATCAATATGTATAAAGGGTTAAGCACCTCACGTTATGAATAAAGCTGCCTCCACTACCACCCTAAAAGCACAAAATAATGTGACTGTTCTGTTATCCAGGCACAACAGCTGCTCTTACAAGTATAATTACAAGTACCACAATCAGCTCTAAAGAAGGCAAGTATTTCCTTTTTCTACTGTTTTAGCTGTTTCCGAGGAATAAACTGATAGACCACTTGTCTGATAAACGATGAAAATTATTTCTTTCATGCGACAGGCTCTAATCACACCATCAAGTATGTTGCCATAGCGTCTGCGTCTGGGATTGTGCTAGGACTGGCTCTGGTCTTTGTTTTCCTGAAATGCCTGCTATGGTACGCGCGGAGACGTAGGACTATGCCTGTACCAGAAGGTTTGTGTTTCACTTTCATTGCAGAATTGTAAAACTTTTGTTTGTAAATCTCCTACACAGGCCCTTTTACTTTAGGACATGGTTTACTCATTTGAACTTAATTATTATTGATTGATTGATTGATTAATTAATTATTATAATTAATTTATCAATTTATAATGAAGGGGATTAATCAAATACTGTGGAAATTTTACAATTCAATCAAATATATCAAGGCTCATTCTTTTTACGTTATTTTTCCGTTCTAAGTAGCGACTGCTATGAAGTAGTAATCGCTTGATAGCAAAAGAAGATGAAATGCCCAATAATATTTTTGATCTTATCTACTTCTTCTAGGATTTGATTATCACGCATTCATAATATACAACAAGGAGGATGAAAAATGGGTGAAAAGGCTCGTTCATCTCCTTGAAGAAAAGCATCATCTAAAGTGCTGCATTCACTACAGAGACTTTGAGCCTGCGACTGTTTTCTATGAGAGCATGGCGGAAAGCGTTGCAAAAAGCTACAAAATTATAGCAGTTTATTCTAACAATTTTCTGAAGAGCAATTACTGTATGCATGAGCTAGACCTTGCCAAATATCGACTTCTAAACCAGCGAGATAACTGCCTAGTTCTTATAAGAATTGATGGAACAGACTGTAACAAACTTCCTCCAGAACTACGGGAAAGAAGTGTCATCGACTACCATAATAAACTGGAAAGACCTCTTTGGATAGGAAGACTTCTCAGATTTCTTGAAGTCCTTGAGGATTGTGTTAATCAGAGCGGAATTACAGAGCAGGATAGAGACAACAACAATTCCCGCACAACTGGACACAGAGCAAGAAACTCATTTATCAGGCTTAACAGCACAAGCAGCAGTGATACAACAATATCACAAGTATAGCTAGTGAAAAACGCCTTACTAAAAGGGAGAGCTTCCTGGTGAAGAGCTTCCTAGAGTGGACCTGTGCCGCTTCTTATGTCAAAATACAGCAACTCAATCAGATGCCGCAGTCAGAGTTTGCTTTGGCTTGGAGCCAGTTTGCATTTAATCTATAATGAAAATTGAAGGTGGTCTAACGTTTTGCAAACAAAATGAAATCGTAACTTATGGGGTTATGGACGTTCCTGCCTTTGACTGCATGCTTATCATAACACTGCGAGTTGCGATTGGTGATTTGCACTTTCTGTGTGCATAGCAACAATATATTTCAGGGGGAGCACATAGTTTGTTTCAAATTAGAAAGCCGCCCGGTCATCCGCCCACTTCAAACGTTAATTTCCACTGATCTGCCGTGATCACCCCCGTGTTTATTTTGTGTATCTGACATTCGTCGAAAGCGCAACGATGGTTCACGAGGTCCACTCGACCAATCACGGTGCACGAAAAAAAAATAATGCAAGAGCCTGGTAACAAGCAGGGGGGGGGGGGGGGGACAAGCTTCTGGTCGCTGGTTCGGACTATACCGGGGTTTAGTTCGTCTGCAACGCAGGCTAGAGGAGGTCCTATGTTAAAGGAACAGGGATGCTCGTGAATTAAACTCTTGAAGACGCTTGATTTAATCCATAAAGATATACCATTCAGGGAAACATGAAGATAAAATGGAGTCATTAATAATGATTACAATACAAAGGAAGGCGGTGAAACTTTATTAAGATTTCATGTCAGATCGATCCAAACCACGAATACAGTTTCTGGTCTGCAAGCGTAAAAGACACCTCGTTTGGTAAAACGTGACACGACTACACGATAAAGCATTATGTTAAATTGCGCGGAGCTGTTGCTTAAGATTCACTGTTCTTCCTCAAAGTAAATTTGGAAAACAACATCACTTTTTGCTTTTCCAGGGAGATTTTCGTAGCAGTCACTTAATGTTCAATATTTGACATTACAGACGTGAGATTATCATCGAAAAAAACAACGATAAGAGAAAAGTGTATATGATTGTTCTTAACCGGTAACATGCAAGTTGAAAAAAAAAAATTGTGTAGAGGTAGACGCATGAAATATCTAACTGTAGATGCTGGAGCTAAAACAGAACTAAGGTTAATCATTTTCTGAGGATATCAAGTACATGTAAGTAGGAGCTTACGTTTCATTTTATTTTACTTGAAATGTGTTGACATGGAATTAAAAAAAATTGGATATGGCAAAGTTTCCTGAGCAGAGAAAATTATTATTAATTGCAGTAATGCACATATATATTGTACATGTTTGCTATTTCCTTACACAATCATTTATTACAGGTGATCATTTTCAAGTTTCTCTTCTTTCTATTTCGATACTGTTGAATAATATATTTGAGTAGTAAGTAAGTGATCACTGCAAATGTAACTATTATTTACATCACTGAGTAAAATGCTGTTGCTGTAAATTGGATATGCTTGGGTAAAATGGTGAAGTGTCAATCAAGGACACTGAAAACTGAGAGTAAATACAAAGCTCTGTGAGCAATATATTAATACTTTAATTATGAGAATCTTTACAATGTCCGAGTACTTAAAAAGCACTCTGAAACTGAATGCAATAAAAGAGATCAGTACATTATGATACTACTCTCATTATCCAGGTATAATATTTTGGTTACCCAGCTCGTAGAACATGTCTGTTACCTGATTAATAGATCTTAATGGAACTGGCTTTTTCGCGACGCCTTACAGGTAGTCGACGGTACACTTCTTTAGATTCTTTTAAGGTTTTGAAGTTGTTCTAAGAAAACTGAATACTTTCTCCTGCCCATAAATTAATCAAAGTATTCATCTTTTTTTCCCGCGAAATGGAGAGACGCATTTGCGCATGCCAAAGTACAATTTTGGCAGTTACCTAGGTTCCAGAAAATAATCTCTTTTTGGCATGCGGCCGCTTTTCAGGCGGGGATAGTCCACCTTCATGGCGTTTATAAAGTCCAGGTCGCCTACCACCTCTCGGAACGAGTGCATTCATTGGTTCTTAAAACAAAAGCCAACAGCTCATAGCAAAATGCCCCTAGCCCTGAATAGCAATAGAGTTAGTGTTTACAGTGGGCGAATGAAAATAGAGGTTCTAGAGTGGTGGTGTCTTACTGCAAAATTCAAGAGACCCGTGCCATTAATTACAGGCTTGGGTGCCTAAATTTAGTAGTGCTGGACCCAACGTGAACATTCGGTGAGATTTTCAACAATTTTCTCCAACAAGTTACAGCTAATATTAAACAACCGAAGAGTTCAATCAGAGAACATGTCAAGTGTTCTGAAGCATTCTACTGGAACACGAGACTTACACAAAGTATGAAACGTCACCATCATCGAATACTGGCGCATATGTGAGGCGGGAAATTAAACTCATAATTTGAAACAAGCGGGAACTCAAAATGATAAACATGCGGGAAGTCATGATTACGAACAAGCAGGCATTCAAAATTGTAAAACCCATAAATAGTAAAACCCATAAATGAGGGATAAGCGGGAACTCAAAATGACGAACAAGCGGGAAGGAAAATACTATGCATCCAAAACAGTTACCTTTTTTCATAAATTCTTCTACCAAAGGATTCGCTATCACACTCCAGAACCACGTCAAATGTGCGGTTATATTTTAAAGAACGTCCACAAACCATATTCGATAAGAATATTCCAAGTGTATATTTAACAATTATTCCACGAGCGCGCGTTGGATATGAGATGGTAGATAGATGGTGGTTATAACGATCTCGTATCCAACAAGCGCGTGGGGAATAATTGTTTTATTATAAACGCCCAAAAGAATTGCAATATTTGAGCTCCCCAGCTGTTTTTGATGCATATCGGCTACGATATTTGTGGTCAATGGTATATGAGCTTATATAGCATTGCCTGTTAACCAATCAAAACTCAGCAATTGCAATATACCATTGCTAGTATTTAATAACACGTATTATGTGCGTCTTGGACATAATTGCCTACTCAAGGCTAGAATACGCTAGCTTATTTTCGCTTTGCCCAGTGGAAGTGGATTGTTAATCTTACACGAGTGATCAATCTAGTTGACAGACGGTGCTGGAAGGTAAATTGAAACAGTTTTCTGTGCTTGCAGTGCTTGCTAGTCGGCCAATTTAATTTAAATATATAATCATGTTTTGCGATCGTTAATGTAAGTTTACACAGTCAAACCACAGTACCATCACATTTTATCAATATTGTGTGGATTCAGAACGAAAGCCATCAGAAGAACCTCTATTGGCCGGTTACCAAGAATCACTCGGACCAGCACTTGATGACAGTTTCAATCTTTACTGATTTCCGTAGCCCGAGCTCTTATAATTTTAATTAGGAATTTAAAATTTCCTCCATATAATGTAAATAATCGATAGTTAAATTCCACAATGTAATGTAAATACTGTACAGAAGAAATGGAAAACGTTCTTTCCTGTCGTCACGAACATGACATCTCTATGGCTCCTCCACTTTATTACCTTAAAGAATGTTTCTGACTGCATATATCATAGGATCTTAATGATTCGCTGTTTTCAAATGAAAAAGCATCGGGCAAAAAAGGTAACAAGTTGATTGGCG